>JAAWVA010000042.1:3490675-3525439 GCA_015227895.2 Colaptes auratus | reverse complement strand
GCCCAGTGATAGGGCAAGGAACCACAGGGACGAGCTGGAGCCCAGGAGGTTCCAACTCAACATGAGGGGAAACTTGCCCCTGTGGGCTAGAAGGCAATGGGCTCCTGGGGGCATTAACCAAAGCATTCAACCAGCAGGCTGGGGAAGGTTCTCCCCTGCACTACTCTGCCCTAGGGAGGACACATCTGAAGTATTGGGTCCAGTTCTGAGCTCCTCAGTTCAAGAGGGGCAGAGGACTGCTGGAGAGAGTTCCAGTGGAGGCTTCAAAGCTGCTGAGGGGCCTGGAGCAGCTCTGGGAGCAGCAAAGGCTGAGAGCCCTGGGGCTGAGAGCCTGCAGAAGAGCAGCCCCAGAGGGGAGCTGAGCAATGCTCAGCAAGAGCTAAAGGAGCTGTGGGGGTCAGAGACTGGGGCCAGGCTCTGCTCAGTGGTGCCCAGGGAGAGGACAAGGGGCAGAGGGCACAAACTGGAACCCAGGAGGTTCCACCTGAACAGGAGGAGAAAGTTGTTTGGTGTGAGGCTGCTGGAGGCCTGGAGCAGGCTGCCCAGAGAGGTTGTGGAGTTTCTTCTCTGGAGACTTTAAAACCCTCCTCGATGCACTGCTGTGTGACCTGCCCTGGGTGACCCTGCAGGAGGTTGGACTCAATGATCTCTGGAGGTCCCTTCCAGCCCTAACATTCTGGGACTCTCCTTCCAGCTACCCTGAGCTGTAGGTTCCTCCTTGTACCGCTGCAGTGAAGTGTTCTCCCTGCCTGTGTCCAAGGTGAAACTTCAGGGTGGTGGCATGGGGAGAAGCAGCAGATGGAGAAACCATTGTGTGTGTGCAGAGAGGGTCAAGTTTGCAGCCGAAATAGGGTTCCTCTGGCCTCCTAAGTGTGCTTGAGGGATCTGGTTTGGCCAAGAGAGCTGAGACTTCAGAAAGAGCTGCGAGTGTGCTGCCGGTGGGCGGGGGAGGCGCGGCCGTGGAGTCTCTGCTTATCTAACTGTCCTCATTTGGGCCATGGCTGGTGCAGGGCAGTGACATGGCAGGGTGTTCCTCTGCTCAGGAAGGAATCAAGCAGGAAAGAAAACCCCTCTGCAGTCAGGAGGCACTTAGAGAGAGCTTCCTCTCTCCAGTGAGGGGGGCAGGCGTTGCTGGCTCCGTCGGGAGCCGCTTCTGTGCGCATCACAGAAGCATCAGGTGGAAGGGACCCTCCAAGGTCATCCTGTCCAGCCCCACTGCACTCAGCAGGGACATCCCCAGCTAGATCAGGTTGCTCTGTTTGACCTTGAATGTCTCTAGGGAAGGGGCCTCAGCTGCAGGTGCAGCCAAGGATGTGTTACTTCTCCAGCAGTTGGCTTGGCAACCTCTTGTGCACTGAGATCTTGTCCTGCGGTGTGGGAGGTGTGTGGGAAGCTAACTGGAGCCTGGGGCTGTTCAGACTGGAGAAGAGAAGGCTCCCAGGAGACCTCATTGTGGCCTTCCAGTCTCTGAAGGGGGCTCCAGGAAGCTGGGGAGGGACTTTGAGGTTGTCAGGGGTGATAGGACTGGGGGGGTGGAACA
This sequence comes from Colaptes auratus, assembly GCA_015227895.2. Lineage (NCBI taxonomy): Eukaryota > Metazoa > Chordata > Aves > Piciformes > Picidae > Colaptes > Colaptes auratus. The sequence goes on along the minus strand of JAAWVA010000042.1, from coordinate 3,523,899 downwards.
GAACTAGAAGTGGGGGATTGAGCTTGGCTGTGAGGAAGAAGTTGTTGCCAGGAGGGGGTGGGTGAGAGCCTGTCCCAGGCTGCCCAGGAGTGGTGGGCAGCCTCCTCCTGGAGGTGTTTGCAGCCAGGCTGGAGGTGGCTGTGAGCAGCCGCTGTGGTGTGAGGTGTCCCGCCCATGGCAGGGGGTTGGGGCTGGCTGAGCCTTGAGGTCCCTTCCAGCCCTGACCATTCTGTGATTCTATTGACTTGTAGGCAGCCATGGGGGAAGTCAGGGCTGGAGGCAGTGTGACAGAGCAAGATGAGAGTGTAAACTGGCTTGAACTTAACACCTGAAGACCTTCATCACCTCTGAACTGATGTTTTCACTTTACTCCCCAGCAAAGCTTGAGCCAGCGTGTGGGAAGCGTCTGTCTGGAGTGCCAAAGTGTTCCATGCAAAAAGCACTGGGGCTCGTGAGGCTCAGCTCAAAAGCTGCTTTTCCTTCTTTGCCTCGGTCCCAGGGTGATGTGGTGCCTGTGGAAGGTCACAGAATGGCTTAGGTTGGAAGACATGTCAGAGATCACCAACTCCAACCCCACTCTCATCTAGCCCAGGTTGCCCAAGGCCTCATCCCCTGGCCTTGGACAACTCCAGGGAAGGGACAGCCACAGCCTCCCTGGGCAGCCTGTGCCAGTCTCACCACCCTTATCCTGAAAGAACTTCTTCCTCAGCTCCAGTCTAACCCTGCTCTCCCTCAGCTTCAAACCATTTCCCTTGTCCTGTCTCTAGAGACACTCAGCAAAAGTTCCTCTGCAGCCTCCTGCAGGATCCTTAGTTTCATAGTTCAGTTAGGGTGGAAGGGACCACAAGGATCAGCCAGTTCCAGCCCCCCTGCCATGGGCAGGGACACCCCACACTAGAGCAGGCTGCCCAGAGCCTCATCCAGCCCGGCTGAAACCCTCCAGGGACAGGGTCTCAACCACCTCCCTGCACAACCCATCCAGGCCTTCACCACTCTCCTGGGGAAGAACTTCCTCCTCACCTCCAACCTCAATCTCCCCACCTCCAGCTTCAGTCCATTCCCCCTAGTCCTATCACTCCTGAGAGCTGAGCAGTCCCTCCCCAGCCTTCTTGGAGCCCCCTTCAGATCCTGGAAGGCCACAATGAGGTCACCTGGGAGCCTTCTCTTCTCCAGCCTGAACAGCCCCAACTCCTTCAGTCTGTGCTCACAGCAGAGGTGCTCCAGCCCTCTGCTCCTCCTCCTGGCCCTGCTCTGGACACCTTCCAGCCCCTCCAGATCCCTTGTCATAGGGGCTCCAGAACTGGAGGCAGTACTCCACTCCAGGTGGGGTCTCAGCAGGGCTGAGCAGAGGGGTGAGAATCCCCTCCCTTGCCCTGCTGGCCACACTTCTCCTGCTGCAGCCCAGGCTCTGATTGGCTTTCCGGGCTGCAAGTGCACCCTGAGAGCTCCTGGGGAGCTTCTCCTCCCCCAGCACCCCCAAGGCTCTCTCCTCAGGGCTGCTCCCCAGCCAGTCCCTGCCCAGCCTGGATTTGTGCCTGGGATTGCCTCCACCCAGCTGCAGGACCCTGCCCTTGGTCTTGTTGAAGCTCCTGAGGTTGGCTTGTGCCTTCAGGTCCTGGCAGCAGCTCTGAGGTCCCCCTGGAGTCTTCTCCTCTCCAGGCTGCACACCCCCAGCCCCCTCTGCCTGTGCTCACAGCAGAGCTGCTCCAGCCCTTGGAGCATTCTTGTGGCCTCCTCTGGCCTCACTCCTGCAGCTCTGTGTCCTCTTTCTGCTGGAGACACCAGAGCTGGAGGCAGGATTGGAGGTGAGGCCTGAGCAGAGCAGAGCCCAGGGGCAGAATCCCCTCTCCTGCCCTGCTCTGGCTGCAGCCCAGCACACAGCTGCCTGCAGGGCTGCAGGAGGGCACTGCTGGCTCCTGGGGAGCTGCTCAGCACCCAGCACCCCCAAGGCTCTTTCTTCAGGGCTGCTGAACCCGCTCTGCACCCAGCCTGGATGGGTGCCTGGGTTGGGCCTGACCCAGAAGCAGCCTGAGCTGACTTGTCCGACTTTTTAAGCCTTTCATTCGTCAGCTCTGTCAAAGCAAACACATTTAAAGCCTGCAGAGAATGACTTCCTGCTCTGCATCCTCACTCTGTAGGTGTGGAATCTGGTGGGAACACCACCAGCTTGTCTTCTGACAGCCTGTGTCTCCTGACATTCCCTTTGCAAATGCAGAGCCCTAGGAGAGCAGCTGGTACTGGTGGGTTGCCTCTTCAGGAAGGAGAAGTGGTAGTGCTGGAGAGAGAGACAGGAGAGTAGGACAGTGATGAAGGGACAGAGCAGACCCCCAGCCAGTTTGCTGATGACACCACACTGGGAGGAGTGGCTGGCACCTGCCAGGCTGTGCTGGCACTCAGGGAGGCCTGGCCAGGCTGGAGAGCTGGGGGAGAGGAACCTCATGAAGTTCACCAAGGGCAAGGGCAGGGTCCTGCCGCTGGGGAGGAACAACCTCCTGCAGCAGGACAGGTGAGGGGAGACCTGCCAGGGAGCAGCTCCAAGGAGAAGCACCTGGGAGAGCTGGGGGACAAGATCCACATGAGCCAGCCAGGTGCCCTGGTGGGCAAGAAGGGCAATGGGCTCCTGGCAGGCATTAAGCAGAGTGTGGCCAGCAGGTGGAGGGAGGTTCTTCTCCCTCTCTACTCTGCCCTAGGAAGGCTGCACTTGAAGTATTGTGTCCAGTTCTGGGCTACCCAGTTGCAGAGGGACAGGGAGCTGCTGGAGAGAGTCCAGTGGAGACTCCAAAGCTGCTGAGGGGCCTGGAGCAGCTCTGTGAGGAGCAAAGGCTGAGAGCCCTGGGGCTGAGAGCCTGCAGAAGAGCAGCCCCAGAGGGCAGCTGAGCAATGCTCAGCAAGAGCTAAAACAGTTGTAGGGGTCAGAGGCTGGGGCCAGGCTCTGCTCAGTGGTGCCCAGGGACAGCACAAGGGGCAGAGGGCACAAACTGGAACCCAGAAGGTTCCATCTGAGCAGGAGGAGAAAGTTGTTTGGTGTGAGGGTGCTGGAGGCCTGGAGCAGGCTGCCCAGAGAGGTTGTGGAGTCTCCTGGTGTGGAGAGCTTCCAACCCCCCTGGGCACTGTGCTGCTGGGCAGGCTGCTGTGGGTGCCCTGCTGGAGCAGGGGGTTGGGCTGGGTGAGCTCCAGAGCTCCCTTCCTACCATGCTGGGATTCAGTGAGGAGCTGCCCTTTGAACATGGCCATTCTTTTGCTCTCCTAATTACTGGGGGATTTCAAAGGCTGCTTCTGCAGACCAGCAGCACATCTTTGGGGCTGCTCAGTCTGGAGAAGAGAAGGCTCCCAGGTGACCTCATTGTGGCCTTCCAGGATCGCAGGGGGCTCCAAGAAGGCTGGGGAGGGACGCTCAGGCTCTCTGGGAGTGATGGACTAGGGGGAATGGACTGAAGCTGGAGGTGGGGAGATTGAGGCTGGAGGGGAGGAGGAAGTTCTTCCCCAGGAGAGGTGAAGCCCTGGAATGGGTGTGCAGGGAGGGGTTGAGGCCCTGTCCTGGAGGTGTTTAGCCCAGGCTGGATGAGGCTGTGGGCAGCTGCTCTAGTGTGAGGTGTCCCTGCCCATGGCAGGGGGGCTGGAACTGGCTGATCCTTGTGGTCCCTTCCAACCCTGACTGATTCTGGGATTCTATGATCTTCTCAGAGCAAACTCTCAGAGCAGTGAGTCCTGAGGTGCAGGCTGCACAGCTGTGTGCAAGGTGCTTCACCTGACCTCAGTAGGGGGCTGGAATTCGTGCTGCCTGCTGGGGCTGGAAGGGGACTACCTGACCTCTCCCCACCAGCCAGGGTGGTTTGAGCACCTGCCCTCCAAACTCTTAAGAGTCAACAAAGGCAGCTCCTGCTGCCCTGCTGACACTGCAGAAATCTGAGCCATGCCTTCCCCACCAGCCCCTTCCTGACTCATCTTTTCCTTCTGGCCTTTCTTGCTTTGTTTTGCTTGGCTGGAACTCAATGCAGAGAGGTTTTTCTGTCACCCTTTTTCTGTGAGCCCAAGAGGTGAGAGTGGCAGTCACTGCCTGTGGCCACATTTCATCTTCCCTCCTGTTTCTGGAGGTGGGGGGGAAGTTTGATTTCTGCCAAGTGCTGCACAATCCTTCTCCTCCTTCTCCCATGAGAGCAGAATGCTGAAGTTCTCTGTTTCATCTGTTGAGCTCCCTCCTGGAGCTGGCCAGGACTTGGCCATAAGCTGGAGGTGAATCTCTTTTGGACACAAATTCACTCTGAGGGTTTGGGGCTCTGGTTGGCCTTGCTCAGAAGTGTTCCAAGTGTTCTCCAAAGGTCAGCCAGTCAAACCCCCCCCCCCTGCAGTCTGCAGGGACATCCTCAGCTAGATCAGGTTGCCCAGAGCCCTGCTGAGCCCCCTCCTGAATGTCTCCAGGGCAGGAGCCTCAATCACCTCCCTGAGCAAGCTGATCCAGTGTTCCAGCAGCCTCACAGTGAAGAACTTGTTCCTCACATCCAATCTGAATCTGCTCTGCTCTGGTTTGTGGGGGAAATCCTCTTGAGGCAGGGTGGTCTGGAATCACAGAGCTGTCAGAGCTGGAAGGGAGCTCAAGGCTCAGCCAGCCCCAACCCCTGCCATGGGCAGGGACACCTCACACCACAGCAGGCTGCTCACAGCCACCTCCAGCCTGGCTGCAAACACCTCCAGGCAGGAGGCTGCCACCACCTCCCTGGGCAGCCTGTGCCAGGCTCTCACCACCCTCCTGGGCAACAACTTCTTCCTCACAGCCAATCTCAGTCTCCCCACTTCTAGTTCTGCTCCATCCCCCCCAGTCCTATCCCTCCCTGACACCCTCACAAGTCCCTCCCCAGCCTTCTTGCAGCCCCCTGCAGAGCCTGGAAGGCCACAATGAGGTCTCCTGGGAGCCTTCTCCTCTCCAGCCTGCACAACCCCAACTCCCTCAGGCTGTCCTCACAGCAGAGCAGCTCCAGCCCTCTGCTCCTCCTCGTGGCCCTTCTCTGGGCACCTTCCAGCACTTACTGCTGTCCCCAGAGGTTTCTGCTCACAAAGGTGGTCCTTGTCCCCTGCTGTTACACAGGGTAGGACATCCTGACCCCAGGGTGGGGAGGGAGGATTCTGTTAGGATTCACAGAATCAACAGAGTTGCTTTGGTAGGAAAAGCCTTTTAAGATCATTGAGTCCAACCATTCCCTAACTCTGCCAAGGCTGCAGCTAAACCAGGTCTGTGTCTCTTGAACACCTCCAGGGACAGGGATTCAAGCACCTCCCTAAGCAGTGTTGAGAATCCTTTGAGTCAAGAATTTTCCTCCTCTCCAACCTCAGCCTCCCCTGGCACAATTTCAGCCATTTCCTCTCCTTCTCTCACCTGATCCTAGGGAGCAGAGCCCAACACCCAGCTCCCTGCACCCTCCTCTCAGGGAGCTGCAGAGAGCAATTAGGTCTCCCTCAGCCTCCTCTTCTCCACACTAAACACCCCCAGCTCCCTCAGCTGCTCCTCCCCAGCCCTGTTGCCCTTCTCTGGCCCTGCTCCAGCCTCCCAATGTCCTTCTTGGAGGGAGGAGCCCAAAACTGAACCCAGGATTTGAGGTGCAGCCTCCCCAGTGCCCAGCCCAGGGGCACCATCCCTGCCCTGCTCCTGCTGCCCACACCATTGCTGCTCCAGCCCAGGCTGCTGGAGGCCTTCTTGGCCACCTGGGCACTGCTGCCTCAGCTCCAGCTGCTGGCACCTAGCACCCCCAGAGCCTTTTCTGCTGGGCAGTTTCCATCCACTCTGCCCCCAGCCTGGAGCCTTCCTGGGGGTGCTGTGACCCAGGTGCAGCACCCAGCCCTTGGCCTTGTTGAACCTCATACAAGTCTGCTCCAGGCACAGGTGGGTGGAAGATGCTCAGGTCTGAGGAGTCTGGTGCAAGGCAGAGAGAGCAGTTCCTGTCTGGCTCAGCCATGTGTGGGGACTGAGGCTTTCTAACCAGAAATGTCTGCAAAGCACTTTTGAGGGCACACTGTGCAAGCCAAACCAGCTGCTGGCACCCAGCACCCCCAGGGCCTTTCCTGCTGGGCAGTTCCCAGCCACTCTGCCCCCAGCCTGGAGCCTTCCTGGGGCTGTTGTGACCCAAGTGCAGGCCCCAGCCCTTGGCCTTGCCCCACAGAGCCTGCAGAGTGCTTCTCTGTTTCCCCAGGTGCAAGTGGAACACTTCCGTGCGGAGGAGCTCACCACCTGCGCTGCCCTCACCAGTCCCAGGGTTGTGCCCCTGTATGGAGCTGTGAAGGAAGGACCTTGGGTGACCATCTTCATGAAGCTGATGGAGGGTGAGGAGATGAGCAGCCACAGCACCAGCACCGTTGGCCCTGTGGGATGCAGTGGGCAGTGGCCTCCTCGTCCTCCTGCCCCGGCTTTCCAGCTGTTCGTCCTGTGGTGCTCACAGAATGTTCCCAGCGCTGCCTCCTGGGGGCAGTGGCCTGGGTGTGTGCAGCCCTGCTGCTGGGGAGGGGAGGGGAGGGGAGGGGAGAGGGGGGTAGGGTGGAGTAGAATAGCGTAGGTGTAGGGTAGGGTAGGGTGGAGTAGTAGGGTAGAATAGGGTAGAGTGGAGTAGAGTGGGGTAGGGTGGAGTGGAATAGGGTAGAGTAGGGTAGGGTGGAGTGGAATAGGGTAGAGTAGGGTAGAACAGGGTAGGGTGGAGTGGAATAGGGTAGAATAGGGTAGAACAGGGTAGGGTGGAGTGGAATAGGGTAGAGTAGGGTAGGGTGGAGTGGAATAGGGTAGAGTAGGGTAGAACTAGGGTAGGAGGAGTAGAATAGGGTAGAATAGGGTAGGGTGGGTGGGAATAGGGAGAGAGTGGGGGAAAAATAGGGTAGGGAGGAGTAGAATAGGGTAGAATAGGGTAGGGTGGAGTGGAATAGGGTTAGAGTAGGGTAGAATAGGGTAGGGTGGAGTGGAATAGGGTAGAGTAGGGTAGAATAGGGTAGGGTGGAGTGGAATAGGGTAGAGTAGGGTAGGGGGGAGTGGAATAGGGTAGAGTAGGGTAGAGTAGGGTAGGGTGGAGTGGAATAGGGTAGAGTAGGGTAGGGTGGAGTGGAATAGGGTAGAGTAGGGTAGGGTGGAGTGGAATAGGGTAGAGTAGGGTAGGGTGGAGTGGAATAGGGTAGAGGAGGGTAGAATAGGGTAGGGTAGACTAGAATAGGGCAGGGTAGACTAGGCTAGACTAGACTAGAATTAACCAGGTTGGAAAAGACCTCAGAGCTCATCCAGTCCAACCTCTCCCCCAGCACCATCTGATCAACTCAACCATGGCACCAAGGGCCTCATCCAGGCTCCTCTTGAACACCTCCCGGGATGGGGACTCCACCAGCTCCTTGGGCACACACTCCAGTGCAGCAGTGGTCCTGCTTGGGGGAGGGTCACATCCCCAGTCCTGCCTCACTCCAGTTGCAGACCCTCCCTCAAGCACAGCCCCAGCTGGCTTTTCTCTCGTGCTCAGTTGCACAGCACCATGTGCAGGGTGTTGTGCTGGGACAGGGCACTCTGGCTCAGCAAACCTGCATGCTTCCACTGCCTGCTGCTCCTGCTTCCAGGCAGGGCCATGGGAAACACAGCCTGTGAAGGGTCACACTGGGTGTGAGCAAGCTGACATGGTCACAGAGGAGTGCTTCTGATAGCAAGCACCATGCTAGGATCACACAATGGGTTGGGTTGGAAGGGACCTTGAAGCTCAGCCAGTTCCAACCTCCTGCCATGGGCAGGGACACCTCCCCCCAGCACAGCTTGCTCAAGGCCTCATCCAGCCTGGCCTCTAGTATGTTAAGGGGTTGGAAGGGACCTCTGGAGATCATCCAGTCCAACCCCCTGCCAGAGCAGGATCACCCAGGGCAGGGCACACAGGAGCACATCCAGGTGGGGCTTGAAAATCTCCAGAGCAGGAGACTCCACAGCCTCTCTGGGCAGCCTGCTCCAGGGCTCCAGCAGCCTCACACCAAAGAAGTTTCTCCTGTTGAGGTGGAACCTCCCTGGCTTCCAGCTTGTCCCTGTTGTTTCTTGTGCTATCACAGGACACCACTGACAAGATCCTGGCCCCTTCTTGCCCCCCACCCCTCAGATATTTATAGACATTGATCAGATCCCCTCTCAGCCTTCTCTTCTCCAGCCTAAACAGCCCCTGGGCTCTCAGCAGAGATGTTCCAGTCCCTTCAGCATCCTCATAGCCTCTGTTGGACTCTCTCCAGCAGTTCCCTGTCCCTCTTGAGCTGAGGAGCCCAGCAGTGGGCACAATACTCCAGGTGTGGTCTCAGCAGGGGGAGGAGAACTTCCCAAGACTTGCTGGCCACACTTTGGATGCCCCCCAGGAGACCATTTGCCTTCTTGGCCACATCCACTGCTGTCCCATGGATCAGTTGCTGTCCAACAGGACTCCAAGGTCTTTCCCCATGGAGCTGCTTTCCAGCTGGTCAGCCTCCCAGCTGCACTGCTGCCTGGGGCTGTTCCTCCCCAGGTGCAGAGCTCTGCACTTGTCCTTGCTGACCTTCATGAGGCTGCCCCTTGCCCAGCTCTTCAGCCTGGCCAGGTCCCCTTGGATGCCAGCTCCCCCTGCCAGGTGTCAGCCAGCCCTCCCAGCTTGGTGGCATCAGCAGACTTGCTGAGGGGAGGCTCAATCCACTTCTCCAGGTCAGTGGTGAAGATACTGAACAAAACTGGAGCCAGTACTGATCCCTGGGGAGCACCCCTGGGCACAGGCCTCCAGCTGGACTCTGCACCACTGATCACCACCCCCAGAGCTCTGTTGCTGAGCCAGTTTCCAGCTCCCCTCATGGCCCAGTCACCTAACCCACTTCTCTTGAGGTCACCCCTGAGGGTGCTGTGCCTTGAAGAGCTCCAGGCAGGGGACATCCACAGCCTCCCTGGGCAACCTGTATCTCCCCAGCCTCACTCTGAAGAATTCCTTCCTCCTCTCCAGTCTCAGTCTCCCCTCTCCCAGCTCAAAGCCATTGTTCCTCACCCTGGCACTCCCAGCCTTTGTCAAAAGTCCCTTCCCAGCTTTCCTGGGGGGCCCTTTCAGGTACTAAGCCAAAAGCTTCATGAAGGAGCCCAGAGTGTGTGGGCAGGAAGAAATCTGGGGATAAACCCCAGGAGCAGATCCAAGTGTGGGAGATCAGAGCTCTCAGACCTGCCACTCCTCATCTCCTCACCAGAATCAAGGAGGAGTGCTGGTGGTGCTGGGAAGAGGGCAGAGCTGAGCTAACCTGGGCTCTCTGGCTTCCTTTCTAGGTGGCTCATTAGGACAACTAATCAAACAGAGTGGCTGCCTGCCAGAGGACAGAGCCCTCAGTTACCTGGGCCAGGCACTGGAGGGCTTGGAGTATCTTCATGCTCAAAACATCCTCCATGGAGATGTGAAAGGTGGGATGGTGCCCGGGGTGCTGCCTTCTTCCCTTTCTCCTACAAGCAGCAGACTGCTGGGAGGTTCCTGAGGGGCAGAAGGTTATTTGCCTGGGTTCCAGCCCCACATTTGAGACTGGAGCTTGGCTGGGTGCTCACCAGCAGGGCACACTGTGTCTGTCAGCCCTTTCCCTGCCATCCAGTGGCTCTGACAAAGCTGTCTGCCCGGGCTGCCCCCGCGCCGGGGTGCTGAGCTCTGCAGGGCAGGCAGCCGGCAGCCTCTGAGGAGAGGGAACTCCAGTGGTGTGCTTGCTTGCACCAGTGATGCTCCAGAGGAGGAGCAGAGCCTGGGCTGGGCTCTGACAGGTTGCAGTCCTGTGGGCTCTTGGCTTTGGCTGCATCTGAGTGGCCAGGACGCAGAGGAGGCTAACTGCGAGCTTCTCGTTGGCAGCGGAGAACGTGCTGCTGTCCGACGACGGGAGCAGGGCCCTGCTCTGTGACTTCGGCCACTCTGCTCACCTCCACCCCGACGGCCTGGGGAAGTGCTTGGTCACAGGTAAGGATTTCTCAAGAGCTCTCCTGCTGACTGAGGCTGGGATGGTCCCTGCTTGGCAGGCTGGCTCTGGCTCGTGGTGTCACGTCTGTTGCTGTTCCTGAGCTGGGGCCGCTGACGGCTGCAGGCAGCTCAGGGCTGGAAGCTGCTCCTCACCTCCCAGCCTGGTGCAAGAGTCACAGAAGCACAGAATGCTTTGGGTTGGAAGGGACCTTAAAGCTCATCCAGTTCCATGGGCAGGGACACCTCTCCCCAGCCCAGGTCTGCTCCAGGCCTCATCCAGCCTGGCCTGGGACACCTCCAGGGAGGGGGCAGCCACAGCCTCCCTGGGCAGCCTGGGCCAGAGCCTCCCCAGCCTCACTCTGGAGAACTTCTTCCTTATATCTGATCTAACCCTGCCCTTTGCCAGTTCAGACCCCTCACCCTGCATTCCATCACTGCACTCCCTGAGCCAAGTCCATCTCCAGCCTTCCCGTAGGCCTCTTTGTGGGGTACAGAAAGGTCTCCCAGGAGCCTTCTCTTCTCCAGACTCAAGGACCCCAACTCTCTCAGCCTGGCCTCACAGCAGAGGGCTGCCAGCCCTTGCATCATTGCTGTGGCCTCCTCTGGGACCTGCTTGAGCAGTTCTGCATCTTTCTTTAGGAGTAGGTCTCTAGGAAAGGTTGGTTCACCTGCCTGTGCTCCATGGTTCCATGCATCCCAACCTGTCCCAGTGTCTCCCTACCCTGACTGGAAAGAATCACAGAATGTCTCAGGTTGGAAGGGACCTTAGAGATCAACTCCAACCTCCCTGCCATGGGAAGAGACACCTTGCATTTTGACTTGGCTGGCTGCTCAAGGCCTCATCCAGCTTGGCCTTGAACACCCCCAGGGAGGAAGCATCCACAATCTCCTTGAGCAGCCTGTTCCAGAGTCTCACCACACTGCTCCTGAAGGACTTCTTCCTAAGAAGAAGTTCCAGAGAAGGGCCCTGAGGATGAGCAGAGGGCTGAAGCACCTCTCCTATGAGGACAGACTGAGAGAGTTGGGGCTGTGCAGGCTGGAGAGGAGAAGGCTCCCAGGAGACCTCATTGTGGTCTTTCAATATCTGCAGGGGGCTACAGGACAGCTGGGGAGGGACTTGTGAGGGTGTCAGGGAGGGATAGGACTGGGGGGGATGGAGCAGAACTAGAAGTGGGGAGATTGAGCTTGGCTGTGAGGAAGAAGTTGTTGCCCAGGAGGGTGGTGAGAGCCTGGCACAGGCTGCCCAGGGAGGTGGTGGCAGCCTCCTGCCTGGAGGTGTTTGCAGCCAGGCTGGAGGAGGCTGTGAGCAACCTGCTGTGGTGTGAGGTGTCCCTGCCCATGGCAGGAGGTTGGAGCTGGCTGAGCCTTGAGGTCCCTTCCAGCCCTGGCAGTTCTGTGATTCTAAGATGCAGTCTAAACCTACTCTCCCTCAGTTTTAAACCATTTTCTTTCTAGTAATTCATGGCAGGATGATGGCAAGGTTCAGGCTTGTGCCCCTGCAAGAATCCCCAGCAGAAGTGCAAAGCCTGACCCTGGCTTGCTGTGTGACCTCACTGAACAGCTGGGACAGAATCCCCACCTCCACCACAGCAAAATCCCTCCCTGGCTTTTGGGCAGCTGCTGAACGAGAAGGGTGTGCTTTGGACCACCAGGCTCCAGTGGAGAGGGCCATGGTTTGCCTCCCAGATTGGCTGGAAGCAGGAGCTGGTAGCTGCTCCATGTGTGAGGGATGAGGCTGAGGAGGAGATGGAGCCTTTGAACAGCTTCTGAGAGCTGGGGGGTTGGGTTAAGGTGACTTGTTCCTGACTTGAACTGCAAAGACAAGCAGCAGGGAAGTCCTTGTGCCCTGTGCTCAGCACTGCTGAGGCCACCCCTGGAGTCCTGGGTCCAGTTCTGGGGCTCCTCAGCTCAGGAAAGCTGTTGAGCTGCTGGAAGGTGTCCAGAGAAGGGCAAGAAAGCTGGGGAGGGGTCTGGAGCACAGCCCTGGGAGGAGAGGCTGAGGGAGCTGGGCTTGCTTAGCCTGCAGAAGAGGAGGCTCAGGGGAGACCTTCTTGCTCTCTGCAGCTGCCTGCAGGGAGGTTGTAGCCAGCTGGGGGTTGGTCTCTTCTGCCAGGCAGGCAGCAGCAGAACAAGAGGACACAGTCTCAAGCTGTGCCAGGGGAGGTTCAGGCTGGAGGTGAGGAGAAAGTTCTTCCCAGCAAGAGAGATTGGCCACTGGGCTGTGCTGCCCAGGGAGGTGGTGGAGTTCCCATCCCTGGAGGTGTTCAGGAGGGGCTTGGATGAGGCCCTTGGAGCCGTGGGTTAGCTGTCAGGCGGTGTTAGGTCATAGGCTGGACTGGATGATCTCTGAGGTCTTTTCCAACCTGGCTGAGTGTGTGGTTGTGTGACAAGGAGGCTGCCTTGGCCTCCCCAGCACGTGGGCTCAGCTGTGCAGTGAGCTCTCCTCTGGGATGCCTGCAGGGAACTACGTGCCCGGCACGGAGACTCACATGGCTCCCGAGGTGGTGATGGGCAAGCGCTGCGACTCCAAGGTGGACATCTGGAGCAGCTGCTGCATGATGCTGCATATGCTCAATGGCTGCCACCCTTGGACCCAGTATTACAATCACCCACTGTGTCTCAAGGTGAGTGACCCAGGGAGAGGAGCCTCAGCCTGCAGCATCCCAGTGCAGAGAGGGCTTCAGGAGGGCAGGCTGGGAGCAGCTGGGATTCTGGGATGACCTGAGAGGCATGGAATGGTTTGGGTGGGAAGGGACCTCTCAAGCTCCTCCAGTCCAACCCCCCTGCAGCCAGCAGGGACAGCCCCAGCCAGAGCAGGCTGCTCACAGCCCCAGACAGCCTCCTCTGCACTGCTGCCAGGCAGGGGGCAGCTCCCAGCTCTCTGGGCAGCCTGGGCCAGGCTCTCCCCACCCTCAGTGCCAAACACTTCTCCCTTCTTGCCACTCTCAATCTCTCAATTTCCAACCATCCCCCCTTGGCCTGGCCCATCAGGCCCTGCTCAGAGCTCTGTCCCCAGCTCTCTGCTGGGCCCCTGAAGCACTGCAAGGCCACCAGAAGCTCTCCCTGGAGCCTTCTCTTCTGCAGGCTGCCCAAGGCCAACTCTCTCAGCCTGGCTCCCAGCAGAGGGCTTCCAGCCCTGCCAGCACTGCTGTGGCCTCCTCTGGCCCTGCTCCCCCAGCTCCCTGGCTGTGCTGAGGGCTCCAGAGCTGCCCCAGCCCTGCAGGGGAGGTCTGAGCAGAGCACAGCAGAGGGCAGAATCCCCTCCCTGCCCCTGCTGCCCACCCTGCTGGGGGTGAGCCCAGGCCAGGCTGGGGCTGGGCTGGCAGTGCTCGGTGCCAGCTCCTGTCCAGCTTTTCCTCCACCAAGTCCTTCTCCACAGGGCTGCTCTCCAGCCCTTCCTCCCCAAGCCTGGACTGATACCAGGGGTTGCCTGGACCCAGGTGCAGGACCTTGCAGAGGGCCTTGCTGAAGCTGCTGGGCTTCACATGGTGTCAGCTCACAAAGCTTTGCTTTGGGCACTGATCTTCCCTTACACCTCTCACACTGTTGTGTTTCACATCTGAGGGCTGTTCCTGTTGTGTCCTGCTCAGGACTTGATGGTGACTTTTTCAGGCAGTGCTGAAGTGCCTCCCCAGGTCTCTCATCTCATGCTGCCATTTCAGTTGGAGACTCTCAGGGTGGGAAGAACCTTTCTGAAACTCACACGAAGCCTCTGCTCTAACCTCTTTCACTTCCTGTTTGTTACACAGATAGCTAAAGAGCCACCTCCCCTGAGGGAAATTCCACCTTCCTGCAACCCTCTCACTGCTGAGATTATCAAAATGGGGCTGGAGAAGGAGCCTGTGCAGAGAGCATCAGCCTCAGAGCTCAAAACCAAGGCCAGTGTCGCGCTTGAAGAAGGTAGAGTTGACCTCTCCCTGAAGCTTCTTCCCTGCACTGGTGAAGTGCTCAGCTGCTGGTTATGCCCAAGTGGGCCTGTGGGCAAGATCCCTGTGGTTTGCTGCTCAGCACCTCACCTGCCCAGGCTGCAGCTTGGATGTCTGCTTTGGGCTTGATAGCTCTTGGCTGGGTTGATGACTTTAGCCCACAGGCTGGCTGTTTCTCACCCAGCTACAGGACAGTTCCCTGTGTGCCTCACCTGCCCCCTCTGCCCTCCCCACCTGGAGGAGACAATGTTGAGCTTTACTTGGGTTTCCTGAGGCTGTTTGCTGTGGCTGGGCTCATGTTCAGCCAAAGCCTCAGCTGCATCACAGTATCACCAAGGTTGGAAGGGACCTCAAAGCTCATCGAGTCCAACCTGACCCCACAGACCTCCTGACTAACCCATGGCACCAAGTGCCACATCCAGTCCCCTCTGGAACACCTCCAGGGGTGGTGGCTCCACCACCAACCTGGGCAGCACATCCCAGTGGCCAATGACTCTCTCAGTGAGCTCAAGCCTGGAGCAGCAAAACTGGGAGCAGAGGTTTGTTGCATCCTGACATGAGGAGAACCTTCTTTGGTGGGAGGGTGCTGGAGGCCTGGAGCAGGCTGCCCAGGAGGTTGTGGAGTCTCCTGCTCTGGAGACTTTCAGGCCCCACCTGGATTGTGTTCCTGTGTGCTGGATGTGTTCCTGTGCCCTGGATGTGTTCCTGGGTGACCCTGCTCTGGCAGGGGCTTGGACTGGATGATCTCCAGAGGTCCCTTCCAACCCCTGAGATTCTATGATTTGCAGCTCATCCTTGTGGCCCAGTCCTGCCTCTAAGACTCTCTCTGATTCATTTTCCAGCTTAGTCCTGCTGACAGCTCCTGTAAAGCAGGAGGAATCCCTGGGGGGGATCTTCTGAAGCAGTCAGGCATTTCACAGCAAGAGACAGCTTGGACTGGAGCTGAAGGGAAGTGTTTGCTTCTTGTTTGTCTCCATTTGATGATGTTTGTGTGCTTTTTGTTGTTGCAGTGGGAGGTGTGACAAGCCCCTGGAAAGGTGAATACAGAGAGCCCAGGCATTTGTCTCTGCACAAAGAAAACAATCCACAGACCTCCCTGTCCCCCACGGTGAGCCCAGTTTCTGAGACTGCTTCTGACCCCACGCTGCCAGACAAAGAGTCCTGTGCAAGCCCAGTCCTCCCACCACCACCCCTGGAGCAAACAGAGGAGGTGGAGGGCACCTCCTGGAGCGTGTGCAAGGAGTTACCAGAGACCTGGGACCCTCCACCTCTCTCCTCCACTCCTCTCCCCCTGAAGAGCTGCAGCCATGTGGAGAGAGCCACAACCATCTCAGAGCAAGAGCTTCAGCAGCTGGAAATAGGTGAGCAAGGGGCTGTGGGGGGGCTTCAGCCTTTCCCCCTGGAGCCTGCTGCAGCTCCAGCTGCTTTCCTTTGGCCTCCTGAGAGTTATTTCTGGGGCTTGAGCTGGGATGTCATCTTGCTCACAGTTCCTCTCTCGTTACACAGATTGCTAAAATTACCAAAGCAATGAAACATGGCCCAAAGGCAGTGGTCAGGGTTTCCTTCCACTCTCTGAACAGCAGCAGGAAACTCTCCAAACCCAGCCAGTTGCAGACCTGTGCCTGAGCAGTGCCTGCAACCCCAGCTCCAGCTGAAGGTTTTGGTTCTCAGGTGGACTTCTTCCACTGAAGGCCTCAAACCTCCTGGATGGGAGAAGCCAGCTGAAGTTAAACTCAGTCTGCAACTATTTGTTGTGGGGACTGGAAATCCTGCAGCCTGTAGATGTGATCCCCAGCATCAGGAGTGTGGAAACCAGCAGGGTGAAGATCAGTGATCAGCAGGTTCAACAGGGCCAAGGGCTGGGTCCTGCAGCTGGGACACAACAGCCCCAGGAAGGCTCCAGGCTGGGGGCAGAGTGGATGGGAACTGCCCAGCAGAAAAGGCCCTGGGGGTGCTGGGTGCCAGCAGCTGGAGCTGAGGCAGCAGTGCCCAGGGGGCCAAGAAGGCCTCCAGCAGCCTGGGCTGGAGCAGCAGTGGTGTGGGCAGCAGGGGCAGGGCAGGGATGGTGCCCCTGGGCTGGGCACTGGGGAGGCCACACCTCAAATCCTGGGTTCAGTTTTGGGCCTCTCACTGCAAGAAGGACATTGAGAGGCTGGAGCAGGGCCAGAGGAGGGCAACAGAGCTGGGGAAGGGTCTGGAGAGCAGGGCTGGGGAGGAGCAGTGAGGGAGCTGGGGGTGGTCAGCCTGGAGCAGAGGAGGCTGAGGGAGACCTCCTTGCTCTCTGCAGCTCTGAGAGGAGGCTGCAGCCAGGGGGGGTTGGGCTCTGCTCCCCAGGCTCAGCTGATAGAAGGAGAGGAATGGCTGAAATTGTGCCAGGGGAGGCTGAGGGTGGAGAGGAGCAAAATTTCTTTGCTGCCAGAGTGGTCAGGGGCTGGCAGAGGCTGCCCAGGGAGGTGCTGGAGTCCCCATGGCTGGAGGTGCTCAGGGAGCCTCTGGCCATGGCCCTTGGGGCCAGGGGTCGGTGGCCATGGTGGGGTTGGGTTGATGTTGGACTGGGTGAGCTGGGAGGCTGTTTCCAACCCAAGCAGTTCTGTGATTCTGTGAATCCAGTTGCTTTGCCCCACTGGAGCTCCACCTTTGCCTTTTTCATCCCACATTTTCTGGTCTTTGTAAATAAGTGGAAAACTTCAAGCCAGGAGGAAAATGTCTCACAGTGTAACTTGTGATGGAGCTGAGAAGTGGCATCTGAGGTGTTGCTGAGGGCCTTTCCTCTCAGGTAGCTCTGTCAGGGCTGGATGTTAACAGTGTGAGGACCTGCAGGGGCTGATGTGGATGGATCTAGAATGAAGAGTGGGAGGTGGCACAAGAGGCAGGGAGTGGGGAGGTCTGGGGGCCAGTCCTGTCCCTGGCACTGCACAATTCCTGGTATCAGAGAATCAGTCAGGGTTGGAAGGGACCACAAGGATCAGCCAGTTCCAGCCCCCCTGCCATGGGCAGGGACACCCCACACTAGAGCAGGCTGCCCACAGCCTCATCCAGCCTGGGCTGAAACACCTCCAGGGACAGGGCCTCAACCACCTCCCTGCACAACCCATTCCAGGGCTTCACCACTCTCCTGGGGAAGAACTTCCTCCTCACCTCCAGCCTCAATCTCCCCACCTCCAGCTTCATTCCATTCCCCCTAGTCCTATCACTCCCTGAGATCCTGAGCAGTCCCTCCCCAGCCTTCCTGTAGGCCCCATTCAGCTCCACCCTGGCCCAGTTCCCTGCTTGCAGTGGCCATAGCCACCCCTGAGCAGAGGGATTGTGGGTTCCACAGACACTCACATCCAGTGGTTCCTTTCCTGCCTCCCTGCTCTCATCACCATTCCAACCATCAATTCCCAAAGCCTCTTCAGCACCAGCTTTGGGAATTGATGGTTGGAATGGTGATGAGAGCAGGGAGGCAGGAAAGGAACCACTGGAAATGGTTCCAGTACCTAAAGGGAACTACAGGCAGTTTCTAAGGCCCTGTGGTGCTAGGAGAAGGGGAAATGGTTTGAAAGTGGAGCAGGAGGTTTAGATTGGACATCAGGCAGAAGTTCTTTGCCATGAGGGTGGGGAGAAGCTGGAACACTTAGCTGGGGAGCTAAGTGCAGCTTTTTGTCTGGGGAGCAATTTCTTCTCCAGTGCCTTAAAACCAGAGACCCAGAGGTCTGCTCAGTGGCCCTAAGGACACATTTCTCCAGCATGAGGGTGGTGAGCATCTGCAACAGCTTGCCCAGACTGGTTGTGGATGCCCTGAACCTGACATAGATTACTAGAAGGAAATCCTTTCCAGTGAGGGTGAGGAGACTCTGGCACAGGCTGCCCAGGGAGGTGTCCCAGGCCGGGCTGGATGAGGCTTTGAGCAGCCCGGGCTGGGGGGAGGTGTCCCTGCCCATGGCAGGGGGTTGGAACTGGATGAGCTTTGAGGTCCCCTCCAACTCAAGCCCTTCTGTCTTGCTTCTCTTTCCTTCTGCTTGCAGAGCTCTTTCTGAACAGCCTGTCCCAGCCCTACTCCCTGGAGGAGCAAGAGCAAATGCTGTCCTGCCTCAGCATCGACAGCCCCTTCGTGTCGGACGCCAGCGAGAGGGTGAGTGCTGGGGGTCCTGGCGTGGGGCAGCCGCCTCTGGCCACTGCAGCCTCTCACAGTGGACACCTGAAGTTGCTCTGCTGTGTTTCTTCATAGAGAGAGAGATTTGCCACTGGGATGTGCTGCCCAGGGGGGTGGTGGAGTCTCCATCCCTGGAGGGGTTTAGGAAGAGACTAGATGAGGCCCTTGGTGCCATGGTTGAGTTGATCAGATGGTGCTGGGTGAGAGGTTGGACTGGATGAGCTCTGAGGTCTCTTCCAACCTGGTTAATTCTATTCTATTCTATTCTATTCTATTCTATTCTATTCTATTCTATTCTATTCTATTCCATTCCATTCCATTCCATTCTATTCTACTCCACTCTGCACATCCCAATGGCCAATCACTCTCTCGGTGAAGAACTTTCTCCTCACCTCCAGCCTGAACCTCCCCTGGCACAGCTTGAGACTGTGTCCTCTTGTTCTGGTGCTGCTTGCCCAGGAGAAGAGACCAACCCCCACCTGGCTACAACCTCCCTGCAGGGAGCTGTAGAGAGCAAGAAGGTCTCCCCTGAGCCTCCTCTTCTGCAGGCTCAGCAACCCCAGCAATGTCCCTGCCCATGGCAAGGCCTTTGGAACTTGAGGATCTCGAAGGCCTCTTCCAGCACAAACCATTCTGTGGCCCTCTGGTGAGCTGCTGGGCAGCCCAGGGTCACCTTGCTGGCTACAGCCCCTGAGGGGATGTCTGGAGAACCACCAGAAGGAGAGGCAGAACTCAGCCCCTGCTCTTGGGTGTTCCTTCCCAGATTCCTTCTCCATGACCTCTTCTTTTAAGCCATGCCTAGCAATGATTTGCACTCTCTCAGTTACTTTAAATGCTAAGACCAAGTGCACCTGGCAGCAGAATTTTAGCTGATGCTTTATTCTCCTCTCACTCACTCCAACCAAACCCTCTGCTCTCCTCCAGCTCTTCTGCTGATTGCTGACTGTTGAGGAGATCTTAATGTCTGCAAGCAAGGGGCAATGGCTTTGAGCTGGGAGAGAGGAGATTGAGACTGGAGATTTTTTTCCAGTGAGGGTGGGAAGACACTGGCACAGGTTGCCCACAGAGGTGGTGAAAGATCCCTCCCTGAGGCCAGGCTGGGTGAGGCCTTGAGCAGCCTGGGCTGGGGGGAGGTGTCCCTGCCCATGGCAAGGGGTTGGAACTGGCTTTAGGATCCCTTTGATAAGCTTTAAGATCCCTTCCAACCCAACCCATCCTGTGGTGCTGTGAAGCTGTTCATTGCTCTTCATCCTTGCTCCCAGAGGGCAGGTAAATGCTGGATAACACAAGGCCCAGCCTTACATCCCTGTGGAGCTCTGGGTTGGGGTTTTTTTCCCCTCCCTGAGGTCATTCTAACGTTTTTATCTCATGCAAGCACAAAGAACCAGAGAACCATTTTGGCTGGGAAAAGACCTTTAAGGTGATTTGAGTCCAACCATTCTCTGACTCCACCAAGTCTGGTGCTAAAGCCACCAACTCCATTTCTGAAGGAGCCTTTGACAAGCTTAGAATCACAGAATTGTCAGGGCTGGAAGGGACCTCAAGGCTCAGCCAGCTCCAACCCCCCCTGGCATGGGCAGGGACACCTCACACCACAGCAGGTTGCTCACAGCCACCTCCAGCCTGGCTGCAAACACCTCCAGGCAGGAGGCTGCCACCCCCTCCCTGGGCAGCCTGTGCCAGGCTCTCACCACCCTCCTGGGCAACAACTTCTTCCTCACAGCCAAGCTCAATCTCCCCACTTCTAGTTCTGCTCCATCCCCCCCAAGTCCTATCCCTCCCTGACATCCTCACAAGTCCCTCCCCAGCTTTCCTGAAGCCCCCTGCAGATCCTGGAAGGCCCCATGAAGTGACCAGCTGATGGAGACATGGCCATGCAAAGTGCTATCAGAGTGGGATCCCTGCAGAATCACCACATGAACCTGCAAACAGCAGGGCACAAAGCACAGGGGCTGGGGAATCCCTGAACCCCTGCAAGGAGGGGGTTGGAAGGGACCTCCAGAGATCGTCAGGTCTAAGCCCCACCCACAGCAGCTTAGAATCATAGAATCACAGCATTGTCAGGGCTGGAAGGGAGCTCAAGGCTCAGCCAGCCCCAACCCCTGCCATGCCCAGGGACACCTCACACCGCAGCAGGCTGCTCACAGCCACCTCCAGCCTGGCTGCAAACACCTCCAGGCAGGAGGCTGCCACCAGCTCCCCGGGCAGCCTGTGCCAGGCTCTCACTGGAACTTTGTGCTCACTTCTGCAGAACTCCATGAAGGCTTCCCACAGCCTGAGGGACACGATGAGCTCTGGGATTCACTCCTGGGGCAGCCAGGCAGAGGGGCAGAGCTGCAGCTGGAACAACCTGCGGAGCCGCGGCCGGCACGCCGACACCCCCAGCTACTTCAACGGTGAGGCTGAGCTCCTCCGGCCTGGCTCCCTGCCCTCAGGGCTCCCTGGCTCCCTGCCCTCAGGGCTCCTTGGCTCCCTGCCCTCAGGGCTCCTTGCCTCCCTGCCCTCAGGGCTCCTTGGCTCCCTGCCCTCAGGGCTCCTTGGCTCCCTGCTCACAGGGCTCCTTGGCTCCCTGCCCTCAGGGCTCCTTGGCTCCCTGCTCACAGGGCTCCTTGGCTCCCTGCCCTCAGGGCTCCCTGGCTCCCTGCCCTCAGGGCTCCCTGGCTCCCTGCCCTCAGGGCTCCTTGCCTCCCTGCCCTCAGGGCTCCTTGCCTCCCTGCCCTCAGGGCTCCCTGGCTCCCTGCCCTCAGGGCTCCTTGCCTCCCTGCCCTCAGGGCTCCCTGGCTCCCTGCCCTCAGGGCTCCTTGCCTCCCTGCCCTCAGGGCTCCTTGGCTCCCTGCCCTCAGGGCTCCTTGGCTCCCTGCCCTCAGGGCTCCTTGCCTCCCTGCTCACAGGGCTCCTTGGCTCCCTGCCCTCAGGGCTCCTTGGCTCCCTGCCCTCAGGGCTCCTTGGCTCCCTGCCCTCAGGGCTCCTTGCCTCCCTGCCCTCAGGGCTCCTTGCCTCCCTGCCCTCAGGGCTCCTTGCCTCCCTGCCCTCAGGGCTCCTTGGCTCCCTGCCCTCAGGGCTCCCTGGCTCCCTGCCCTCAGGGCTCCTTGGCTCCCTGCCCTCAGGGCTCCTTGGCTCCCTGCCCTCAGGGCTCCCTGGCTCCCTGCCCTCAGGGCTCCCTGCCTCCCTGCCCTCAGGGCTCCTTGGCTCCCTGCTCACAGGGCTCCTTGGCTCCCTGCCCTCAGGGCTCCTTGCCTCCCTGCCCTCAGGGCTCCTTGCCTCCCTGCCCTCAGGGCTCCCTGGCTCCCTGCCCTCAGGGCTCCTTGCCTCCCTGCCCTCAGGGCTCCTTGCCTCCCTGCCCTCAGGGCTCCTTGCCTCCCTGCTCACAGGGCTCCTTGCCTCCCTGCTCACAGGGCTCCCTGGCTCCCTGCCCTCAGGGCTCCCTGGCTCCCTGCCCTCAGGGCTCCTTGGCTCCCTGCCCTCAGGGCTCCCTGGCTCCCTGCCCTCAGGGCTCCCTGGCTCCCTGCCCTCAGGGCTCCCTGGCTCCCTGCCCTCAGGGCTCCCTGGCTCCCTGCCCTCAGGGCTCCTTGCCTCCCTGCCCTCAGGGCTCCTTGGCTCCCTGCCCTCAGGGCTCCTTGGCTCCCTGCCCTCAGGGCTCCTTGCCTCCCTGCCCTCAGGGCTCATTGCCTCCCTGCCCTCAGGGCTCCTTGGCTCCCTGCCCTCAGGGCTCCTTGGCTCCCTGCCCTCAGGGCTCCTTGCCTCCCTGCCCTCAGGGCTCCTTGGCTCCCTGCTCACAGGGACTGGAGGATGGAGTCTTGTCCCCTTCAGTTCCTGTGTCAGCACAGACCCTATGAGCACATCAGTTGTGGAGACTCAGGGAACTCTTTGGGGTTGGAAAGAGACCTCCAAGATCATGGAGCCCAACCAGCACCAGGGCACCACTGAGCCATGGCCCTCAGCACCACATCTCCACAGCTCTGAAACCTCTCCAGGGATGAGGACTCTGCCACTGCCCTGGGCCAGGCATGGAGAACCCTTTTGGGTTGAAATTGTTCCTCAAGCCCAACTTAAACCTCCCCTGGTGCAGCTTGGGGCCATTTCCTCTTGTCCTGACACTTGGTACTAGGGAATAGGAACCAACCCCCACCTCCCCTGGCACCATGTCAGGCCATTTCCTCTCCTTCTGTCACCTGATCCTAGGGAGCAGAGCCCAGCCCCCACCTCACTCCAACCTCCTGTAGAGAGCAATGAGGTCTGCTCTCAGCCACACAAAACACCCCCAGCTCCCTCAGCTGCTCCTCCCCAGCCCTGCTCTCCAGATCCTTCCCCAGCTCTGTTGCCCTTCTCTGGCCCTGCTCCAGCCTCTCAAGGTCCTTCTTGGAGGGAGGAGCCCAAAACTGAACCCAGGATTCCAGCTGTGGCCTCCCCAGTGCCCAGCCCAGGGGCACAGTCCCTGCCCTGCTGCCCACACCATTGCTGCTCCAGCCCAGGCTGCTGGAGGCCTTCTTGGCCCCCTGGGCACTGCTGCCTCAGCTCCAGCTGCTGGCACCCAGCCCCCCCAGGGCCTTTCCTGCTGGGCAGTTCCCATCCACTCTGCCCCCAGCCTGGAGCCTTCCTGGGGCTGCTGTGACCCAGGTGCAGCACCCAGCCCTTGGCCCTGTTGAACCTCATACAAGTCTGCTCCAGGCACAGGTGGGTGGAAGATGCTCAGGTCTGAGGAGTCTGGTGCAAGGCAGAGAGAGCAGTTCCTGTCTGGCTCAGCCATGTGTGGGGACTGAGGCTTTGTAACCAGAAATGTCTGCAAAGTAGTTTTGAGGGCAGACTGTGCAAGCCAATCCCTCTCTCCAGCTGCTTTGTTGCTAAATCCAGCTCAGCTCTGTGAGTCACTGTTGTCTTCTGCAAGCCTCCAAGCTCAGCAGAAGACCTACCTAAATTAAACTGCTGGGTGGCACCACCAAGTCCTTCAGCTGTCTCTGCCTTGCAGCCAGGTTTTCTCTGCTGGGCCTGGGAGGTCAGCAGGCTGCCTCCTGCTGAGGCTAACAGACTCCCCTTGCACGTTTCAGGAGTCAAAATCCAGATCCAGTTGCTAAGTGGAGAGAATTTGCACATCAGGGATTTCCACAGGACAAAGGTGGGAGACATTGCCACTGGGATCAGCAGCCAGGTGAGACACCAAGCTGGGAGCTGAGTGCAGCCTTCTGCCTGAGGGGAGCAATTTCTCCTCTCATGCCTTAAAACCAGAGAGCCAGAGGTCCACTCAGTGGCCCTAAGGACACATTTCTCCAGCATGAGGGTGGTGAGCATCTGCAACAGCTTGCCCAGACTGGTTGTGGATGCCCTGAGCCTGACATGCATTACTAGAAGGAAATTCTTTCCAGTGAGGGTGAGGAGACTCTGGCCCAGGCTGCCCAGGGAGGCTGTGGCTGCCTCCTGCCTGGAGGTGTTCCAGGCCAGGCTGGATGAGGCCCTGAGCAACCTGGGCTGGTGGAGGTGTCCCTGCCCATGGCAGGGGGTTGGAACTGGATGAGTTTTAAGGTCCCTTCCAACCCAAACCATTCTGTGATTTAGAGTCATAGAATCAATAAGGTTGGGAAAGACCTCAGAGATCATCAAGTCCAAGCTGTCACCCAGCAGCTCCTGACAGCTAAACCATGGCTCCAAGTGCCACATCCAAGCCCCTCCTGAACACCTCCAGGGATGGGGACTCCACCACCTCCCTGGGCAGCACATCCCAGTGGCCAATCTCTCTTGCTGGGAAGAACTTTCTCCTCACCTCCAGCCTGAACCTCCCCTGGCACAGCTTGAGACTGTGTCCTCTTGTTCTGGGGCTGCTTGCCTGGCAGAAGAGACCAACCCCCAGCTGGCTACAACCTCCCTGCAGGCAGTTGCAGAGAGCAAGAAGGTCTCCCCTGAGCCTCCTCTTCTGCAGGCTAAGCAAGCCCAGCTCCCTCAGCCTCTCCTCCCAGGGCTGTGCTCCAGACCCCTCCCCAGCTTTCTTGCCCTTCTCTGGACACCTTCCAGCAGCTCAACAGCTTTCCTGACCTGAGGAGCCCAGAACTGGACACAGGACTCCAGGGGTGGCCTCAGCAGTGCTGAGCACAGGGCACAAGGACTTCCCTGCTCCTGCTGGCCACACTCTTCCTGCTGCAGGCCAGGATGCCCTTGGCCTTCTTGGCCCCCTGGGCATCATAACTCCAGTGCAGGCAGGAGTGTGCTAGCAGAAGATGCTTTCTGAATCACAAACCATTGCTGGCTGTCCCAGGGACCATTGGGATCTCCAGGCAGAGAGATGGCTCTGCACTTTCTGGCAGAGCCACAGGCACAGAATCATTTAGACAGGAAAAGACCTTTCAGATCCTCCAGTCCAACATTAACCCAGCACTGCCAGCTCACCACTAAACCATGGCCCTCAGCACCACACTTCCCTGTGCTGCAGCTTAAAAATCCTTCTCCTCAGCCTGGAGAAGAGAAGGCTCCTGAGAGACCTCAGAGCAGTCTTCCAGCGCCTGAAGGGCTCCAGGAGAGCTGGGGAGGGACTTCTGACAAGGGCTGGGAGTGCCAGGATGAGGAACAATGGCTTTGAGCTGGGAGAGCAGAAAGTGAGACTGGAGATGAGGAAGAAACTCTTCAGAGTGAGGGTGGGGAGACTCTGGCACAGGCTGCCCAGGGAGGCTGTGGCTGCCTCCTGCCTGGAGGTGTTCCAGGCCAGGCTGGATGAGGCCTTCAGCAAGCTGTGCTGGTGGGAGGTGTCCCTGCCCGTGGCAGGGGGTTGGAACTGGATGAGCTTTAAGGTCCCTTCCAACCCAACCTATTCTGTGGTTCTCTGACCTCCCAACTCCTTCCCCTCTCCCTAAGGGAGAGTCACTCCCTGGCTGTCCCCCAGGAGCAGCAGTGCCAGCTCAGGGAGCAGGCCAGGTCTGGCTGTCATGCATCCCTCTTGTTAGGTTGGAGGAGCTGTTGGCAGGCTCCAGTGGACCTCACTGTGGGGCTCCTTGGCAGCTCCTGCAAGAAACTCCTGCATGTTTGTGGGGCTGTGACTCAGCTGAGTGGGACATGTGGTGATTGATCATCTCTAACCAGAGAGCTTGGGGAGATCCAGGAAACACTGGAGCAGTGCTGCTTCTCCTTGGCAAGCTTTGCCTCTTGGGCAGCACAAAGCAAACCAGCAGCAGCCTGAGAGGAGCTCACAGTGCCCCAGCACAACACCTCAGGAACCACCAGCAGTGAGCAGAAGCTGGAGAGGGGCAATTGAGCAGCAAGGTGAATGCTCCCAAGTCCAGTGGGGGAGGTGCTTGCTGAGGAGAGAGCTGTGGGATGAAGGCTCTGCTCCAGCCAAAAGCAGGGCAGGAGGTTAGGATGTTCCTGCCAAGCACAAGCCTCTCTCCAGGAGCTTTTCATAGAATCACAGAATGGTTTGGGAGGGAAGGGACCTTTGGAACCCATCCAGTCCAGCCCCTGCAGCCAGCAGGGACAGCCCCAGCCCCAGCAGGCTGCTCACAGCCCCAGACAGCCTCCCCTGCACTGCTGCCAGGCAGGGGGCAGCTCCCAGCTCTCTGGGCAGCCTGGGCCAGGCTCTCCCCACCCTCAGTGCCAAACACTTCTCCTTCTCTCCACTCTCAAGCTCCCTCTTGCCACTTTCCAACCATCCCCCTTGGCCTGGCCCATCAGGCCCTGCTCAAAGCTCTGTCCCCAGCTCTCTGCTGGGCCCTTGAAGCACTGCAAGGCCACCAGAAGCTCTCCCTGGAGCCTTCTCTTCTGCAGGCTGCCCAAGGCCAACTCTCTCAGCCTGGCTCCCAGCAGAGGGCTTCCAGCCCTTTCTGGGGCCTGTTGATACCCAACCTTTCCTTGCCTCTACTGAGTGCACCTCCTCCCACTGCACCCTGGAGCCCCAGGAGCACTTTGACTGAAGGGCTGTCTGGAACAGGCCCGAACTGCTGGCTGCCTTTGACAGGGGGCTGTGGTGTTGTGTCAGAGACTTGAAGCTGCTGCTCAGATCAGTTTGTTCTGCTTCCCAGATCCCAGTCCCTGCTTTCAGCCTGGTCACTAAAGAAGGGCAGCCAGTTCACTATGACATGGAGGTGCCAGACTCCGGGATCGAGCTGCAGTGCACCCTCGCCCCCGACTGCAGCGTCAGCTGGAGCTGGCGAGTCAAGCACGGCCAGCTGGAGAACAGGCCCTGAAGCCACCCCTGCCTTGGAGGGTTTGACCTTGTCAGAAGGAGGAATTGCAGAAGCTTCCAAGCACCCCTGCCATGGAGCACCAGGAGCAGTTGCTGGTGTTTTGTGCTGCAGTAGGATAGTGGCCAGCAGCTCGCTGCTCTCGGGCCTCACTTCTGTTGTCTGCTCTGATCCGGCTCCAAGACACCTCCTGAGCTTAGATGTTCCCCAGGGGAGTGGGAATGACTTGTTTGGGTGTGAGTGTTAGGCTGAGCTTGAGACTGGTGGGTGGAAATTCCTGCTTTTCAGAGGAATCTGATTGTGCTTCCCAGGAGAAGAGGGGGATGGGGAGAGAGCTGCTGCTCCTCGGCCTCGGAGGTGAAGCCTCGGGGCTTGCCCGAGGGAGGAGGTTCAGGGCATCTTCAGCGGTGCTGGCTGTGGGTGGCTGTGCTGAGGGGAGCTGGCTGACTGCCTTCTAGCTGGAGGAGGAGCTTCACGTTCCTGTAGGCTTTGGGTAGCATCATCTCTACCTCAAGCCTTTTGCAGGGGGGAAATCAACAGCAGAGAGTAGCTGGGTTCTTGGTTTCACCTCCCACCCTTCCCCGCAGACACTTCCTCCTTCAGTCAGAGAAGAACTTCGTTCCCAGAAAGAGCTCTGCCTGCAGCCCTCATCTGCAGCTCTCCTCCCGACTCAGGAGCTGCTGCTCACTCCCTGCTGTTGCTGCTGGCCCTGGCTGGCAGGTGGGGCAGGAGAGGGGCTGGTGTTCCCCGGTGGGCAGGGTGGAGGGCTTGCATTCCTCCATCCTCTCTGCACCCCTGGCCCGGGACGTGGGGAGGTGAACTGCCCCGCGCTGGCAGCTCCCCTTGGAGGGGCAAGGGGCAGCAGCTCTGTCAGCTTGGACAAGGTCTGAGTGTGGAGCTGGCTGGTGGGGGCCAGGAGCCCAGCTCTGTGTGGTGTGTGAGCCCAGCCTGTCTTCACCACCGAGGGCCTGGCCCCAGGCTTCCTGCTGCTCCCCTGACAGCACAGTGTGCTGAGGGGCAGTGGTGGGCAGCTGGGCCCAGAGCACCTTCAGCCCTCAGCTGGTTTGTCCTCATCGGTGAGTTTTTTGGAGTATGCTGAAACTGCAGGGGTCAGGTTCAGCTGGGGGGGTGGGGGCAGCCCTGCTGCACCCCAGAAGCAAGAGCAGGGGGAGGTGGGAGCTGTGGGGGTGCTTGCTCAGGACTGGAGGGCCCTGCCCACCTGGGCTTGGCTGTCCCTTGATGCTGTGCAGTGGCTCTGCCAGAGCCCTGCAGTCCTCTGAGCAGGGACTGCCCACCCCCAGCCTGAACAGAGAAACAGCTCCCAGGCAAGTGAAAGGGGGGCTCCAGGCTGCTTCTGGGGGACACAAGAGGGCAGGAATGTTGGCAGCTCTCTCAGGTGAGGTTCAGCTAGGAAGCAGCTGGCACAGGTTCCGCTCTGGTCCTGCTCTTTGAGGGCCGCAGCTCCTTGAGCAGCTGCTGCTGCTTCCCTTTGGTCTCCCAGCCGGTTTTGATGCACCAGGCAGGGCTGCAGTTGGGAGGGAGTCAGAGAGTGGGACTCCTGAAGGAGACCTGAAAGCTGTCAGCACTGTGGGTGTAGTTTTTATAGCACTTTTTGTTCTGAAGCACTTAAAACCTTGTCCCAGAGAGGCACCGAGTCCTGCCTGGGCCCCCCCGCCGGGGGAGCTGTGGGTAAGCAATGAGCGCAGCAGGCACAGCTCCTCCAGGAAGGAGGGGGGGGCACGGGCAGCTTGCCTCCAGTTCTTTCTTTCAGATGCCTTAAACTACTACAGATTGTAAGCTCTGGAGCAGGCAGGATCGAAAAAAAGCCTCTCCACAGGGTGCCCAGGAGCTCCCCAGCAGCCGCTCCCAGCACCAAGCAACCTCCCCCTGCCTCAGCCCCTTCCTGGGCTTCCTCTGGAGGAGGAGGAGGAGGAGGTGGCAAACCAGGTGGTTGCATCTAGGCTGTTGGGGATGTGACACATAGCTGTTGGTGCCACATGGCTCCTGGGGACGAGTCAGTGCCAGAGCCTGGTCTGCTCCCTCCCCAGAGGCTGCACCTGGTGGCTTTGGCTGTCTGCAGCAGGCTTGGATGGCCCAGGGGAGGTTTGGCCCTCGGTGCTGTGCTGAGCAGCGAGGGGGGGGAGGCAGCAGCCCTCTGCTGCCAGGGCTTCTGAGCTTCATCTGCAGCATTAACCTTGATCTCAGGCCACCTACAGGATTAACCCTCGTGAAGCCAGAATGTCTTTGGTGGGGAGATGGAGATGGCCAAGTTCTCCTGGCCTCTCACACCAGCATTAGCGCCAGCACCTCCCTCCTGCTCATTTTGTCCTTCAGTCCTATTTTGCTGCCACCTCAAGTGAGAAAGGGAGGCTGCAGATTTCCACCTCCCACTCTCCTAGGTGACAGCTGGGCCCTGGGGTCAGCAGCCCCCACTGGAGGGGGAAGATGCTGCTGCTCATCCCACAGAGCAGCGGAGCCTTCTTCCCACCCCGAGATCTGCCTCCTCCTCCCAGGGGGCTCTCCAGGGCTTCCCTGGCTTTGCTGCCTCCCACCTGGAGTTCTCCTCAGCTCTCTCCTGCTGCCAGGAGTTTGCTCTGCTTTGGGCTGAGCATTTTGGGTTGTGACAAGCACCAAGAGTCCCACTTGCAGCTCGGGGCTGGCTGCGCAGCACTGACGGGGGGCAGAGGCAGAATCTGGCCAAAGCTGTGTCTGATGACCTGAGTGGTCTTTGGTGCTCAGAGCTGAGACTAAGGTTAGGCTTAGAGCCCCACTTGAGGGCAGGGAGGACAAACAGCAGCCAGTGGCATGACCACCACTGGCTCTTCTCAGGGGGCTCCTTCCCAAAGGCTTGGGAGAATCCCTGTTGGCAAAGCAAGGGGAGGCTGAGGCTCCCTTGGGGCTGGGCAGGCCTGGGGTGGGCAAAGGTGCTGGGATGAGCTCCTGTGGATCCAGTGACACTTTATAAAACTGTGAGTTGTTGAAATTAAGGTTTTGGACCTGCAGTTTCACAGGGGAAAGAGAAAAATAAAGCTGGGGGGAAAAAAAACCCCACACACACCCCCCCAAAAAAAAAAACCGACCCCACAGCAAAAAGCTTCTTTTGTTCTCCTTGCTGGGGGGTGGAAGGTGGCCTGGAGGAGCAGGGAGGGAAGCCTGGCCTGGGTGAGCTCTGCTGCATGCTGCACACGTTTTGGGAGGGGTGGGGTGTGTGCATTGCAGGCTGTGAGGACAGATCTGAGCTCAGGGCTCAGCATCTCTGTCAGCAGGCAGTGTCACAGAGTCATAGAAGCAGCCAGGCTGGGCAAGACCTCAGAGATCCTCAAGTCCAACCTAGTACCTAATACCCAACACCTCCTGACCACTAACCCATGGCTCCCCAGTGCCACATCCAAGCCCCTCCTGAACACCTCCAGGGATGGGGACTCCACCACCTCCCTGGGCAGCACAGCCCAGTGGCCAATCTCTCTTGCTGGGAAGAACTTTCTCCTCACCTCCAGCCTAAACCTCCCCTGGCACAGCTTGAGACTGTGTCCTCTTGTTCTGCTGCTGGGTGCCTGGCAGAAGAGACCAACCCCCAGCTGGCTACAAACTCCCTGCAGGGAGCTGCAGAGAGCAAGAAGGTCTCCCCTGAGCCTCCTCCAGGCTGAGCAAGCCCAGCTCCTTTTCCTCCTCCTCCTCTCACACTGCAGAGGGAGTTGCTGTACTGGGCGCTGCTGACTCTTGCCCTCAGCAGTGGGAAAAGGAGGTCTGGGGTGGAGGCAGACACCAGGCCAGGCAGAGAGAGCTCTGCAGCCTCACCCACGCCTGTCAGCGAGTCCTGCTGCTGCCTGCTGGGGCAGGAGCTGTTCGTCTCCGCTGCGCTGATGTGTCGCTGTTCAAGCAGCACCAGGGACCGGCGGCATGCTGGTGGCTTTGGGCTCGCAGCACCACAGGATGCGAGGGGTTGGAAGGGACCTCTGGAGATCATCCAGTCCAACCCCCTGCCAGAGCAGGATCACCCACCCAGGGCAGGGCACACAGGAGCACATCCAGACAGGGCTGGGAAGCCTCCAGAGAGGGAGACTCGGGGTCATGTCACCCCCAAGCTGAGGTTGGGGAGCAGAGGCCTGTGCTGTGAACAGAGGCCAAGGCAGATGTCCACCAGCACTGGTGGGTGTTTGGTCACTGGCCCTGCCTGTAAAGATCAGCTTAGGGAGGCACTAGGCCACCCAGAGGTGGTCTGTGAGGACTCAGGACCTGAGCAGCCTCTGCTGACCTTTGCTTTGGACCTTGTGCTGGGTTTAGCCTCTCCCTGAGCCACTTACTCCACGCTGTGGGTGGCAGAAGCTGTGGCCTCCTTGCCCAGGGATCCCAGCAGAGACAGACACCTGGGGTCTGGTAGCCTCCTAAGGGACACTTGTGTGCTAAGAGGTGGCAGTGCCCCATGGAAGAGCATCAGGGGCTGGCTTTTCCCTCTGCTTTCCCCTCCTCTTGCCCTGTGGCCCTCTCGTTCCTCATTTTCAGCCATTAGATCATCCCTGCCTGGAGGCTGCCAGTCCTGGACTGAGCTGAGCAGAGCCTTGCAGTCATGGGCAAGGCAGAAACATCTTCCACTTAACAGTGCTCAAAGGAGCTTGGTCATCGCTCCTGGCAGCTGTTCCTTGCAGAGGTCACAGAGCAGGGCAACAGGCAGCAGCCCCTGCACAGGATCAGAATCAGTTTGGTTGGAAGAGACCTTTAAGATCATCAGGTCCAGCTGTTAACCTCTGCCAGGGCACCACCCACCCATGGCCCTCAGCACCACATCGCCACAGCTTTGAAACCCCTCCAGCCATGGGGACTCCACCACTGCCCTGGGCAGCCTGGGCCAGGCCTTGACAACTCTGGGGGAAGAAATTGTTCCTCATGGCCAACCTGAACCTCTCATGGTGCAACCTGAAGTCATTTCCTCTTGTCCTGTCACTTGTCCCTTGGGAGAAAAACCCAACCCCCACCTGGCTGCAGCCTCCTTTCAGGGAGCTGCAGAGAGCAATGAGGTCTCCCTCAGCCTCCTTTTCTCCAGGCTCAACACCCCCAGTTCCCTCAGCTGCCCTTCACCAGCCCTGCTCTCCAGACCCTTCATCAGCTTCTGGCCCTGCTCCAGTCCCTCAATGTCCCTCCTGGCGTGAGGGACCCAAAACTGACCCCAGGCTTTGTGATGTGGCCTCTCCAGTGTGTGCCTCCCTCCACCCTCTGCAGCATCTGCCCCCAGCCAAGCTTCTCCCCTGCTCACAGCCACGCTTTGTCCTCAGAGTGGGTTTATTACCAGGTCTGCTTTAGACTTTCCAGGCTCTCCATATATAAAAATAATGTCTAGAAATCAGCAGGTGAGGATTTACAGCTCTGGCCTGAAGGCATTGATAAGTTACACAGCCGGGGGGGGGTGTATCCCCCCCTCCCCCCTTCCCAGATCCCCTTGGAGCCTGGGGGTGCCCCGGAGCCGGGCGGCGTTTGGCAGCTTTAATTACAGCAGAGCAGAGGCTGCTCAGGCGCTCAGCAAGGACCTGCCCTGGTCCAAAAGCTGGGGCTGGCCAGGGTGTGGGTGGCACCTGGTGCCCTCAAAAAGGTAGGTGGCACCTGGTGTGCTCCAGAAGGTAGGTGGCACCTGGGGTCCTCGCAGCAGGGCGAGCGGGGGCCGAAGCGAAAGCGCAAAGAGGTTAACCGCGAGGGAGCAGAGCTGGGCAGCAGGGCAGGGGAGGACCCAGTCCAGCGCTTCTGCAGCTCCCTAGGCTGGGTCCTGAGGGGCTTCAGCAGTGGCCCTGCAGCATTTGGAATCGGGGGGGGGTTGAGGGGCTGGAGCTGCCCAGCACCTGCTGCAGGTCACATCCTGAAACTGCTGCTTAAAGCTCCCCGAGGTCGCCGTTGTCCCCAAGAGGCTCCAGCCCCTGGGATGCGAGAGGCAGAGTTGGGAACCACCTCGGACAGGTCTGAGGGCAGCAGCTCCCTGAACCTGCTGCTGCTGCTTGCAGCTACTGAGCCTCCCCTGTGATGGAACAGCTCAGTGCTGCTCCCCACGGCTTCAGCTGAGCCCCTCGGTGGGGGTGTTCCAGTCCCTGCAGTGAGGAACAACCCAGCGCTGCTCACCACAGCTCTGCAATCCCGGGGAGACCCTGGGGTTCCAGTCCCTGCTCCCACAGCACAGAGAAGTTTTAAGGAAGACATAAAATGGCTGTAAAATAGCACCCCTGCCAGCTCCTGGGGTTGGGGAAGTGCCCAGGGTGGGATCTTTGCAGCAGGCTCCTCGCTGCAGAGGAGAAGCAGCCCCAGCTCGGCTCTGCAGCAGAGGAGGACCCGGGGCTCAGCGGGCCAGAGGAGCCAGCGGCGCCGGGGGAGGATGTGCAGGGGCTGCAGCTTCCCCGGCTGACACCCTCCCTGCAGTGGGGAACCCAAGGCACCAGCAAGCAGAAGTGGGGCACAGCAGGGCTGACCCCCAGCCAAGCGTGCAGTAGAGAGCTCTGGGGTGGGGATGGGGCAACCCCTTTTTCCCTACCAAGACAAGGTGGGACCCATGCTATCCTCCCCCTTCCCTGCTCGTACCCAGGGGGTTCCCCCAGCCCTGCCAGCCGGGAGGGGAGGAGCTCAGGGGTATGGCTAAGCATGCGCCGGGGATCCCTGCGCCGGACCCAAGGGCAGGCAGGGTGGGAGCGGGCGCCGGCCCTGTGCCCCGCGTCGTCCCGGGCTGCTGGGCTGGCATCCTCTGGTCCCTTCTGCGTCGGGAGGATGGTCCTGCCCTGGTCCTGGTGGCTGCGGGGACGGCGCCGGTCACAGCGAGATGTCGGGCGTCGTCTGCAGGCTCTGCGCCCCGGGCCGCCACTTGGCGCTGCCGCGGCTCTTGTCGGCTCTCCGGTAGGGATTGTTCCGCAGATCTGCGCCGGGACACACCGCAGAGGCTCAGCTCCGCCTGCCCACCCCGACCGGCGGGCACCTGGTCATCCACCACCACCCCGGGGTCTCCGGGAGCCAGGATGCTCAGGAGAAGCCCTGGACAGGGCGAGCAGGGACAGGAGGAGCAGCAGCTGCCGACGAGCAGCCTGCGGACCTAGCGCCACGGCCCGGG
>JAAWVA010000042.1:3472860-3490175 GCA_015227895.2 Colaptes auratus | reverse complement strand
CGAAGGCCTCCAGCACGCAGTTGGACTTCAGCAGGATGTTCTTCACCCTGCAGCACCGAGAGAGAGGCAAGGCAGAAGAGGGTCAGCCCACACTTGTGCCCTCCAAGCCTGGAATTCATTTCCACAGGCTGTTCTCCAGGGGAAGTCAGGGACAGGAGAGCTGCTCCCCGGCGACCGGCGTGGGCTGAGGCGTGGGACGGCAGCGCCCCCCCGGCGGCCAGCTGGGAGCTTGGGGCACTGCTCCCTGCAGCCCAGCAAGTGGGAACCACTGAATCAGAGAATCACAGCATCAATAAGGGTGGGAAAGACCTCAGAGGTCATCAAGCCCAACCTGGCACCCAACACCTCCTGACCAACCAAACCACAGCTCCAAGTGCCACGTCCAATCCCTTTCTGAACGCCTAACCACAGCCTGCTTTGGGTTGGAAAGGACCTTCAGGATCATCCAGTTCCAACTCCCCTGCCATGGGCAGGGACACCTCCCACCCCATTCAGCCTGGCTTTGAATATTTCGAGGCTTGGAACCTCTACAACCTCCCAGGTCCTGTCTGGGGTCCTTCAGCAGGAGGTTTCAGACAGCTTGAGGCATCCTTCTGCCTCCCTCTCCTCCATCTCGGCTGCTCTGCAAGCTTGTGCATCAGCTTGGAGAACAGTAGCAGCAATTGGCTGCTCACTGGTTGGGCCTGATGGGCTGAAAGGTCTTTTCCAACCTAAGCAACTCCATGGTTGCTTGCACCCTCAGCAGGTTTGCTGATGACACCAAGCTGTGTGGTGCAGCAGACAGCTGGAGGGAAGGGATCCATCCAGAGGGACCTGGACAGGCTGGAGAGGTGGGCACAGGCCAACCTCAGGAGCTTCAGCAAGACCAAGGGCAGGGTCCTGCAGCTGGGTGGAGGCAACCCAGGCACAAACCCAGGCCAAATCCAGGCTGGGCAGGGACTGGCTGGGGAGCAGCCCAGAGGAGAGAGCCTTGGGGGGCTGGGGGAGGAGAAGCTCCCCAGGAGCTCTCAGGGTGCACTTGCAGCCCGCAAAGCCAATCAGAGCCTGGGCTGCAGCAGGAGAAGTGTGGCCAGCAGGGCAAGGGAGGGGATTCTCCCCCTCTGCTCAGCCCTGCTGAGACCCCACCTGGAGTACTGCCTCCAGCTCTGGAGCCCCTATTGCAAGAGGGATCTGGAGGTGCTGGAAGGTGTCCAGAGCAGGGCCAGGAGGAGGAGCAGAGGGCTGGAGCCTCTCCTGTGAGCACAGACTGAAGGAGTTGGGGCTGTTCAGGTGGAAGAAGAGAAGGCTCCCAGGTGACCTCATTGTGGCCTTCCAGGATCTGAAGGGGGCCTACAAGAAGGCTGGGGAGGGACTTTCAGACTATCAGGGAGTGATAGGACTAGGGGAATGGAATGAAGCTGGAGGTGGGGAGATTCAGGCTGGACATGAGGAGGAAGTTCTTCACGTGAGGGTGGTGAGGGCCTGGAATGGGTGTCCAGGGAGGTGGTTGAGGCCCCGTCCCTGGAGGTGTTTAGACAGCTGGATGAGGCTTCTGTCCAGCCTGATCTAGGTAGAGTGTCCCTGCCCATGGCAGGGGGGGTTGGAACTAGATGATCCTGTGGTTCCCTTCCAACCCTAACTGAAACTATGAAACTATGAAACTATGGTTTGATGAGCTGATGCATTTCCATTTGCCATGTGCCCTCCCAGGAACTTCAGAACTTCCCTGGGTGACCTGTCCCAGAGCCTCACCACCCTCATGGGGAAGAACTTCCTTCTAATCTTTCCTCTAAATCCAGCTCTTCCAGTGTGAAGCCATCACCCCATGTCCTGGCACCCCCAGCCCTTGCCAAAGTCCAGCCCCAGCTTCCCTGTAGCCCCTTCAAGTACTGCAAGGCTGCTCTAAGGTCTCCCCAGAGAGCACAGGCTCAAGAAGGCAAAGTGCAAGGTCCTGCAGCTGGGTCAGGGCAATCCTCATCACCAGTGCAGGCTGGGGGGTGATGAGCGAGAGCAGCCCTGCAGGAAAGGACTTGGGGTGCTGGTGGGGGAGCAGCTGGACAGGAGCCAGCAATGGGCACTGGCAGCACAGAAGGCCAAGGGCAGCCTGGGCTGCATCCAAAGCAGTGTGGCCAGAGATGGAGAGAGAGGATCCTGCCCCTCTGCTCTGGGGAGACCTCACCTGCAGGGCAGGGTCCAGATATGGGACCCCCAACACAAGGGGGACATAGAGCTGAAGGAGTGGGTACAGAGTAGAGGCCATGAAGAGGACCAGAGGGCTGGAGAACCTCTCCTATGGAGACGAGCTGGGGAGTTGGGGCTGTTCAGCCTGGAGAAGAGAAGGCTCCAGGGAGACCTCAGAGCTGCATTTCAGTATCTGCAGGGGAGCTGCAGGCAGGCTGGGGAGGGACTGTTCAGAAGGGGCTGTGGGGACAGGTCAAGAGCAGTGGTTTGAATCTGGAGCAGGGCAGATTTAGGTTGGACATCAGGAGGCAGTTCTGCACGGTGAGGGTGGGGAGACCCTGGGACAGGGAGGTAGTTGAGGCCCCAGCCTTGGGGACACTCCAGGTGAAACTTGTTCTGGCCCTGAGCAACCTGCTCTAGTTGGAGATGTCCCTGCTGACTGGAGGGGGGAGTGGACAAGATGACCTTTGAGGCTCTCTTCCAACCTGATGCATCCTGTGATTCTGTAATTAGTAATCTCCCAACATGGTGCTGGCAGCCCACAGGGAGATCCACAGCCAGCCCAATCTGCCCTGGTATTCTGCCTGTCTCTCACTCACCTCTCCACCTCAGCCCTCTGCCCAGGGTTGGTGATGGCTGCTATGTACTGCATGATGTATTTGCTGGCCTCTGTCTTCCCAGCCCCGCTCTCACCTGAGGGGGTAAACACAAAGAGATCACAACAGAGCAGAGAGAGCCAAGCACAGTCCTGAAGCAGTGTCTGAACTGTACCCAAAAGAGTGTTTGGGAGGCTTCCTATTGTTTCATTTAAAGCAATCCAATTTGCCTGCACTTTGAACACTTCCTAAACACAGCCCTGGCCCTGCCTGGCTGCCGCTGCGCTGCCAGGGGGCAGGATCCCACAGGTGGGCAAGGGCCTGGCACAGAGCAGATCAAAAGGAATATTGTTAGGGCAGAAAGGCTGGCATGGCAAGGCTGGGCCAGCAGCAGCAGCACAAGAGGCCTCTGTTGAGCACTCCAGAGCTGGGGGCTCGTGCTTTTCAGAGCTGTGAAAGCAGAGGAACATCCAGGAGAAGGAGTGCCAGGATGCAGCCAGCCACCGCTCATGGTACCAGCCCTGCTCCCACTGCTGGAGCCACCACAAGGGGCTGGTCAGGCACCAAACAAGGAACAAAACAGCTGAGGGACAAAAATCAGACAGGCAGGACCCTGCAGACAGGCAGGACCCTGCTCAAGGGGCCTCAGAGCAGGGGAGAAGGGAACAAACCCATAAGGATTTTAGCACAGCCTGAATGCTTTAAGTACCTCTGGAGTTGTCCTTAGTGCCCTCTGACACAGGCTCCAGACACAAGTCTTCTCTTTTAACTCCCTATTGAGAGGCCCTCTGGCAGACAAGGCCAGAGACCTTCCCAGAGCCTTCAGCAGTTTCTCTGCCAACCTGCAGTGCCAACAAAGCCAAAGGGCTGGGAGGGGCAGGGAGGCAGAGGCTCACCTTGGGAAAGGTGGTGACCAGAAATCCACTGCTGGTGCTCTGCTCAGAGTGTCTGTCCCTGCACTGCTTGGAGCTGCTGTTCTGGGTGCTTTGAGGCTCACTTCTGCCCTTCCACAATCGCTTCCCCTGGGGGCTGAACTCCCCGGTGGTGCTGTGCTGGGGGTCTGCAGCCCCTGCTGGGGTGTGGCTGCCGCGGGGCTCAGCCTGCAGCGCCGGGCATCAGAATCACCTGAGAGATCCTGGAGCAGGCTGGCATGTGAGAAGCAGCAAAGCCCACAGCTGTTTCCCTTGGGTTTGAGACTCTTGGCTTCCTGACAGCTGGCTTCCTTTGTCCCCAACACCTCTCTCCCCACAGCTTCTGCTCAGGGTGTCTGGCCCTGCACTGCTCGGAGCCGCTGTTCTGGGTGTTTTGTGGACCACTTCTGCCCTTTCACTGACAGAGGCAGAGCAAGCAGGGGCTCACACTGAAGCCATCACTTTGCACACTCAGATGAAGCTAATGACTGACAGCAGCTCTTGAATGAGAGAAGAAATAATTGCAGCGGTCTGCAGGCAGGGATTGAAATGCAAACGAGCAGGCGGCAGATTAAGGGAGCTCCCTCCGACACAGCGCCGGCATCGGGCAAATCACTCTGCCCCTGCCTGCCCTTCCCCCAGGGCCGAGTGCTGCTCACCTGAGATCACGATGCAGGTGTCCTTGGAGCGCCTCTTCATGGCCTTGTAGGCGGCGTCGGCGATGGCGAAGAGGTGCGGAGGCCTCTCGTAGAGCTCCCTGCCGCGGTACTGCTCGATGGTGTCCCGCCCGTAGATGTTCAGGTTCTTGTAGGGGTTCATGGACACCACCACCTCCCCGATGAAGGTGTAAATCCGACCCTTCTCGAACCTGCCCGGGGGAGAGCGAAGGCAGGGAGTCAAGCACAGGGGGCGCCAGGGGGGGCTGCACAGCCGCTCGCCCGTCCGCCCCTCCAGGCAGCAGCAGCCGCAGGACACAGGCAGAGGCTCGGCCTGGGGGCAGCACAGAGTCACAGCGAGTAGAACCAGGGCTAGCCTGGGGTCCTACCATCCACAGAGGAACTCCCTGCTGCTCCCGTCCCCACAGATACCCAACTGATCAGATCAGTCCCTGCAGACAGCCCCTGTGCTGCTGCTGCTGCGATCCAGCTGCCGGGCAGCGTGCTCAGAGACTTCTGCTGCCGTCAACACACTGCTGGGAACACAGCGTGGGATGGTTCAGGGGGAAAGGCACATGGAAAGCTCCTCCAGTCCAACCCCCTGCAGCCAGCAGGGACAGCCCCAGCCAGGGCAGGCTGCTCACAGCCCCAGACAGCCTCCCCTGCACTGCTGCCAGGCAGGGGGCAGCTCCCAGCTCTCTGGGCAGCCTGGGCCAGGCTCTCCCCACCCTCAGTGCCAAACACTTCTCCTTCTCTCCACTCTCAAGCTCCCTCTTGCACTTTCCAACCATCCCCCCTTGGCCTGGCCCATCAGGCCCTGCTCAAAGCTCTGTCCCCAGCTCTCTGCTGGGCCCTTGAAGCACTGCAAGGCCACCAGAAGCTCTCCCTGGAGCCTTCTCCTCTGCAGGCTGCCCAAGGCCAACTCTCTCAGCCTGGCTCCCAGCAGAGGGCTTCCAGCCCTGCCAGCACTGCTGTGGCCTCCTCTGGCCCTGCTCCCCCAGGTCCCTGGCTGTGCTGAGGACTCCAGACACAGTGCTCCAGGTGTGGTCTCAGCAGGGTGGAGCAGAGGGCCAGGATGTTTCTGAGCAAGGTTTCAGGTAACACAATTTATTGCTTCCCCAGCTGACTACAGAAAACATGAGAGAGCTGTGGCCAACAGCTCAGTGTCCAAACGAGACCAGTGGCAGACCTCAGGGACTGAGGCACCCTCAGCACATTTGTTGAGTGGCATGGGGAACAGGCTGGAGGGAAGGGATCCATCCAGAGGGATCCAGACAGGCTGCAGAGCTGGGCCCAAGACAACTTCATGAAATCCAACAAGGCCAAGAGCAAGGTCCTGCAGCTGGGTCAGGGCAATCCCAACCACAAATCCAGGCTGGGCAAGGAGTGGCTGGAGAGCAGCCCTGAGCCTTGGGGGTGTCAGTTGGTGACAAGCTCCCCAGGAGCCAGCACTGGTCCCTGGCAGCCCAGAGCCAGCTGAGTGCTGAGCTGCATCCAGAGCAGGGAGAGCAGCAGCACAGGATGGGGATTCTGCCCCTCTGCTCTGCTCAGACCCCACCTGCAGCACTGCCTCCAGCTCTGGGGCCCCCAGCACAAGAAGGACCTGGAGCTGCTAGAGAGGGTCCAGAGGAGATCATGAAGATGATC
Source organism: Colaptes auratus (assembly GCA_015227895.2). Lineage (NCBI taxonomy): Eukaryota > Metazoa > Chordata > Aves > Piciformes > Picidae > Colaptes > Colaptes auratus. Next base: position 3,484,205 of record JAAWVA010000042.1, on the reverse strand, counting down.
AGAGGGCTGCAGAACCTTCCCCTATGGGGACAGAATGGGAGAGTTGGGGCTGTTCAGCCTGCAGAAGAGAAGGCTCCAGGGAGACCTCAGAGCAACCTTCCAGTCCCTGAAGGGCTCCAGGAGAGCTGGGGAGGGACTCTGGACAAGGGCTGGGAGTGCCAGGCTGAGGAACAATGGCTTTGAGCTGGGAGAGGAGAGACTGAGACTGGAGATGAGGAAGAAACTCTTGAGAGTGAGGTGGGGAGACTCTGGCCCAGGCTGCCCAGGGAGGCTGTGGCTGTCCCCTCCCTGGAGGTGTTCAAGGCCAGGCTGGATGAGGCCCTGAGCAAGCTGGGCTGGGGGGAGGTGTCCCTGCCCGTGGCAGGGAGTTGGAACCGGATGAGCTTTAAGTCTCCTTCCAACCCAAACCACTCTGTGACTCTATGACTGTAGCAGAGGAGCACAGAAGGCATGTTCGCTTAAGAGCTGACGAAGCCATGCAGCATGTGCTGCGGGAGAGCAGCACGGAGGGCAGCAGAGCCCGGCGTGCGCGGCGGCCTGCACCCCACGCCTGCAGCAGCAGATGGCAGCATCACTCCGCCCTGCAGGCCGGGAGGCCTCCGCGGCTCTGAGGGGCTCCGCACCAGCTCCCGCTCGGCTGTGGTGAATCCCTTCCCACCCCCGGGTGCTGACAGCCCTGGCATTCCCCGTTGCTCACCGGAGCCTTTGCAGCAGCGCCTTGGCAGGGGTGGCTTTCAGCAGGTGCAAGAAGGCTCCAGCCACATCGCCCAGCAGCAGAATTCCACTCCCCCAAGGTGGCTTTGCCTCTGCCCCCGCTGCCCCCAGGCACCCCTCGGCAGAGTGACACAGTGGCAAAAGCCTCTTCTGGTTTGCATTCGCTTTGCACTGCACCTGGTCCCGCTGGGCACGGCCCAGAGCTCGACAGGCAGAGGCAGTTTCTGCTTCACAGATACTTGCTACCAAAAAATGGTTTAGGAAAGAGAAGGGCCAGGAGCAATTAGCAACAGCAGCTGCAGCTCAGCAGCTACCACATCACCACCGAGGCAACCAAGCCAGGCTGGGGACGATGAGGCTGAGAGCAGCCCTGCAGAGAAGGCCTTGGGGTGCTGGTGGGGGAGAAGCTGGGCAGGAGCCAGCAGTGGGCACTGGCAGCACAGGAGGCCCAAGGGCAGCCTGGGCTGCAGCCAAAGCAGCACGGCCAGAGAGGGAGAGAGGGATCCTGCCCCCCTGCTCTGCTCTGGGGAGACCTCACCTGCAGGGCTGTGTCCAGCTCTGGGCCCTCAACACAGGAAGGACCTGGAGCTGATGGAGCAGGCCCAGGAGGTCTCAAAGATGATCAGAGGCCTGGAGCACCTCTGCTATGGGGACAGGCTGGGGGAGCTGGGGCTGTTCAGCCTGGAGATGAGAAGGCTCCAGGGAGACCTCAGAGCTGCATTTCAGTATCTGCAGGGAACCTACAGGAGGGCTGGAGAGGGACTGTTCAGAAGGGGCTGTGGGGACAGGTCGAGAGGCAGTGGTTTGAATCTGGAGCAGGGCAGATTTAGGTTGGACATCAGGAGAAGTTCAGCACGGTGAGGGTGGGGAGACCCTGGGACAGGCTGCCCAGGGATGTGGTTGAGGCCCTGTCCCTGGACACATTCAAGCTTAGACTTGATGGGGCCCTAGGCAGCCTGCTCCAGCTGACTGCAGGGAGGTTGGCCAAGATGACCTTGGAGGGTCCCTTCCAACCTGAGGCCATCTGTGAATCTGTGCAGTGCAGGCAGGCCTGGTGTGAAGCCCAGAACCACAGCCTACAGCAGACAAAACTCCCTCTTTACTCACTGGGAGACCAGAAGGTGGACTCAGGTACCCAGGAAGCCTCCTCATCTGCTAAGCCCTTGGCACCAGCCAAGCCTCATTTCAATTCTTTGAAGCAGAAAGCAGCTGGGGACCGTGGTGGCTGGAAGGTATCAGCCAGGCAGAGGGGACACGTGGAGAGAGATCAGATGCCACCTGCTGCTGCTCTGCCCTCCCAGGATCACACGAGGGACACTGCCTGGACACAGGAGAGCTTAAGCAAAACCAAACACACACCCCACAGCTTCTCCTGAGGAGATCAGATCACACTGGGACACACATTTGTAATGGAAACCATCACATCAAAATCAGCAGGATCTTCATCTGCTGGGAGCTGGGGCTTCCCAAAGCAGGCAGCTGGCCCCCTGGAGAACCAGCTGCCCTCCACAAGCAGGGCAGGCACAGAAGCACTGCGAGGCACTGCTGATCGGGAAGATAACCACAGAGCAGATTCTGGAGGGGGCTTTAAGCCTCCTCATGCTGCCAGACACAGGGCCAGGGGGCCATGGGCAGCACAGAGAGCTCAAGGGGCTTTGCTGTAGCTGCTGAGAAGGGAAAAGCACAACCCTGGGGGAGAGTCGAGCAAGGCACCATCACAGCACCCAATACTTTGACCTCTCCCTTCAGTCATGAATTATGTAAACCCTTGGGAGCAGAGCAGAGTTTAAGTTTCCTCCCCTGCCAGCTCAGTGGCCCCAACTGCCTCGCAAGCTGCACCTCCAGATTTGGCTCTGCCACCTGCCCACTGCAGGGTGCCCACTCATGGCTCACCCTGGAGAGCTCAGCTCTGGGGGTGCCATGGACAGGCCCAGCAGCTGCACTTCACAGATTCATGGAACAGTTTAGGTTGGAAGGGACCTTAAAGCTCATCCAGTTCCAAGCCCCTGCCATGGGCAGGGACACCTCCACCAGCCCAGGCTGCTCAAGGCCTCATCCAGCCTGGCCTGGAACACCTGCAGGGAGGGGACAGCCACAGCCTCCCTGGGCAGCCTGTGCCAGAGTCTCCCCTGCCTCACTCTCCAGAATTTCTTCCTAAGGTCCAATCCCAATCTGCCCTCCTCAAGCTCAAAGCCATTTCCCCTCACCCTGTCACTCCCAGCCCTCATTCTGCCCTGTGCTCAGCACTGCTGAGGCCACCCCTGAGTCCTGTGTCCAGTTTTGGGCCCCTCAGGTCAGGAAAGCTGTTGAGCTGCTGGAAGGTGTCCAGAGAAGAGCAAGAAAGCTGGGGAGGGGTCTGGAGCACAGCCCTGGGAGGAGAGGCTGAGGGAGCTGGGCTTGCTTAGCCTGCAGAAGAGGAGGCTCAGGGGAGACCTTCTTGCTCTCTGCAACTCCCTGCAGGGAGGTTGTAGCCAGCTGGGGGTTGGTCTCTTCTGCCAGGCAGCCAGCAGCAGAACAAGAGGACACAGTCTCAAGTTGTGCCAGGGGAGGTTTAGGCTGGAGGTGTTCAGGAAGAAATTCTTCCCAGCAAGAGAGATTGGCCACTGGGATGTGCTGCCCAGGGAGGTGGTGGAGTCCCCATCCCTGGAGGGGTTTAGGAAGAGCCTGGAGGAGGCCCTTGGTGCCATGGTTGAGTTGATCAGATGGTGCTGGGTGAGAGGTTGGACTCGATGATCTCTGAGGTCTTTTCCAACCTGGTATATTCTATTCTATTCTATTCTATTCTATTCTATTCTATTCTATTCTATTCTATTCTATTCTATTCTGCTCTGCTCTGCTCTGCTCTGCTCTGCTCTATAAGTCCAGACATGGCCATGCTGCCTGCCTGCTTCCTCCACAGATCCAGCCTCAGACACATCTCACACTGGGACTTAAATGGAAGTTTTAAGAGGCTTCCCAGGTCGTGGTGCTGGTTTTGAAAGGTTCTGAGGCTGTGGTTTTAAAAGGTTCTGATCTGAATCTTCAGTCCCCGTGGCAAAAGACAGATGGAGATGAGGGAGGAGAAGGCCTCATCTCCAGGCTTGCCAGATGGGCACCTCTCAAGCTTGGCTTCGAGGACATGCAGTTCGTGAACAGCTGCCATCCCATTTCACCTCCCTGGTCAGTTTTCTTCACTTCCTAGCACCAGAGTTAACATTCCAGAGCTGTGCTTAGATGTTCCTAAAGGGAGCAGAGGCTCCTCAGCCCTGCTTGCTGATAAAGCCTCCTTTCATGGGGCAGCCCAGCAGCAGGCCAAGAACAGCAGTCCTGTTTTCCTGGCTGCATGGTGGTGGTGTCAGACTCCAGGCTTTCCCTGCCCCAGGAGAACTCAGAACACTTCAGCAAACAGCCAGGGCTGGGAGGGGCAGCAGCTGGGCTCAATTCACTGTGCTGGGGCACAGCACCAGGTGAAGCTCTCTGGGTGCTTTTGGGGAAGGGTCATCAGCTGGGGCGCTGCTCCCCACCAGCAGGAGCCCAGCAGCACAAAGGATGCAGTCATCACTTGGAGTCCCAAGCACAGAACAGGCAGAGGCAGGCTTTTGATACTCAAACCAGTCCACCTGAGAAAAGGAGGCCCTGTGCCTGCTCCTGGGGGCCCCCATGGGCAAGCTTTGGGGTTTAGCTCTCATGACATTCACACCAGCTTGGAGGGGAAAAGACTTCCCCATAATCATGGAAGCACAGAATGGCTCAGGTTGGAAGGGACCTCATAGTTTCAGTCAGGGTTGGAAGGGACCACAAGGATCAGCCAGTTCCAACCCCCCGGCCATGGCCAGGGACACCCCACACTAGAGCAGGCTCACCTCAGAGATCATCCTCTCCAACCCCCCCTGCCATGGCCAGGGATGCCTCTCAATTAGACCCAGCTGCTCAAGGCCTCATCCAGCCTGGCCTTCAACACCTCTAGGGAGGGGGCAGACATAGCCTCCCTGGACAACCTCCAGAGTCTTACCACCCTCACAGTGAAGACCTTCTTCCTTGGATCCAGTCCAACCCTAACTCAGCTTCAAACCCTTCCTGCTTAGTATCATAGTATCAGTCAGGGTTGGAAGGGACCACAAGGATCAGCCAGTTCCAACCCCCCTGCCATGGGCAGGGACACCCCACACTAGATCAGCCTGGCCAGAGCCTCATCCAGCCTGGGCTGAAACCCCTCCAGGGACAGGGCCTCAACCACCTCCCTGCACAACCCATTCCAGGGCTTCACCACTCTCCTGGGGAAGAACTTCCTCCTCCCCTCCAGCCTCAATCTCCCCACCTCCAGCTTCATTCCATCCCCCCTAGTCCTATCACTCCCTGAGATCCTGAGCAGTCCCTCCCCAGCCTTCTTGGAGCCCCCTTCAGATCCTGGAAGGCCACAATGAGGTCACCTGGGAGCCTTCTCTTCTCCAGACTCAACAGCCCCAACAGTTTGTCTTATTGCTCTCTCCAACTCCCTGAAGGGAGGTTGTAGCCAGGTGGGGGTTGGGCTCTTCTCCCAAGCAACCAGCACCAGAACAAGAGGACACAGTCTCAAGCTGTGCCAGGGGAGGTTTAGGCTGGAGGTGAGGAGAAAGTTCTTCCCAGAGAGAGTTGTTAGCCATTGGGATGTGCCGCCCAGGGAGGTGGTGGAGTCCCCATCCCTGGAGGTGTTCAAGAGGGGCTTGGATGTGGCACTTGGGGCCATGGTTCAGTCAGGAGGTCTGTGGGGACAGGTTGGACTTGGTGATCTTTGAGGTCTCTTCCAACCTTGGGGATTCTGTGATTGCTAGACACCCTTATGAAATGTCCTTCTCCAGCCTTCCTGCAGGATGGGTTGGCTTGGAAGGGAGCTTAAAGCTCTCCAGTTCCAACCCCCTGCCACAGACATGGACACCTCCCACCAGCCCAGGCTGCTCAAGGGCCTCATCCAGCCTGGCCTTGAACACCTCCAGGGAGGGGACAGCCACAGCCTCCCTGGGCAGCCTGTGCCAGAGTCTCTCCCCAGCCTCACCCTGAAGAGCTTCTGTCTAACATCCACTCTAATGATGGCATTTGAATAATTTCTCTCCTCTGAATATTCCATATATCAGCTCTGGCATCTCAAATCAGTGTCAGCTGCCAGAGAGGCAGAGGCACAGCACTGCAGCCCTGTCTTGTTATTTTGATGAGGAGCAGCAGCTCTCTGCTGAGAAGATTGATACCACTTTTTTATTCCCTTGTTAAACAGCAGTTGATAGTGAGAAAATACAACCCAGCAGGTCACAGGCTATAAATCATTTAAAGGCAGAGAAATGATTGCCTAGGAAAGAAGGCTGCCAAGGAAAGGGGGAAAAGCCTGACTTTGGTTGGCAGTTTAGGGAGGGGGTTTTCAAGGCAGTATCTCAGCACTGCTGAGGCCACCCCTTGAGTCCTGTGTCCAGTTTTGGGCTCCTCAGGTCAGGAAAGCTGTTGAGCTGCTGGAAGGTGTCCAGAGAAGGGCAACAAGGCTGGGGAGGGGTCTGGAGCACAGCCCTGGGAGGAGAGGCTGAGGGAGCTGGGCTTGCTTAGCCTGCAGAAGAGGAGGCTCAGGGGAGACCTTCTTGCTCTCTGCAACTCCCTGCAGGGAGGCTGTAGCCAGGTGGGGGTTGGTCTCTTCTGCCAGGCAAGCAGCAGCAGAACAAGAGGACACAGTCTCAAGCTGTGCCAGGGGAGGTTTAGGCTGGAGGTGAGGAGAAAGTTCTTCCCAGAAAGAGGAATTGGCCCTTGGAATGTGCTGCCCAGGGAGGTGGTGGAGTCCCCATCCCTGGAGGTGTCCAAAAAGGGACTGAATGTGGCCCTTGGAGCCATGGTTTAGCTGTCAGGAGGTGTTGGGTGCCAGGTTGGACTTGGTGATCCCTGAGGGCTTTTCCAACCTGGTTGATTCTACGATCTCCTTACGTCTGGCCACCCCCTGCTCAGATCCCACTGCCACGGGAGGAGACCCGAGGCGGAACGGGATCTCCACCAGCAGGGAGCACTCACACGTAGGCTTTCTGCCCCACCTGCCAAAGCCTCCAGTCACAAATAAAGCTGCTCCGACCGAGGAAATGATGCAACTGCGAATGCACTCAGCACAAATAAAGAAAAGAGTTAGCTGGCGAGGCTGGGAAGCCACAGCTCCCAAACAACATCTGCAGAAGGCAGACCGTTAGCCAGGCACCAACCTGCCCCGGGCCCGGCCCGGCTACAAAGGCAGCGCCAGTTAATCATTGACTGCGCGCTCGCAGAGCCGAGTGCCCGCCCGCGGGGCCGCAGCTGCTCCTCGAAGCCCTTCTGAGGCAGCCCCTGCCAGCTCCCGGGGCACCGGGCTGCGGCCAGCTGCCGAGCTGGGCTGTGCTGGGGTGTTAAACAGCTCTCCAAACGCTCCTTGCCAGCCCTTCCCTCCCCCTGCGCAGTATCTGAGGAGCAGAGCGACGGCTGGAAAAAGCGCAGCGAGCCCCCGGCCAGCCCCTTTCCTGCTCCTGCGGGAGGGCTGAGGGCAGCCGGTGCCGTCATGCGTCCTCGGCTCCTGGGGAGAGCTCTGCTCTGGGACTGCTCCTCTCCCGCCCCTGAGCACGGGCTGACCTCACACTCTGCCCCACACACATTCAGACACCCTAAAGCCTTCCAGACTTAGCAGGTGCTCAGAAAGCAACTTGGGCTCAGCCCTTCCTGCCCCTGATGCTGCACAGATGCTCCAGAACAGAACTACATCCCCACGGCGAGGAGCAGCAGAGCCACCAGCTGAAGGTGGCCTCCCACTTGAGCTGTACTGCAGGAGCTTAAAGGAGGGAGAGAGGATCTGGTCAATGGGTAGAAACATTTCAAGGGTAGGTGTCAAGAAGGGGCCAAGCTCATCTCAGTGGTGTCCTGTGACAGGGTAAGGGACAATGGACACAAGCTGGAACACAAGGAGTTCCACCTCATCATGAGGAAAAACTTCTTTGGTGTGAGGGTGCTGGAGCCCTGGAGCAGAGGTTGTGGAGTCTCCTTCCCTGGAGGCTCAAGACCCATCTGGATGTGTTCTCGTGTGACCTGCCCTGGGGGATGCTGCTCTGGCAGGGGGGTTGGACTGGATGACCCTCAGAGGTCCCTTCCAGCCCCTAGCATTCTGTTATTGTGTGACCCTGCTCTGGCAGGGGGGTTGGACTGGATGACCCTCAGAGGCCCTTCAACCTCTAATGTACTGGGGTACTGCGAAATGTTAACAACAAAAAGCAAAAGCCAATAATGCAGGACAGGTAGAGGAGAGCTGGGGTTGTGTAGCCTGTGAAATGCTGTTTGTACCTTGGCTGCAGGCTGGGGGAGGTGTGCCAGACACCAGCAGAGTGCTGGGGAGGGGTCTGGAGCACAGCCCTGGGAGGAGAGGCTGAGGGAGCTGGGCTTGCTTAGCCTGCAGAAGAGGAGGCTCAGGGGAGACCTTCTTGCTCTCTGCAACTCCCTGCAGGGAGGTTGTAGCCAGGTGGGGGTTGGTCTCTTCTGCCAGGCAAGCAGCACCAGAACAAGAGGACACTGTCTCAAGCTGTGCCAGGGGAGGTTCAGGCTGGATGTTAGGTAGAAATTCTTCCCAGCAAGAGAGATTGGCCACTGGGATGTGCTGCCCAGGGAGGTGGTGGATTCCCATCCCTGGAGGTGTTCAAGAGGGGATTGGATGTGGCACTTGCTGCCACAGGAGGTCTGTGGTGCCAGGTTGGACTTGATGATCTTTGAAGTCTCTTCCAACCTTGGTGATTCTGTGAGAGCTATGGCCACATCAGCCTGTGCTGGTCAACAGCTCACCTAGCACCACTGCAGGTTAAAAGAGTAACAGCTGACATTTGGAAGTGATTACCTCTGCCCAGCTCACTGATTAAAGCATGAGAGAACTGAACCCTGGTTTTCCTTCCTTCCTCCTCTGTGCACAGGAAGAAGAAGGATCTACCAGCTGCACACCTCTGGCATGCCAAGGGGACACAGCTCCTTCAGCTGCTGCAAGCACCCTCTGTACTTTGGCTTATTCCCCCAAAGTTCTGAGCTATTTGTTTTACCACCCAATGCAGGCATTAAAAATACCCTGCTGAAGGCTGTGACCCCTTCTCACTGAAGGCTGTCACCCATTCTCACTGAAGGCTGTGACCCCATTCTCATTGCAAACCTGCCTGAAGCTGTGTCATGAACACTCAGGGCCCTGGGGACTCGAGGCAGGGCCATCAGGATGTGCTCATCAAGGGGCAGCCAGAAAGCTTCTGGCCCTGAGAGCCTGCTCACCTGGTTGTAAATGCCAGCTGCACTGACCCAAAGGCACAACCCCTCTTTTGCCACGCTTTGGGATGCTGGATGGGTTGGATCAATAGGTTATGGCCCATGGGATGAGGTTTAACAAAGCCAAGTGCTGCACTTCATAGAATCATAGAATCAATAAGGTTGGAAAAGAGCTCAGAGATCACCAAGTCCAACCTGGCACCCAACACCTCCTGGCAACTCAACCATGGCTCCAAGGGCCTCATCCAAGCCCCTCTTGAACACCTCCAGGGATGGGGACTCCACCACCCCCCTGGGCAGCACGTTCCAAGGGCCAATTCCTCTTGCTGGGAAGAACTTTCTCCTCACCTCCAGCCTAAACCTCCCCTGGCACAGCTTGAGACTGTGTCCTCTTGTTCTGCTGCTGGGTGCCTGGCAGAAGAGACCAACCCCCAGCTGGCTACAACCTCCCTGCAGGAAGTTGCAGAGAGCAATGAGGTCTCCCCCTGAGCCTCCTCTTCTGCAGGCTAAGCAAGCCCACCTGTGGCTCATGTGGCTCAGTTGGTAGCACCTAAGACTCTTACTGGGAAGGTCGTGAGTTCAAGCCTGCAGTGGGCAGGAGTGCTCTCTCTGGGGAGCAATGTCCTTTCACTTGGTGCCATGGTCTAGTCATGGGGTTTGTGGAGACAGGTTGGACTTGATGATCTTTGAGGTCTCTTCCAACCTTAGCAATACTGTGATACTGTGATACTGTGTTGGTTGACAGCAGCTGGAGATGGGGCAGCAGTGCCCAGGGGGCCAAGAAGGCCTCCAGCAGCCTGGGCTGGAGCAGCAGTGGTGTGGGCAGCAGGGGCAGGGCAGGGTTCATGCTCCTGTATTAGGCAGTGCTGAGGCTGCACCTCAAATCCTGGGTTCAGTTTTGGGCACTGCAGTGTGAGAAAGACACTGAGGGGGCTGGAGCAGGTCCAGAGAAGGGCAGTGAAGGTGGTGAGGGCTTTGGAGGGCATGTCTTCTGAGGAGCAGCTGAGGGAACTGGGGTTGTTTAGCCTGGGGAAGAGGTGGCTGGGAGGAGCCCTCATTGCTCTCCACAGCTCCCTGAACAGAGAGTGGAGCGAGGCTGGTGCTGGTCTCTGCTCCCAGGTAACTAAGGACAGGATGAGAGGAAATGGCCTGAAATTGTGCCAGGGGAGGGTTAGGTTGGAGATCAGGAAGAATTTCCTTGTTGCAAGGGATTGGAAGAGGCAGCCCAGGGAGGTGGTGGGGTCAGGCCTGGAGGTGCTCAGGAAATGAGGGCACGTGGCACTGCGGGGCATGGGCAGGGCAGAAGGTTGGACTCGGTGGTCTCAGAGGCCTTCTCCTACCTGAATGATTCCCTGATTCTGTAACTGAGGTGACTCTGAGCACAGCTCAGCCTGGGGCAGCCAGCAGCTCTGAGCACAGCTCAGCCAGCTGTGCCTTTTCTTTGCCACGCCAGGGCTCTGCCCCGAGAGCTCGGTGCTGCCGGGGGGCAGAAGCACCTCAGCTGTCTCGCAGCAGAGAGCAACTTGCAAACCTTGCAGCGAATTGCTCCTGAGCTGCATTCTAACCACTCCCCGCCCAAGAGCTCTCAGATAAACAGGATTTGTGTTGGCAGAGCTGCAGCTGAAAGATTCCTGCTGCTGCTCTTGGAAAAACAGCCCAAGAAGCTGTCCAGCCACTGTCACCTCCCCGTGCCCAGCAGCCAGCCCCAGGCTCTCGGGATGCCGAATGGGGCTGTCTGCAAGGATCTGCCGCCGGAGAGGGGGCAGTGGAGCTGGCTCCACGGGCAGGTGGCATTTCGGCCTGCAGCTCCCCTGCCTGGAGTCGGTTCTCAGATGCTGCCAGTTGAAGCAAATAGGAAATGCCATTGAGAGCCTTCTGCACCACTCCTTTCCTGTTGGGAGGCAGCAGCAAGGGCAGGCTGAGGAGCACGGCACTCGGCTGCACTTCTCACAGGCTGCTTTGCAAAGGAGGTTAAAAGGATCCTTTGTAGTGCAAATAGGCAACTGGGAGTGACCAGAGCCACATCTCCCCCAACAAAGCGACCTGCAAGCAAAGGGACTGCGACTTGCCAAGGCTCATTCAGCTCCACCAGAAGCTGACCCTCAGGCACCTACAGAGCTCTGCAAACCCACTAGGTGAGGCTGGGGGAAAGGAAAGGGGAGGGTGGATGCCAAGCTAAGCTCTGATGAACACTGAATGAAGGTGACAGCTGTGAAATGGGGCTAGAAGTGGGAATTGTGTTTAAATTCCTCTCCTTTGACATTCAGAATCACAGAGTATCTCTGGTTGGAAGAGACCTTCAAGATCATCAAGTCCAACCTTGGACCCAGCACTGCAAGGCCACCACCAAGCCACAGAATCAGAGAGCTGTCAGGGCTGGAAGGGACCTCAAG
>JAAWVA010000042.1:3458094-3472850 GCA_015227895.2 Colaptes auratus | reverse complement strand
GGGAAAGCAAGGCTGTAAATGACAAAGCAAAGAGGTCTCAGCACAGTGTGTCCTTTGCCTGCTCAGGAGGAATCTCCTGCTGCTTCCTGGAAGCCTGGCTAGTCAGGAGAAGACTCCCACTTATGGTCTTGGATCCAGCTCAGGCTTGCTGTGGGGCTTTTAGTCTTGTGCATTGTTTTGGTTTGCAGGGGAAAAGCTTCGTCACCTAAGGGCAATCTGGACTGCAGTGAAAGCCTCTCTTCACCACCCCAGGCCCCTCTTCACCACCATTCTTCAGCACCCTTCTTCACCACCCCAGTCCATTCTCCACCACCTCACTCCCCTCTTCACCACCTCACTCCATTCTCCACCACCTCACTCCATTCTCCACCACCTCACTCCCTCTTCACCACCTCACTCCCCTCTTCACCACCTCACTCCATTCTCCACCACCTCACTCCATTCTCCACCACCTCACTCCATTCTCCACCACCTCACTCCCCTCTTCACCACCTCACTCCATTCTCCATCACCTCACTCCATCTCCACCACCTCACTCCATTCTCCACCACCTCAGTCCCCTCTTCACCACCTCACTCCCCTCTTCACCACCTCACTCCATTCTCCACCACCTCACTCATTCTGCACCACCTCACTCCATTCTCCACCACCTCACTCCATTCTCCACCACCTCACTCCCCTCTTCACCACCTCACTCCCCTCTTCACCACCTCACTCCATTCTCCACCACCTCACTCCATTCTCCACCACCTCAGTCCCCTCTTCACCACCTCACTCCCCTCTTCACCACCTCACTCCATTCTCCACCACCTCACTCCATTCTCCACCACCTCACTCCATTCTCCACCACCTCAGTCCCCTCTTCACCTCCTCAGTCCCCTCGGCACCTCCTCAGTCCCCTCTTCACCACCTCACTCCATTCTTCACCACCTCAGTCCCCTCTTCACCACCTCACTCCATTCTCCACCACCTCACTCCATTCTTCACCTCCTCAGTCCCCTCTTCACCTCCTCAGTCCCCTCTTCACCACCTCACTCCCCTCTTCACCACCTCACTCCATTCTCCACCACCTCACTCCATTCTCTACCACCTCAGTCCCCTCTTCACCTCCTCAGTCCCCTCTTCACCTCCTCAGTCCCCTCTGCACCTCCTCAGTCCCCTCTTCACCACCTCACTCCCCTCTTCACCACCTCACTCCATTCTCCACCACCTCACTCCATTCTCCACGACCTCAGTCCCCTCTTCACCTCCTCACTCCATTCTCCACCACCTCACTCCATTCTCCACCACCTCACTCCATTCTCCACCACCTCAGTCCCCTCTTCACCTCCTCAGTCCCCTCTGCACCTCCTCAGTCCCCTCTCCACCACCTCAGTCCCCTCTTCACCTCCTCAGTCCCCTCTGCACCTCCTCACTCCCCTCTTCACCACCTCACTCCATTCTCCACCACCTCAGTCCCCTCTTCACCACCTCACTCCATTCTCCACCACCTCACTCCATTCTCCACCACCTCACTCCATTCTCCACCACCTCAGTCCCCTCTTCACCTCCTCAGTCCCCTCGGCACCTCCTCAGTCCCCTCTTCACCACCTCACTCCATTCTCCACCACCTCACTCCATTCTCCACCACCTCACTCCATTCTCCACCACCTCAGTCCCCTCTTCACCTCCTCAGTCCCCTCTGCACCTCCTCAGTCCCCTCTCCACCACCTCAGTCCCCTCTTCACCTCCTCAGTCCCCTCGGCACCTCCTCAGTCCCTCTTCCCACCTCACTCCATTCTTCACCACCTCAGTCCCCTCTTCACCACCTCACTCCATTCTCCACCACCTCACTCCATTCTTCACCTCCTCAGTCCCCTCTTCACCTCCTCAGTCCCCTCTTCACCACCTCACTCCCCTCTTCACCACCTCACTCCATTCTCCACCACCTCACTCCATTCTCTACCACCTCAGTCCCCTCTTCACCTCCTCAGTCCCCTCTTCACCTCCTCAGTCCCCTCTGCACCTCCTCAGTCCCCTCTTCACCACCTCACTCCCCTCTTCACCACCTCACTCCATTCTCCACCACCTCACTCCATTCTCTACCACCTCAGTCCCCTCTTCACCACCTCACTCCATTCTCCACCACCTCACTCCATTCTCCACCACCTCACTCCCCTCTTCACCATCTCACTCCATTCTCCACCACCTCAGACCATTTTCCCCCACCTCACTCCATTCTTCACCACCTCAGTGCCCTCTCCACTACCTCAGTCCATTGTTCACCACCCCAGTCCCCACTTCACCACCTCAGTCCCCTCTTCACCACCCCAGGTGCCTCTTCACCACCCCAGCCCTACAGCAAGGAGCTGAAGGGTGTGTGAGTGCTGAGGAGGCCTGGCAAGCACCCCAGCTTTGTGCTTCCAATTAAAGGCAAATTAACATTTCACAGAAAGTTTAGTCTGGAAATAAAGGGGGAGGGAGGGGAGGTGTTTGACTCCAACCCAGTGCAGTGAGTGCCTTCAGCCAAAGCAAGGAGTGTGGCTGAGCTGGCAGACCCAGCAGCAGGACCTTTCTGCCTAGCACTGAGAGGACAACTGGAAAGAAGGAGGGAAGGAAGAATAGAATAGAATAGAATAGAATAGAATAGAATAGAATAGAATAGAATAGAATAGAATAGAATAGAATGAACCAGGTTGGAAGACCTTCAAGATCAAGTCCAACCTATCATCCAACACCACCTAAGCAACTAAACCATGCAACCAAGCACCCTATCAAGTCTCCTCCTGAACACCTCTAATGAAGGTGACTCCACCACCTCCCCAGGCAGTCCATTCCAATGGGCAATCACTCTCTCTATATAGAACTTCCTCCTAACCTCCAGCCTAAACCTCCCCTGGTGCAGCCTGAGACTGTGTCCTCCTCTTCTGGCAGAAGAGACCAACCCCCACCTGGCTACAACCTCCCTGCAGGGAGTTGCAGAGAGCAAGAAGGTCTCCCCTGAGCCTCCTCTTCTGCAGGCTAAGCAAGCCCAGCTCCCTCAGCCTCTCCTCCCAGGGCTGTGCTCCAGACCCCTCCCCAGCTTTCTTGCCCTTCTCTGGACACCTTCCAGCAGCTCAACAGCTTTCCTGACCTGAGGGGCCCAGAACCTGGACGCAGGACTCAAGGTGTAGCCTCAGCAGTGCTGAGCACAGGGCACAAGGACTCTGCAAACATTGGCTATGGATAGGGGAAAGCAGGGCAGGGGAGGCCGGCTAAGCAAAGGAGTGCACAGCAGCCTTAAGTGCTTGCCTTGGCACTGGAGGAGCAGCGCGGCCGGGGCAGCGCCGCGGCTCCCGCAGCCGCCCTGCCGCGCAGGGGGAGCGGCGTTGGGGCCCAGCCGATAACGCGAGGGGAGCACAGGCAGCCCGCGGCGGGACTCCAAGGAGCTGCCGATGAGAGCGGAGCGCTGGATGGCCCCCCGGCTTGCTTCTGAGGATTAAACTGCCCCCAGAAAGATTGCGTCCCTTCGCTGCCCCTGGAGCTGCCGTGTTTGGCACGTCAGGACAGCTCCCACCCGCACGCTGGGAGCCCAGGCACAGGGCTCAGGTCCATTGCCAGCTCTGAGCCGTGCCACAGCCCCCCCCCAACACAGCTGAGTCTCTTCCCCTCCTCTGAGCCATCAGCTGCTAAGCCCCTGCAGCAAAGCAACACGGAGTTGTAGAATCACAGTGTCACAGTGTCACCAAGGTTGGAAGAGACCTCAAAGAGCATCCAGTCCAACCTGGCACCACAGACCCCATGACTAACCCATGGCTCAAGGGCCACATCCAAGCCCCTCCTGAACACCTCCAGGGATGGGGACTCCACCACCTCCCTGGGCAGCACAGCCCAGTGGCTAACAACTCTCTCAGTGAAGAACTTTCTCCTCACTTCCAGCCTGAACCTCCCCTGGCACAGCTTGAGACTGTGTCCTCTTGTGTTCTGCTGCTGCTTGCCTGGGAGAAGAGACCAACCCCCACCTGGCTACAACCTCCCTGCAGGCAGTTGCAGAGAGCAAGAAGGTCTCCCCTGAGCCTCCTCTTCTGCAGGCTAAGCAAGCCCAGCTCCCTCAGCCTCTCCTCCCAGGGCTGTGCTCCAGACCCCTCCCCAGCTTTCTTGCCCTTCTCTGGACACCTTCAAGTCTCTCAATGTCCTTCCTATCCTGAGGGGCCCAGAACTGGACACAGGACTCAAGGTGTGACCTAACCAAAGCAGAGTACAGGGGCACAATGACCTCCCTGCTCCTGCTGGCCACACCATTCCTGCTGCAGGCCAGGATGCCCTTGGCCTTCTCGGCCCCCTGGGCACACTGCTGGCTCCTGTTCAGGCAGCTGTCACTCAGCACACCCCAGGTCCCTCTCTGTTTGGCAGCTCTCAGCCACTCTGTCCCCAGCCTGTAGCTCTGCCTGGGGTTGCTGTGGCCAAAGTGCAGCCCCTGGCACTTGGACTTGTTGAATGGCATCCTGTTGGCCTCTGCCCATCTGTCCAGCTGGCAAGGTCCCTCTGCAGAGCCCTTCTGGCCTCTGACTGACCAACATCTGCTCCCAGCTTGGTGTCATCTGCACATTTGCTGATGACTGTCTCAATCATTCAGGCTGCAAGAGCCCTCTGAGACCAGCCAGTGCAGCCAGCAGCCAGCCCAGCAGCACCCTGGCCACCAGAGCACGTCCCACATGCCATGGCCACAGGGCTTGAGCACCTCCAGCCATGGGGACTCCACCACCTCCCTGGGCAGCCTGTGCCAATCCCTGGCCACGCTTCCAGTAAGGAAATTTTTCCTCCCCTCCAACCTAACCCTCACCTGGCACAATTTCAGGCCACTTCCTCTCTTCCTATCACCTGATACTAAGGGTAAGAGACCAACCATGCCTCACTGCAACCTCCTTGCAGGGAGCTGCAGAGCAATGAGGTCTCCCCTCAGCCTCCTCTTCTCCAGGCTGAACAACCTCAGGTCCCTCAGCCTCTCCTCACAGGCCCTTCTCTGGACATGCTCAAGGCAAGCAGCACAGTGGTCAGCACAGACAGCCCTCAGAATGAAGATGCTGATGACCTGTGAAGTATCTAAGACTCATTTCCACCGGCAGAGATGGTTTTGTCCCAGCTGTCCCAGGTTCCACTCCAGGCCAGTGGAATGCAGAGCTCTGTGGGATTAGTCTGGGTTTATTCTGGGATTATTCTGATTAGTATTATGTCTGGGGTTGCTCAGCCTGCAGCAGAGGAGGCTCAGGGGAGACCTTCTTGCTCTCTACAATTCCCTGCAGGGAGGTTGTAGCCAGGCAGAGGTTGGTCTCTTCTCCCAGGCAGCCAGCACCACAACAAGAGGACACAGTCTCAAGCTGTGCCAGGGGAGGTTTAGGCTGGAGCTGAGGAGGAAGTTCTTCACTGAGAGAGTCATTCACCACTGGGATGTGCTGCCCAGGGAGGTGGTGGAGTCCCCATCCCTGGAGGTGTTCAAGAGGGGACTGGATGTGGCACTTGGAGCCATGGTTTAGTCAGGAGGTCTGTGGTGCCAGGTTGGACTTGGTGATCTTTGAGGTCTCTTCCAACCTTGGTGATACTGATACCTCAAAGGAGGTTGGAGCCAGGTGGGGTTGGTCTCTTCTCACATGCAACAAGTGACAGGATGAGAGGAAATGGCCTCAATAGTATCTGAAGGGGCCTACAAGAAGGCTGGGGAGGGACTGCTCAGGCTCTCAGGGAGTGATAGGACTAGGGGGAATGGACTGAAGCTGGAGGTGGGGAGATTGAGGCTGGAGGGGAGGAGGAAGTTCTTCCCCAGGAGAGTGGTGAAGCCCTGGAATGGGTTGTGCAGGGAGGTGGTTGAGGCCCTGTCCCTGGAGGTGTTTAAGCCCAGGCTGGATGAGGCTCTGGGCAGCCTGCTCTAGTGTGGGGTGTCCCTGCCCATGGCAGGGGGTTGGAACTGGCTGATCCTTGTGGTCCCTTCCAACCCTGACTGAAACTATGAAACTATGAAACATGCACCAAGGGAGGCTCAGGTTGGTATGAGGAACAATTTCTTCCCAGAAGGGGTTCTCAGGCTCTGTCCCAGGCTGCCCAGGGAGGTGCTGGAGTCCCCACCCCTGGAGGTGTTTAACAGCTCTGTGGAGGTGGTGCTGAGGGCTGTGGTTCAGTGGCAGGGGCTTAGCAGCAGTGGTGGCTTTGTGAGCTCTGGGTGAGGGCTTGGAGTGATGATCTCAAAGCTCTCTTCCAACCTCAACAGCTCAGTGGCTCTAGCAAATCTCACACACACTGCTGCCTGCTCTTCCAGGAGGGTCACTGGCACAGCAGAGGCAGAAACTGCCTCTGGAGCCTGGGGAGATGAGGAAATGGTTTGATGGACTTGCAGATAAGGACCAGGTCCAAGTGTTTCATCCACAGCACTTTCATGCAGTGCCAGCAGGGCTGCTGCAGATCCTGGGTTTGTGCAAAGGAGAGGGGAAAGCAGCTCTGAGAGGACTCTTTTCCTCCTAAATATATTCAAGAGGGACTGACAGGAAAAGAAATGAAGCTCAGTTATTTCCTGTTCACATCTTTGTCCTTTGAGCAAGGGAACAATGGGATCTGACACTCCACATCCCCACTCCTGAGCACCACTCTGTGGCCTTGCACCTGGGTGCAGGCTGGCATTGACAGCTGGGGACATGCCCCAGGGGGAGGAAAAGGCAGAGGTGTTGGGAAGCCCTGGGGGCACAGGTTGTTAATGCTGATAAGAAGGAAACGAGGCCAGAATTAAAGCCACAGCAGCTTCAACCCTCTCAAAGTCCCAGGGCAGAGCAAATGAAAACCAGCAGCTCCTTCTTCCCTCTGCTGCTCTCCCAGGCCAGCTCTGCCTTCTGAAGCTGCTCAGGGGAGTTCCTGCCTCAGCTCTAAGAGACTCAGAGCTCAGCAGTGCAGATACCAAGGGGTGTAGGAAAGGGGCCATGCAAACCCCTCCTCAGCTGCCTCAGGTTGCAAGAGCCCTCTGAGACCAGCCAGTGCAGCCAGCAGCCCAGCAGCAGCCTGGCCACCAGAGCACGTCCCACATGCCATGGCCATGGGGCTTGAGCACCTCCAGCCATGGGGACTCCACCACCTCCCTGGGCAGCCTCTGCCAATCCCTGGCCACGCTTCCAGTAAGGAAATTTTTCCTCCCTTCCAACCTAACCCTCACCTGGCACCATTTCAGGCCAGTTCCTCTCTTCCTATCACCTGATACTAAAGGTAAGAGGTTGGAAGAGGTTGGAAGAGACCTCAAAGATCATCCAGTCCAACCTGGCACCACAGACCTCATGACTAACCCATGGCTCCAAGTGCCACATCCAATCCCCTCCTGAACACACTGCTGGCTCCTGTTCAGCTGCTGTCCACCAGCACCCCCAGGTCCCTCTCTGCCTGGCTGCTCTCAGCCCCTCTGTCCCCAGCCTGCAGCACTGCCTGGGGTTGCTGTGGCCCATGTGTAGAACCTGGCACTGTTCAATCTCATGCCCTTAGACTCTGTCCATCTGCAGGTGGCAGGGGGCCCCTAAGCACCCTGCTGTAGCTGCAGATGTCCCTGCTGGCTGCAGGGCAGTTGGACTGGAGGAGCTTTGGAGGTTCCCTTAGAACCCAAAACACTGAAGGAGCTGTGGGGGGCAGGAGGTTGGGGCCAGACTCTGCTCAGTGGTGCCCAGGGACAGGACATGGGGCAAGGGGCACAGACTGGAACCCAGGAGGTTCCATCTGAAGAGGAGGAGAAACTTCTTTGGTGTGAGGCTGCTGGAGGCCTGGAGCAGGCTGCCCAGAGAGGTTGTGGAGTCTCCTTGTGTGGAGAGCTTCCAACCCCCCCTGGGCATTGTGCTGCTGGGCAAGCTGCTGTGGGTGCCCTGCTGGAGCAGGGGGGCTGCACTGGATGAGGGCCAGGGGTCCCTTCCAACCCCTCCAGGCAGACAGAGTGGGCAGGCAGGCAAGCAGACTTCTGCCAGTGCCACTTTATGGGCTCCAGGGTTTGTTCAGCTATTGAAAGGTTACTCCCTGAGGCACCCAAAGCAAAGTTTGTTTCAAACAGACCAGCCTGGCACTAGAGGTGGCCTCAGCCTGCCAGGCACTCCCTGGCAGGACAGCTGCTCCCTGCATTGCTGCTTCACAGCTGGCACTCACCAGCTGCCACCATCACCCAAAGCAGGACATGAGAAGAACAAACATCCTGCAGAGATCCCAAGGGAGCCAAGAGGATAAGAATAGAATCACAGAATCAATAAGGTTAGAAAAGAGCTCAGAGCTCATCAAGTCCAACCTGGCACCCAGCACCTCCTGACAGCTAACCCATGGCTCCAAGGGCCACATCCAATCCCCTCCAGGGATGGGGACTCCACCACCTCCCTGGGCAGCACATCCCAGTGGCCAATCTCTCTTGCTGGGAAGAATTTTCTCCTCACCTCCAGCCTCAACCTCCCCTGGCACAGCTTGAGACTGTGTCCTCTTGTTCTGGGGCTGCTTGCCTGGCAGAAGAGACCAACCCCCAGCTGGCTACAACCTCCCTGCAGGGAGTTGCAGAGAGCAATGAGGTCTCCCCTGAGCCTCCTCTTCTGCAGGCTAAGCAAGCCCAGCTCCCTCAGCCTCTCCTCCCAGGGCTGTGCTCCAGACCCCTCCCCAGCCTTGTTGCCCTTCTCTGGACACCTTCCAGCAGCTCAACAGCTTTCCTGACCTGAGGAGCCCAGAGCTGGACACAGGACTCAAGGTGTGGCCTCAGCAGTGCTGAGCACAGGGCACAAGGACTTCCCTGCTCCTGCTGGCCACACTCTTCCTGCTGCAGGCCAGGATGCCCTTGGCCTGAGCACACTGCTGGCTCCTGTTCAGCTGCTGTCCACCAGCACCCCCAGGTCCCTCTCTGCCTGGCAGCTCTCAGCCCCTCTGCCCCCAGCCTGCAGCACTGCTTGGGATTGCTGTGGCCAAAGTGCAGAACCTGGCCCTTGGCCTTGCTGAATGTCCCAGAGTGCTACACCTCTTTGTTTTCTGAACACCCCCGGGGATGGGAACCTCCCCACTCTCCTGGGCAGCCCATTCCAGGCTCCCACCACTCCCTCAGTAAAGAACTCCTTCCTAGCATCTCTAGGCTCAAGGCACTGTTCCAGATATTGATTCCCTGAGGCACCCAAACAGAGTTTGTTTCCAATGAAAACATCTGACAGGAGGGCAGGACTCAGGAGAAAGCAAAGCTCCTCTTCAACACAGTGAGGAAAAATCATCTCCAGAGTTCATCCAAATCCTTCAGTGTCTTAGGGGGGAGGAAAAGGAAATCAGTTTCCAGGGCAGGATTAGACCCAAATGTGAGACTCCAATGTGCATCAATGAGCACAGTCCAAAGCCTTTGCAGCTCCTCACAGGATCACAGGATGGGACCTCTGGAGAGCTGTGAGCCCAACCCAGAGCAGGAGCAGGAATCCAGCACAGGTCCCACAGGAACACATCCAGACAGGGCTGGGAAGGCTCCAGAGCAGGAGACTCCACAACCCCTCTGGGCAGCCTGCTCCAGGCCTCTGGACCCTCACAGGGCAGAAGTTCCTCCTCATGGTGAGGTGGAGCCTCCTGTGCTGCAGTTTCCATCCATGCCCCTTGGCCTATCCCAGGGCACAGTGAGCAGAGCCTGGCCCTGGCCCTTCCTTCCTGACCCCCAGCCCTCAGCTATTGATAGCCATGATCAGATCCCTCTCAGCCTTCTCCTCTCCAGACTGAACAGCCCCAGGTCTCTCAGCCTCTCCTCAGAAGGAAAGCTCCTGATGCAATCCTGGTCTCCTCCAGCTTTGCTTTCCCAGAATGGGAATGGGAGGGAGAGGTCAAGGCTGACCCAGGGAGGAGCTGCTCTCCAGAGCCTTCCCTGCTGCTGCACCATAGCACAGTTCCTCCAAAGCTTCAACCCTGGCCAGAATCTTGAGAAATCCTCTGTCTCCAGTGGCCTGCAGGGAACATGGAACATTTCCAGTGCCAGACCTTTTCTGCCCTGCTTCTGCAGGACGGGAGCGGGGCCCCAGCCCTCCGCAGCCGCCTGCCGCTGCGCTCAGCCATCCGCACGCCGCTCCAGCGACCTTCTCAGCCCCCTGCTGCCACCTCTCTGGCCATGCAGGGTGAGCAGCTGGTGTCACTGACCTGAGCACAGCCTTCAGCACTGTCCTGCACCACATCCTGCCCTCCAGGCTGGTGCAGGATGGGTTCCATGGATGGAGCAGTCAGTGGATGCAGAACTGGCTTGGTGGCTGCAGCCAGAGGGTGGCTGGCGATGGCCTGTGGGCAAGTGGAGGCCAGGGCCAGTGGAGTCCCTCAGGGACCAGCACTGGGGCCAGCTTGGTGAACATCTCTGTTGGTGCCATGGACTGGCACTGAGGCTGCCTCAGCAGGGTTGCTGACACCCAGCTGTGTGGTGCTGCTGACAGCTGGGGGGAAGGATCCCTCCAGAGGCACCTGGGCAGGCTGCAGAGCTGGGCCCAGGACAGCCTCAGGAGGTTCAACAAGGCCAAGGGCAAGGTCCTGCAGCTGGGGCAGGGCAATCCCAGGCACTGATCCAGGCTGGGCAGGGACTGGCTGCAGAGCAGCCCCAAAGGAAAGGCCTTGGGGGTGCTGGGGAGGAGAAGCTCAGCAGGAGCCAGCAGGGAGCACTTGCAGCCCAGAGAGCCAAGCAGAGCCTGGGCTGCAGCAGAAGTGTGGCCAGCAGGGCCAGGGAGGGGATTCTGCCCCTCTGCTCCACTCTGCTGAGACCACAGCTGCAGCTCTGGGTCCAGCTCTGGAGCCTCTGTGCCAGGAAGCTCTGGAGGGGCTGGAAGGTGTCCTGAGAAGGGCCACGAGAGGAGCAGAGGGCTGGAGCTGCTCTGCTGTGAGGACAGACTGAGGGAGTTGGGGTTGTGCAGGCTGGAGAAGAGAAGGCTCCCAGGAGACTTCACTGTGGCCTTCCAGGGCTGCAGGGGCTGCAAGCAAGCTGGGGAGGGACTTGTGAGGGTGTCAGGGAGGGATAGGACTGGGGGGATGGAGCAGAACTAGAAGTGGGGAGATTGAGCTTGGCTGTGAGGAAGAAGTTGTTGCCCAGGAGGGTGGTGAGAGCCTGGCACAGGCTGCCCAGGGAGGTGGTGGCAGCCTCCTGCCTGGAGGTGTTTGCAGCCAGCTGGAGGTGGCTGTGAGCAACCTGCTGTGGTGTGAGGTGTCCCTGCCCATGGCAGGGGGTTGGGCTGGCTGAGCCTTGAGGTCCCTTCCAGCCCTGACAATTCTATTCTATGATCCCTCTGTTTGTAGGATTTTTCTGAGTTACTTTCAGGACACACAGAGACAGAAGAAGGCAATTTGCTCTCAGAGAACAAACACTCCAAGTTCTGATTCCTCTAAGCCTCCACCTCCCCCAGCCAGATCGAACAGTCTCAGGAGTCCCTACATGGAATGGAACCAGCACAAGGCTTAAAGGTCATCTCAAAGGAAACTGCATGCAGCAACAGCCACACAACGGCCTGGTGATTCCACACACGTTATTCCAGCCTGCCCTGAGTGCAGATAGGGCAAACAAAACAACAAGCACAGAATTAAAGGAAATTTAAGGAGGTTCTGAGCATTCTTAATGGAATGGAATGGAATGGAATGGAATGGAATAGAATAGAATAGAATAGAATAGAATAGAATAGAATGGAATGAACCAGGCTGGGAAAGACCTCTGAGATCATCAAGCCCAACCTCTCACCCCACCAGCTAATCAACTCAACCATGGCACCTAGGGCCTCATCCAGGCTCTTCCTGAACACCTCCAGGGAGGGGACTCCACCTCCTCCTGGGCACACAGCCCAGTGGCCAATCTCTCTTGCTGGGAAGAACTTTCTCCTCACCTCCAGCCTGAACCTCCCCTGGCACAGCTTGAGACTGTGTCCTCTTGTTCTGCTGCTGGGTGCCTGGCAGAAGAGACCAACCCCCAGCTGGCTACAACCTCCCTGCAGGCAGTTGCAGAGAGCAAGAAGGTCTCCCCTGAGCCTCCTCTTCTGCAGGCTAAGCAAGCCCAGCTCCCTCAGCCTCTCCTCCCAGGGCTGTGCTCCAGACCCCTCCCCAGCTCTGTTGCCCTTCTCTGGACACCTTCCAGCAGCTCAACAGCTTTCCTGACCTGAGGAGCCCAGAGCTGGACACAGGACTCAAGGGGTGGCCTCAGCAGTGCTGAGCACAGGGCACAAGGACTTCCCTGCTCCTGCTGGCCACACTCTTCCTGCTGCAGGCCAGGATGCCCTTGGCCTTCTTGGCCCCCTGGGCACACTGCTGGCTCCTGTGCAGCCTACTATTGACCAGCACCCCCAGGTCCCTCTCTGCCTTTTCTGCAGGAAAAAAGGAGCTAAAGCACCTGAGCTGTGGCTGCTGAGGCCTGAGGAGCTGCTGGCCCTCTTGATCCTCTGAGCTCATCTCTGCTGGCAGGCTTGATCCAGTCCCATCCTGGGTAAAGCCACACCAACTGCTCCTCCTGGGCTGCACACTGGGTGGGGGACTCCTCATGGAGCCTTCCCCCGAGCTGCCACGAGGCAGTGCAGGCTGCAGCCCCCAAGCACTTTGGATGACATGAAAGCAGAAGGTTTGCAGGGCCACAAGAATGATCAAGGGATTGGAGCAGCTCTGCCATGTGGACAGGCTGAGGGAGCTGGGGTGTTCAGCCTGGAGAAGAGAAAGCTCCAGGCAGCCCTAAAGGCAGCCTGGCAGTAGCTGAAGAGGAACTTCCAGAAGAGTGAAGAGAAGCTGTTTGCAAAGGCCTGAAGTGATAGGCCCAGGGGCAATGGCCTCAAACCAGAGCAGGGCAGATTGAGATTGGATGTGAGGACAAGTTCTGCCCAGGAGGCTGCTGGAACACTGCAGCAGGTTGCCAGGGAGGTGGCTGAGGCTCCATCCCTGGAGATATTCCAGGTGAGCTCAACAGGGCTCTGAGCAACCTGCTCTGGTGGAGTCCCCATCCCTGGAGGTGTTCAGGAGGGGATTGGATGTGGCACTTGGAGCCATGGTTG
This sequence comes from Colaptes auratus, assembly GCA_015227895.2. Taxonomy (NCBI): domain Eukaryota; kingdom Metazoa; phylum Chordata; class Aves; order Piciformes; family Picidae; genus Colaptes; species Colaptes auratus. Next base: position 3,459,888 of record JAAWVA010000042.1, on the reverse strand, counting down.
AGTTGTCAGGAGGGCTGGGTGCCAGGTTGGACTTGATGAGCTCTGAGTCTTTTCCAACCTGGTTGCTTCTGTGATTCTCTGATTCTGTGAGCCTTGGCAGGGCTGTGGCCAGCCTGATCCGGCGGGGGACGTCCCTGCTGACTGCAGGGGTTGGCCTGGATGAGCTTTGGAGGTCCCTCCCAACCCAAACCATTCTCTGACTCTGGTCTTTGCTGATTTTTTGCTCCTTCTCCTGGCTGCTGGCACTGAGGCCAGGCAGGGAGCAGCAAGGTGAGTGGAGGGAAAGGAGGGTCAGCTCTTGTGATAGAATGGAAAAGGGAAGGGAAGGGAAGGGAAGGGAAGGGAAGGGAAGGGAGGGAAGGGAAGGGAAGGGAAGGGAAGGGAAGGGAAGGGAAGGGAAGGGAAGGAAGGGAAGGGAAGGGAAGGGAAGGGAAGGGAAGGGAAGGGAAGGGAGGGAAGGGAAGGGAGGAAGGGAAGGGAAGGGAAGGAAGGGAAGGGAAGGGAAGGAAGGGAAGGGAAGGGGAAGGGGAAGGAAGGGAAGGGAAGGGAAGGAAGGGGAAGGGAAGGGAAGGGAGGCGGGGAAAGGGAAGGGAAGGGGAAGGGAAGGGAGGGAAGGGAAGGGAAGGGAAGGGAAGGGAAGGGAAGGAAGGGAAGGGAAGGAAAGGGAAGGGAAGGGAAGGGAAGGGAAGGGAAGGGAAGGGAAAGGGAAGGGAAGGGAGGGGAAGGGAAAGGGAAGGGGAAGGGAAGGGAGGGAAGGGAAAGGGAAGGGAAAAAGAACTTAGATCATCCAGTCCAACCTATCACCCAACACCATCTGATCAACTCAACCATGGCACCAAGTGCCACATCCAATCTCCTCTTGAACACCTCCAGGGATGGGGACTCCACCACCTCCCTGGGCAGCACATCCCAGTGGCCAATCTCTCCCTGTGTAGAGTTTCTTCCTAACATCCAGCCTAAACCTCCCCTGGCACAGCTTGAGACTGTGTCCTCTTGTTCTGCTGCTGGGTGCCTGGCAGAAGAGACCAACCCCCCACCTGGCTACAACCTCCCTGCAGGCAGTTGCAGAGAGCAAGAAGGTCCTCCCCTGAGCCTCCTCTTCTGCAGGCTAAGCAAGCCCAGCTCCTCAGCTCTCCTCCCAGGGCTGTGCTCCAGACCCCCTCCCCAGCTTTCTTGCCCTCTCTGGACCCCTTCCAGCAGCTCCAGAGCTTTCAGTAAAAGAGGAAACATTGCCTTCAGAAACACAGCTCACCCTGCCTCACCTGCCTGGCTCTGACACTTGGAATGTGGCTGCCACAACACAGACCACAGCAAAGCCTTCCACTGTTTCCTGGTGCAAAATCCACTTCCCTGATGCCAAATCCTTCCAGCTTACATATGTGGCCTCTGTCCAAAGCAACAAAAGCTTTCTGGAAAAATCAACAGGCCTTAAATTAGAGCTGCTCTAAGATTTGAAGCAAACTCGAGTGAGCTCTTTAAGCTGCAGCAGGCTCTCAGCTGTCTCAGTGTGTGCTGGGCTTTCATACCTTATTAAGGGACACAAGGACCAGGGGCTGCCAGTGCTGCTTCTTGCACTAGGAGCTGCAACCATCACGTGCCCTGCATCTGGGGAGGAAGAGCAGCAGGCCCAGGACAGATCAGAGGCTGCCCTGCTGCAGAGCAGCTCCAGGGAGCAAGCCCTTGAGTGCTGGGGGGCAGCAAGGGCTGCAGGGGACAGCACTGTGCCCTGGGGGCCAAGAGAGCCAAGGGGGTCCTGGGGGGCAGCAAGAGAAGTGTGGCCAGCAGGGCTGGGGA
>JAAWVA010000042.1:3368405-3457594 GCA_015227895.2 Colaptes auratus | reverse complement strand
CCTGAACGCTCCAGAGCTGCCAGAGACAACTTGCACTGCAGGGCAAGGAGCAAGTGGTAACACGAGATGGTTAACAGGCAGCCCTGAAAGCCAGCCAGGGACAGCAGAGCCACTGATCACACACTGGCTGAGAGGAGACCTCACTGCCCTCTGCAGCTCCCTGAGAGGAGGCTGGAGCCAGCTGGGGGCTGGGCTCTGCTCCCAAGGAACAAGTGACAGGATGAGAGGAAGTCCACAGGTTGCACCAGGGGAGGTTTAGGTTGGGCACTGGAAGAAACTTCTTCACTGAAAGGCTTCTCAAAGCCTGGCACAGTAATTGGCCACTGGAATCACAGAATCATAGAATCAATAAGGCTGGAAAAGAGCTCAGAGCTCATCAAGTCCAAGCTGGCACCCAGCAGCTCCTGACAGCTAACCCATGGCTCCAAGGGCCACATCCAGTCCCCTCCTGAACACCTCCAGGGATGGGGACTGCACCACCTCCCTGGGCAGCACATCCCAGTGGCCAACAACTCTCTCTGGGAAGAACTTTCTCCTCACCTCCAGCCTAAACCTCCCCTGGCACAGCTTGAGACTGTGGCCTCTTGTTCTGCTGCTGCTTGCCTGGCAGAAGAGACCAACCCCCACCTGGCTCCAACCTCCCTGCAGGCAGTTGCAGAGAGCAAGAAGGTCTCCCCTGAGCCTCCTCTTCTGCAGGCTAAGCAAGCCCAGCTCCCTCAGCCTCTACTCCCAGGGCTGTGCTCCAGACCCCTCCCAGCTTTTGCCTTTGCCCTTTCTGGACACTTCCAGCAGCTCAACAGCTTTCTGACCTGAGGAGCCCAGGACTGGCACACAGGACTCAAGGTGAGGCCTAACCAGTGCTGAGCACAGGGCACAAGGACTTCCCTGCTCCTGGAGGTGGTGGAGTCCCCATCCCTGGAGGTGTTCAAGAGGGGCTTGGATGTGGCCCTTGGAGCCATGGTTTAGCTGTCAGGAGGTGCTGGGGGAGAGGTTGGACTTGACAAGCTCTGAGGTCTTTTCCAACCTGGCTGATTCCATGGTTCTGTGACTCCAAGGTGGGACTGCTGGCATCTCCTGCCTGGCAAGCTCTGGCCCTGGGGCTGGTGGCAGCAGAGGAGACTCCTTCCTTTACTCCATGCCTTTCTCTCTGCTCCCCATGGGCAGGCCCCAAGGGAGATGGAAACCAAAGGGGCTGAGCTGCCTGCTGCCTGCTTGCAGAAGGCCAAAGCAGAGAGGGTGCTGAGCTACTCAAAGCTGCCTCCTCCTCCTCAATTCCTAAGGGGTTGGAATTTTCCCTCAGGAGCATTGATTGCTTTGTAGGAAGGATTTAAAGACCACTTAGCCAGAGAAATGATCCTGAAAAGCCAACTGCAAGCTGTGCCTGGGCAATCTTTTCCAGCTCTCTGCTTCTCAAGCCCCAGCCTGCTGCATCCTGCTCGCTGGAGAGATTTACTGCTGGCTTCCTACAACCAAACCCCAAGTGCTGGCTCTTCACAGGATGGAGAAGGCTCCCTTGACAAAAAGCTTCCAGCACAAGTCCTTAACCCCACAGCATCTCCCAGTGCCTCCCAACTGAAAGCATTGGGAAGAGCTGTGATCAGTTTGCTTACTGACTCAACAGCCTGAGTGAGCAAAGCCAGCAGCAGCTCACAAAGGGGCAGTCAGCAAGTGGGGGAACTTCTGGAGCTCTCTTGACCAAGGGAACTCAGCCTGGAGTATCAGGAGCTAGAACTGTGACACTCTTGGCAAACACTTCTGACACTGTCCCACCCCACAGCCTGGTCTCCAGGCTGGTGACACATGGGTGTGATGGGTGACCACTAGATGGATAAGGAACTGGCTTGATGGCTGCCACCCAGAGAGTGGCTGTCAATGGTCCATGTCCAGGGGAGGCCAGGACAAGCAGAGTCCCTCGGGATCAGTCCTGACCAGGCTTGTGTTCACATCTCTGTGGGTGCCATGGCAGTGGCACTGAGTGCACCCTCAGCAAGTTGCTGCGGACACCAAGCTGTGGGTGCAGCAGACAGCTGGAGGGAAGGATCATCCAGAGGGACCTGGGCAGTGGAGAGGTGGGCACAGGCCAAACTCAGGAGCTTCAGCAAGACAAGGGCAGGGTCCTGCAGCTGGGTGGAGGCAACCCAGGCCCAAATCCAGCTGGGCAGGGACTGGCTGGGGAGCAGCCCTGAGGAGAGAGACTTGGGGGTGCTGGGGGAGGAGAAGCTCCCAGGAGCTCTCAGGTGCACTTGCAGCCCGGAAAGCCAATCAGAGCCTGGGCTGCAGCAGGAGAAGTGTGGCCAGCAGGGCAAGGGAGGGGATTCTCCCCTCTGCTCAGCCCTGCTGAGACCCCACCTGGAGTACTGCCTCCAGCTCTGGAGCCCCTATTGCAAGAGGGATCTGGAGGGGCTGGAAGGTGTCCAGAGCAGGGCCAGGAGGAGGAGCAGAGGGCTGGAGCACCTCTCCTGTGAGCACAGACTGAAGGAGTTGGGGCTGTTCAGGTGGAGAAGAGAGGCTCCCAGGTGACCTCATTGTGGCCTTCCAGGATCTGAAGGGGGCTCCAAGAAGGCTGGGGAGGGGACTGCTCAGGATCAGGGAGTGCTAGGACTAGGGGGAATGGAATGAAGCTGGAGGTGGGGAGATTGAGCTGGAGGTGAGGAGGAAGTTCTTCCCCAGGAGAGTGGTGAAGCCCTGGAATGGGTTGTGCAGGGAGGTGGTTGAGGCCCTGTCCCTGGAGGTGTTTCAGCCCAGGCTGGATGAGGCTGTGGGCAGCCTGCTCTAGTGTGGGGTGTCCCTGCCCATGGCAGGGGTTTGGAACTGGATGATCCTTGTGGTCCCTTCCAACCCTGACTGAAACTATGAAACTCAGGAGCAATTTCTTTCCTGCAGGAGTGGTCAGGGATTGGAACAGGCTGCCCAGGGAGGTGGTGGAGTCATCATCCCTGCAGATGTGCCACCAGGGGATGGGGTTTGGTGGCCATGGAGGTGCTGGGTGGAAGGTTGGATCTGATGATCTCAGAGAGTTTTCCCAACCTTAATGATTGGAGAAGAAATACAGCTCCAATCCTCCCTGCCCTCACTCTTGGAACCTTTCTGCTTTGCTTTGGAAAAGCAGAAGATGCTCAGAAGAAGCAGCAGAGGCTCTGCAGGTTGATGCTGCTGGCCTGGGCCAAGATGCTGCTGAGCCCTGGGCCAAGATGCTGCTGGCCTGGGCCAAGATGCTGCTGAGCCCTGGGCCAAGATGCTGCTGAGCCCTGGGCAAAGATGCTGCTGAGCCCTGGGCCAAGATGCTGCTGATGGCCTGGGCCAAGATGCTGCTGCTGGCCTGGGCCAAGATGCTGCTGAGCTCTGGGCCAAGATGCTGCTGAGCCCTGGGCCAAGATGCTGCTGCTGGCCTGGGCCAAGATGCTGCTGAGCCCTGGGCCAAGATGCTGCTGGCCTGGGCCAAGATGCTGCTGCTGGCCTGGGCCAAGATGCTGCTGGCCTGGGCCAAGATGATGCTGCTGGCCTGGGCCAAGGTGCTGCTGATCCCTGGGCCAAGATGCTGCTGAGCCCTGGGCCAAGATGCTGCTGCTGGCCTGGGCCAAGATGCTGCTGAGCCCTGGGCCAAGATGCTGCTGCTGGCCTGGGCCAAGATGCTGCTGCTGGCCTGGGCCAAGATGCTGCTGAGCCCTGGGCCAAGATGCTGCTGAGCCCTGGGCCAAGATGCTGCTGCTGGCCTGGGCCAAGATGCTGCTGAGCCCTGGGCCAAGATGCTGCTGATGGCCTGGGCCAAGATGCTGCTGAGCCCTGGGCCAAGATGCTGCTGAGCCTGGGCCAAGATGCTGCTGCTGGCCTGGGCCAAGATGCTGCTGCTGGCCTGGGCCAAGATGCTGCTGAGCCCTGGGCCAAGATGCTGCTGGCCTGGGCCAAGATGCTGCTGCTGGCCTGGGCCAAGATGCTGCTGGCCTGGGCCAAGATGCTGCTGAGCCCTGGGCCAAGATGCTGCTGCTGGCCTGGGCCAAGATGCTGCTGAGCCCTGGGCCAAGATGCTGCTGAGCTCTGGGCCAAGATGCTGCTGCTGGCCTGGGCCAAGATGCTGCTGCTGAGCCCTGGGCCAAGATGCTGCTGGCCTGGGCCAAGATGCTGCTGAGCTCTGGGCCAAGATGCTGCTGCTGGCCTGGGCCAAGATGCTGCTGCTGAGCCCTGGGCCAAGATGCTGCTGCTGAGCCCTGGGCCAAGATGCTGCTGAGCCCTGGGCCAAGATGCTGCTGGCCTGGGCCAAGATGCTGCTGAGCCTGGGCCAAGATGCTGCTGCTGGCCTGGGCCAAGATGCTGCTGCTGGCCTGGGCCAAGATGCTGCTGAGCCCTGGGCCAAGATGCTGCTGGCCTGGGCCAAGATGATGCTGCTGGCCTGGGCCAAGATGCTGCTGCTGGCCTGGGCCAAGATGCTGCTGAGCCCTGGGCCAAGATGCTGCTGCTGGCCTGGGCCAAGATGCTGCTGAGCTCTGGGCCAAGATGCTGCTGCTGGCCTGGGCCAAGATGCTGCTGCTGAGCCCTGGGCCAAGATGCTGCTGAGCCCTGGGCCAAGATGCTGCTGAGCTCCGGGCCAAGATGCTGCTGCTGGCCTGGGCCAAGATGCTGCTGCTGGCCTGGGCCAAGATGCTGCTGAGCCCTGGGCCAAGATGCTGCTGAGCTCTGGGCCAAGATGCTGCTGAGCCCTGGGCCAAGATGCTGCTGAGCCCTGGGCCAAGATGCTGCTGAGCTCTGGGCCAAGATGCTGCTGAGCCCTGGGCCAAGATGCTGCTGCTGAGCCCTGGGCCAAGATGCTGCTGAGCCTGGGCCAAGATGCTGCTGCTGGCCTGGGCCAAGATGCTGCTGATGGCCTGGGCCAAGATGCTGCTGAGCCCTGGGCCAAGATGCTGCTGCTGAGCCCTGGGCCAAGATGCTGCTGAGCCCTGGGCCAAGATGCTGCTGCTGAGCCCTGGGCCAAGATGCTGCTGAGCCCTGGGCCAAGATGCTGCTGAGCCCTGGGCCAAGATGCTGCTGCTGGCCTGGGCCAAGATGCTGCTGAGCCCTGGGCCAAGATGCTGCTGCTGGCCTGGGCCAAGATGCTGCTGAGCCTGGGCCAAGATGCTGCTGAGCCCTGGGGCTGCTGAGCCTGGCGAAGGAGCAGCCTGAGAGGGGATCTGATCAATGGTTCCTAAGATCTGAAGGGTGGAGGGCAAGAAGAAGGGGCCAGGCTCTGTTGAGTGGTGCCCTGGGATGGGGCAAGGGGCAATGGACACAAACTGAACCCCACAAAGTCCCACCTCCACATGAGGTGGAACTTCCTTGCTGTGTGGTTGACAGAGAGGTTGTGGAGTCTCTGCAGACTTCCAAGACCCATCTGGATGCCTCCCTGGGTGACCTGAAGTAAAATTTTACAATAATACAATACAATACAATACAATGCACCAGGCTGGAAGAGACCTTCAAGATCATCCTGTCCAACCCATCAACCAATCCAACCCACCTCAATACAATACAGTACAATACAGTACAATACAAGCCACCTAAACAACTAAACTAAAAACTAAACCCTGGCACCAAGCACCCCATCAAGCCTCTTCCTGAACACCTCCAATGAAGGTGACTCCACCACTTCCACAGGCAGCTGATTCCAGTGGGCAATCACTCTCTCGGTATAGAACTTCTTCCTAACATCCAGTCTAAACCTGCCCTGGCGCAGCCTGAGACTGTGTCCTCTTGTTCTGGTACTGGCTGCCTGGGAGACGAGACCAACCTCTGCCTGGCTACAACCTCCCTGCAGGTAGTTGTAGAGAGCAATAAGGTCACCCCTGAGTCTCCTCCTCTCCAGGCTAAGCAACCCCAGCTCCCTCAGCCTCTCCTCCCAGGGCTGTCTTCCAAACCCCTCACCAACTTTGTTGCCCTTCTCTGGACACCTTCCAGCAGCTCAACCTCCTTCCTAAACTGAGGAGCCCAGAGCTGGACACAGGACTCAAGGTGCAGCCTAACCAGTGCAGTGTACAGGGGCAGAATGACCTCCCTGCTCCTGCTGGCCACACTGTTCCTGATGCAGGCCAGGATGCCATTGGCCTTCTTGGCTGCCTGGGCACACTGCAGGCTCATGTTCAGCCTCCCATCAACCAGCACCCCCAGGTCCCTCTCTGCCTGGCTGCTCTCAGCCCCTCTGCCCCCAGCCTGCAGCACTGCCTGGGGTTGCTGTGGCCAATGTGCAGCACCTGGCACTTGGCTGTGTTCAATCTCCTGCCCTTGGCCTCTGCCCATCTGCCCAGCCTGTCGAGGTCCCTCTGCAGAGCCTCTCTGCCCTCCAGCAGATCAACTCCTGCCCCCAGCTTGGTGTCAGCTGCACATTTACTGCTGATGGACTCAATGCCCTCATCCAGATCATCAATAAAGATGTTGAAAAGGCTGGGGCCCAGCACCGCTCCCTGGGGCACACCACTGGTGCCTGGCTGCCAGCTGGCTGTGGCACCATTCACCACCACTCTCTGGGCTCAGCCTCCAGCCAGTTCCTAACCCAACCTGCCCTGGGTGATCCTGCTGTGGCAGAGGGGTTGGACTGGTTGATCTCTGGAGATCCCTCTCAACCTCAACCCTCCAGGATTCTGCTGTCTGTGAAATCAAGAGTCCAGAAAACCACCTTCCAACAACCTTGAGCTGTCTCAGGACAAAGATGGCTTCAAACCCCCCAGCCCAGGCTGTCCCAGCCCCTTTGCCCTTCGTGCCACTTGGACAGCAGAGATGACATGGGCACTTGGCTGGCCAGGCTTGAACACTGGGGGTTTAAAGCACAGCAGGGAAACAGCAGGGTGGGAATGGAGAGGTCAGCACTGCTCTGGTGAGACTGAATGAGTGCTTGGGGTTTGATGACCCAGGGCAGTGCAGTGCCTCCTCCTCAGCCAGCCTTGTAGTGTGATCAGATTTGCTGGGGAAGCTCTTTCCAAGTCACTGATGAGCTTCTGGTTAATAAAATGTCAATTAATGAGTTGCTGTAGTGATGGTGATTGATGGCCAGGGCTGCCTCTGGCTGCAGAGACGTCGAGAACAGGGCTGGAGAGGAGCAGCTGAGGGAACTGGGGAGAAGAGGAGGCTGGGGGGAGACCTCCTGGCTCTCTACAGCTCCCTGAAAGGAGGTTGCATGGAGGTGTGGATTGGGCTCCTCTCTCAGGACAAGAGGAAATGGCTGAAATTGTGCCAGGGGAGGCTCAGGTTGGAGATGAGGAAATTTCTTCGCTGCAAGAGTGCTCAGGGGTTGGCACAGGCTGCCCAGGGAGGTGGTGGAGTCCCCATCCCTGGGGCTGCTCAAGAAACCTGTGGCCCTGGCCCCTGGGGCCATGGTTTAGTGGCCACGGTGGTGCTGGGTTGCTGGTTGGACTCAGGGATCTCAGAGAGCTTTCCCCACCCAAACAGTTCTGTGAGTCTATGCCACAGAGAGGCAGAGCAGCTCCTGCTCCCCCTCAGCTCCTTCCTGTGCAGTTTCTACCCAGCAGAACTCGCAGAACCAAGGGGCTGCTTTGCTCTGGGATCCAGGAGAGCTTCCCCCAGCCACAGGCACTCAGACAAGGCCCAGCCCGAGGCAGCAGGATGGATGCTGCGGCTGTGCCTCGCTGCTGCTCCCAGGGCTGCATCCTGTGGCTCCCTGGGCTCAGTTAAACTTAGACACTGCAGCTCTTTCCTCCTGAAAGGTTGGAAACTCATCCCTGCTGCCAGGCAACTGAGGGGGCTGTGGGAGGGGTGTTGGCACACAATCCCCAGATCCCAGCAGGGAGGGGTTGGAAGGGACCTCTGGAGCTCACCCAGCCCAAGCCCTGCTCCAGCAGGGCACCCACAGCATCCTGCCCAGGGGCACAATGCCCAGGGGGGGTTGGAAGCTCTCCACACCAGGAGACTCCACAACCTCTCTGGGCAGCCTGCTCCAGGCCTCCAGCACCCTCCCACCAAACAACTTTCTCCTCCTGCTCAGATGCAGCCTCCTGGGTGCCAGTCTGTGCCCACTGCCCCTTGTGCTGTCCCTGGGCACCACTGAGCAGAGTCTGGCCCCAGCCTCCTGCCCCCTGCCTTTTAAATGCTGCTGCACGTTGCTCAGGTCCCCTCTGGGGCTGCTCTTCTCCAGGCTGTTACCATGAGAACCATTTTCAGATGCTCTCTGCTGCTCTGCTGCAACATCCCCACCCTGCCCTACTGACTCCCAGTTGAGACTGAGAGCTGAACTGGTTCTTGGCCTGCAGGGGAAAGGAGCAGGAGACAGCAAAAGGGCAGGAGGGGAGTGGGAAGGTGAGGAAGGAGGGTGAAGGAGGACAGGGTGTGGGGAGAGGAGCAATGGGGCAGGGGCCTGGCACAGCTGGCACACCAAAGGGCTGCCAGCCCAGGCTCTGCCACACCTTGAGTCCTGTGTCCAGTTCTGGGCTCCTCAGTTTGAGAAGGACATTGAGAGACTTGAAGGTGTCCAGAGAAGGGCAACAAGGCTGGGGAGGGGTCTGGAGCACAGCCCTGGGAGGAGAGGCTGAGGGAGCTGGGCTTGCTTAGCCTGCAGAAGAGGAGGCTCAGGGGAGACCTTCTTGCTCTCTGCAACTCCCTGCAGGGAGGTTGTAGCCAGCTGGGGGTTGGTCTCTTCTGCCAGGCACCCAGCAGCAGAACAAGAGGACACAGTCTCAAGCTGTGCCAGGGGAGGGTCAGGCTGGATGTTAGGTAGAAATTCTTCCCAGCAAGAGAGATTGGCCACTGGGATGTGCTGCCCAGGGAGGTGGTGGAGTCCCCATCCCTGGAGGTGTTCAGGAGGGGCTTGGATGTGGCACTTGGGGCCATGGGTTAGTCATGGGGTCTGTGGGGACAGGCTGCACTGGATGATCTCTGAGGTCTCTTCCAACCTTGGGGCTGCTGTGCTTCTGCACTCTGCCATTCTGCCACGGCTGGGTCTGGGCACCAGCAGGGGGTCATTGGCTCCCTGCTCACGCTCAGCTTATCAGAAACCACTCACAGAGCGCTGGGGGAAAACAAAGGACAATTCTCTCCCTGTCCTCCGAAGAGGACCTGAGGCTCCAGCCCTCTCCTGCCCCCACCCTGCCCTCCTGCCTCTCCTGCAGCAGGAGTTTGAAGCAGCAGCTCCACCTTGGGAGGCAAACCAGAAAGTTCTCTGCCCCTTCCTGCAGGCCCAGGCCACCTCCTGCCCCCACCCGGCCGTGCCAAGGGCAGGAGCCTGGCCGCGGGCAGCACAGCCGAGCCCTGCGCTCAGCGCAGCTGTGCTGCCAGCCCTGACCGAGTGACTCCCGAGTCAGAGCCGGGGCTGCAGGCTGTGAGGGCTGCAGGCTGTGAGGGCTGCAGGCTGTGAGGGTTGCAAGGCTGTGAGGGCTGCAGGCTGTGAGGGCTGCAGGCTGTGAGGAATGCAGGCTGTGAGGGCTGCAGGCTGTGAGGGCTGCAGGCTGTGAGGGCTGCAGGCTGTGAGGGCTGCAGGCTGTGAGGGTTGCAAGGCTGTGAGGGCTGCAGGCTGTGAGGGCTGCAAGGCTGTGAGGGCTGCAGGCTGTGAGAGCTGCAAGGCTGTGAGGGCTGCAGGCTGTGAGGGCTGCAGGCTGTGAGGGTTGCAAGGCTGTGAGGGCTGCAGGCTGTGAGGGTTGCAAGGCTGTGAGGGCTGCAGGCTGTGAGGGCTGTGAGGGCTGCAAGGCTGTGAGGGCTGCAGGCTGTGAGGGCTGTAAGGCTGTGAGGGCTGCAGGCTGTGAGAGCTGCAAGGCTGTGAGGGCTGCAGGCTGTGAGGGCTGCAGGCTGTGAGAGCTGCAAGGCTGTGAGGGCTGCAGGCTGTGAGGGCTGCAAGGCTGTGAGGGCTGCAGGCTGTGAGGGCTGCAGGCTGTGAGGGCTCCAGGCTGTGAGGGTTGCAAGGCTGTGAGGGCTGCAAGGCTGTGAGGGCTGCAAGGCTGTGAGGAATGCAGGCTGTGAGGGTTGCAAGGCTGTGAGGGCTGCAAGGCTGTGAGGGTTGCAAGGCTGTGAGGGCTGCAAGGCTGTGAGGGCTGCAGGCTGTGAGGGTTGCAAGGCTGTGAGAGCTGCAAGGCTGTGAGAGCTGCAAGGCTGTGAGGAATGCAGGCTGTGAGGCTGCAGGCTGTGAGGAATGCAGGCTGTGAGGGCTGCAAGGCTGTGAGGGCTGCAGGCTGTGAGGGTTGCAAGGCTGTGAGAGCTGCAAGGCTGTGAGGGCTGCAAGGCTGTGAGGGCTGCAGGCTGTGAGGGCTGCAGGCTGTGAGGAATGCAGGCTGTGAGAGCTGCAAGGCTGTGAGGGCTGCAGGCTGTGAGGGCTGCAGGCTGTGAGGAATGCAGGCTGTGAGGGCTGCAAGGCTGTGAGAGCTGCAAGGCTGTGAGGGCTGCAGGCTGTGAGGAATGCAGGCTGTGAGGGCTGCAAGGCTGTGAGAGCTGCAAGGCTGTGAGGGCTGCAAGGCTGTGAGGGCTGCAGGCTGTGAGGGCTGCAGGGCTGGAGGAATGCAGGTGTGAGGGTTGCAAGGCTGTGAGGGCTGCAGGCTGTGAGGGCTGCAGGCTGTGAGGGTTGCAGGCTGTGAGGGCTGCAAGGTTGTGAGGGCTGCAGGCTGTGAGGGCTGCAGGCTGTGAGGGCTGCAGGCTGTGAGGGCTGCAAGGCTGTGAGGGCTGCAGGCTGTGAGGGTTGCAGGCTGTGAGGGCTGCAAGGCTGTGAGGGCTGCAGGGCTGTGAGGGCTGCAGGCTGTGAGGGCTGCAGGCTGTGAGGGCTGCAAGGTTGTGAGGGCTGCAGGCTGTGAGGGCTGCAGGCTGTGAGGGCTGCAGGCTGTGAGGGTTGCAAGGCTGTGAGAGCTGCAAGGCTGTGAGAGCTGCAAGGCTGTGAGGAATGCAGGCTGTGAGGGCTGCAGGCTGTGAGGAATGCAGGCTGTGAGGGCTGCAAGGCTGTGAGGGCTGCAAGGCTGTGAGGGTGCAAGGCTGTGAGGGTGCAAGGCTGTGAGAGCTGCAAGGCTGTGAGGGCTGCAAGGCTGTGAGGGCTGCAGGCTGTGAGGGCTGCAGGCTGTGAGGAATGCAGGCTGTGAGAGCTGCAAGGCTGTGAGGGCTGCAGGCTGTGAGGGCTGCAGGCTGTGAGGAATGCAGGCTGTGAGGGCTGCAAGGCTGTGAGAGCTGCAAGGCTGTGAGGGCTGCAGGCTGTGAGGAATGCAGGCTGTGAGGGCTGCAAGGCTGTGAGAGCTGCAAGGCTGTGAGGGCTGCAGGCTGTGAGGGCTGCAGGGCTGTGAGGGCTGCAGGCTGTGAGGGCTGCAGGGCTGTGAGGGCTGCAAGGCTGTGAGGGCGCAGGGCTGTGAGGGCTGCAGGCTGTGAGGGCTGCAGGCTGTGAGGGCTGCAGGGCTGTGAGGGCTGCAGGCTGTGAGGGCTGTGAGGGCTGCAGGCTGTGAGGGCTGCAGGCTGTGAGGGCTGCAGGGCTGTGAGGGCTGCAGGCTGTGAGGGCTGTGAGGGCTGCAGGCTGTGAGGGCTGCAGGCTGTGAGGGCTGCAAGGCTGTGAGGGCTGCAAGGCTGTGAGAGCTGCAGGCTGTGAGGGCTGCAAGGCTGTGAGGGCTGCAGGCTGTGAGGGCTGCAGGCTGTGAGGGCTGTGAGGGCTGCAGGCTGTGAGGGCTGCAGGCTGTGAGGGCTGCAGGGCTGTGAGGGCTGCAGGCTGTGAGGGCTGCAGGCTGGCTGAGGGGCAGGGGAAGAGGAGCAGTGCTTGGAAAGCAGGAGAGTGCCCTTTAAGGAGCTCGGGGGGCGGCTGGTGCCCGGATGCTGGCGCTTGCTCCTCTCCCTGCTGCTCCCTGGGGATGTGCCCGGCCAGCTTGCTGTCGCCCTGTGGGCCGGGACTGCCCTGTGCACAGCCCCAGCTGCATAAACCTCCCATTGTTGGGGAGTGCAGCACTCGGGCGGCGAGCAGCAGCCCTGCTCCGCTCACCTGCCTCTGCTCTCTGCTGTATTCCTTCCTCTCCCTTCCCATCAAGGCTGGAGAACAGCAGGGAAGCGAGAGGGCCACACCTGGGCTCCACATGCAGCTCACAGAATGGTTTGGGTGGGAAAAGCCCCTTAAGATCCTCCAGACCAACCAGTCTCTAACCCTGCCAGGGCTGGGGCTAAGCCACGGCCCTCAGCACCACAGCTCTGCCTCTCTGAAACACCTCCAGGGGTGGGCATTCAGCCACCTCCCTGGGCAGCCTGGGCCTGGCTGTGAGAACCCTTCCAGTCAGGAGTTATCTTCTGATGCCCAAGCTAAACCTCCCCTGCTGCAACTTGAGGCTGTTTCCTACCTCTTGTTGACAGGGAGCAGAGCCCAAGCCCCACCTGCCTCCAGCCTCCTCTCAGGGAGCTGCGGAGAGCCAGGAGGTCTCCCTCAGCCTCCTCTTCTCCAGGCTCAACACCCCCAGCTCCCTCAGCTGCTCCTCAGAAATCCTCTGCTCCAGACCCTGTGAGTAAACCTTTCCCAGGGCTCCACTGATGGTGCTGGCCACACAGCATCCCCAGAGGAAACCCCCTGCTCCTGATTCTTCTGTCTCCATGCAGCACCTCCCAGCTGGGTGAGCACAGCCTGGCCTGGCACAACAGCAGGCTTCTGCTGGCTTTATGCCTCTGTGCCAAGGCCTGTGTGGAGAGCTGCTGCAGGGGCACCATGGCTTCTCCTGGGCCCCCTGCAAATGCTCAGAGGCTTCAGGAACCACAGCAGGTTGGAAGAGACCTTTGAGATCATCCAGTCCAACCTAGCACCCAACACCATCTGATCAACTCAACTCTGGCACCAAGGGCCACATCCAATTGCCCTCCTGAACACCTCCAGGGATGGGGACTCCACCACCTCCCTGGGCAGCACATCCCAGAGGCAATCTCTCTGTCTGGGAAGAACTTCTTGCTAAGACCAAGCCTAAACCTCCCCTGGCACAGCTTGAGACTGTGTCCTCTTGTTCTGCTGCTGCTTGCCTGGCAGAAGAGACCAACCCCCACCTGGCTACAACCTCCCTGCAGGCAGTTGGAGAGAGCAAGAAGGTCTCCCCTGAGCCTCCTCTTCTGCAGGCTAAGCAAGCCCAGCTCCCTCAGCCTCTCCTCCCAGGGCTGTGCTCCAGACCCCTCCCCAGCTCTGTTGCCCTTCTCTGGACACCTTCCAGCAGCTCAACAGCTTTCCTGACCTGAGGAGCCCAGGGGAGGCTCAGGTTGGATATTAGGAACATTTCCTTCCCAGGAAGGGCTCTCAGGCACCCAGGGAGGTGGTGGAGTCCCCATCCCTGAAGGTGTTTAAAAGATGCAGAGCTGTGGTGCTGAGGGCTATGGTGCTGAGGGCTGTGGTGCAGTGGCAGTGGTGGATTGTGAGCTCTGGCTGAGCCTTTGGACTTAATCATCTCAAAGAGCTCTTCCAACCTCAGCAGTTCCACGATTCCATGACCTTATCAAGTGCTAAGTGCAGTTTGCCCTGCTGCCTTTGAGATCATTCTGTAGCTCTTCTGTGAGGACACTTCCAGCACCTCATTTTCCAGGACAAACTGCACTGACCCTGCCCCATCCCTGGGACTGAACTCCCTGCTGGGGATCACTGAATGTCAAGGGCTGGAAGGGGCCTCAAGGCTCAGCCAGTCCCAACCCCCTGCCATGGGCAGGGACACCTCACACCACAGCAGGTTGCTCACAGCCACCTCCAGCCTGGCTGCAAACACCTCCAGGCAGGAGGCTGCCACCACCTCCCTGGGCAGCCTGGGCCAGGCTCTCACCACCCTCCTGGGCAACAACTTCTTCCTCACAGCCAATCTCAATCTCCCCACTTCTAGTTCTGCTCCATCCCCCCCAGTCCTATCCCTCCCTGACACCTCACAAGTCCCTCCCCAGCTTTCCTGGAGCCCCCTGCAGATCCTGGAAGGCCACAATGAGGTCTCCTCCCTCCCATAAATACACAGACTTTCCCTGCCCTTGTCCAGGAGACCTTCTTCCCGTCCTTAAGCTGCAGGGGCACAAGGCTCTGACTGCAGGGCTTGAGAGATGAGAGATGGAAATGCTCTGCCACTGTTTCTCCCCAGGGAAGGTTACCAGGGCCCTCCCCAAGCTCACATCCTCCCAGGATGATCTCTCCAAAGGTACCAGGCTGGGTACCACCTTTAACTGCCTCCAGTTCTCTGGCACCACCAGTCTGCCTCTACCCTTGTCTACAGAGATGGGATTCAAGTTCTGCTCCTCATCCTCCTCTGATGCTGGAGAGCATTTCAGCACTGCCTGCAGAGAGCCCTGGGATTCCCTCCTGACTTCACAAGCCTCAAGTCAAGCAGGTTTAGAGCTTCCAAGGGACTCAGCCTCAGGATGAGTCAGGAACCACTACAGAACCACACAGCAGGGGGGTGGTTGAAAGGGACCTCTGAAGGTCATCTTAGTCCAAGCCTCCTGCTAAAGCAGGTTTTGCTGCTTTCCAAAGGCATCCCCCCCTGTGCTGGGCAAAAGCCTCAGCAGAGGACACTGACTGAAGCCACCCAAGCTGGAAAGGCTCTGTCTGAAAGGCAGGAAGTGGATGGCTCCCACTCCGTGACCGCGGTGCCTGCACTCCCTGCATCGCCTCCCGGTGCCCCAGTGCTCCACAGCTGAGCAGCACCCTGGCTGTGAGATCCCAGATCCCAGGGTGTGAGGGGCTGGGAGGGACCTCCAGAGATCATCCAGTCCAACCCCCTGCCAGAGCAGGAGCAGAGGATCCAGCACAGGTCCCACAGGAACACATCCAGCAGGGCTGGGAAGGCTCCAGAGCAGGAGACTCCACAACCTCTCTGGCAGCCTGCTCCAGGGCTCTGGGACCCTCACAGTGAAGAAGTTCCTCCTCCTGTTGAGGTGGAACCTCCTGTGCTGCAGTTTCCATCCACTGCCCCTTGGCCTATCCCAGGGCACAGTGAGCAGAGCCTGGCCCTGTCCCTTCCTTCCTGACCCCCAGCCCTGAGATATAGAATCATAGAATCAATAAGGTTGGAAAAGACCTCAAGGATCATCAAGTCCAACCTGGCACCCAACACCTCCTGCCCACTAGGCCATGGCACCAAGTGCCATGTCCAATCCCCTCTTGAACACCTCCAGGGATGGGGACTCCACCACCTCCCTGGGCAGCACAGCCCAGTGGCCAACAACTCTCTCTGGGAAGAACTTTCTCCTCACCTCCAGCCTAAACTTCCCCTATATAGACAGACATTGATCAGATCCCTCTCAGCCTTCTCCTCTCCAGACTGAACAGCCCCAGGGCTCTCAGCCTCTCCTCCCCAGGCAGTGCTGCAGTCCCTCAATCATCCTTGTATCACAGTATCACAGAATCACCAAGGGTTGGAAGAGACCTCAAAGCTCATCAAGTCCAACCTGTCCCCACAGACCTCATGACTAACCCATGGCTCCCAGTGCCACATCCAATCCCCTCCTGAACACCTCCAGGGATGGGGACTCCACCACCTCCCTGGGCAGCACATCCCAGTGGCCCACAACTCTCTCTGGGAAGAACTTTCTCCCTCACCTCCAGCCTAAACCTCCCCTGGCACAGCTTGAGACTGTGTCCTCTTGTTCTGCTGCTGCTTGCCTGCAAGAAGAGACCAACCCCCAGCTGGCTCCAACCTCCCTGCAGGCAGTTGCAGAGAGCAAGAAGGTCTCCCCTGAGCCTCCTCTTCTGCAGGCTAAGCAAGCCCAGCTCCCTCAGCCTCTCCTCCCAGGGCTGTGCTCCAGACCCCTCCCCAGCTCTGTTGCCCTTCTCTGGACACCTTCCAGCAGCTCAACAGCTTTCCTGAGCTGAGGAGCCCAGAGCTGGACACAGGACTCCAGGGGTGGCCTCAGCAGTGCTGAGCACAGGGCACAAGGACTTCCCTGCTGCTGGTGGCCACACTCTTCCTGCTGCAGGCCAGGATGCCCTTGGCCTTCTTGGCCCCCTGGGCACACTGCTGGCTCCTGTTCAGGCAGCTGTCAATCAGCTCCCCCAGGTCCCTCTCTGCCTGGCTGCTCTCAGCCACTCTGACCCCAGCCCTCCCTTGGGCTCTCTCCAGCAGATCCCTGTCCCTCCTGAACTGGGGAGCCCAGAGCTGGATGCACTATTCCAGGTGAGGTCTCAGCAGGGCAGAACAGAGGGGGAGGAGACCCTCCCTGGCTCCCTCGAGTTGCCAGTGGCCTGCTGGAACCCAACGGCTGCAGCAAGCCAGGGCCACCAGGAGACCACCCCCTCGGGCAGGACCTCCAGCAGCCTTCACCTTCTGCAGCACAAGAGTCTCCAACACAGCCTGGGGGTGGATTTTCCCTGCAGATACCACCTGAGAGCCCAGCTGCGACCCCCTGCCAGGGATGGGGCAGCCGCTCGGTCTCTGTGCCAGGGAGGCTGCGGTGGGGGGAAGGCCTCAGCCACCTCCTCCTGCTGCTGAGTCACATCTGGGTGCCTATGGGAGCAGCTCCACACTGCCTTCTGACTCCCAGGGAGAAGACATCTGGTAACAAGGAACTTGGGCAGCTCCAAAGGAAAGAATGCAGCTGGACAGTAAAACTCTGAATGCTCATCCTGCAGCTTCCCAGGACTCCACAGCTGGAGGCTGAGGAGGTTTGCCCAGCATGCAGCATCCCAGGACTCCACAGCTGGAGGCTGAGGAGGTTTGCCCCAACATGCAGCATCCCAGGACTCCACAGCTGGAAGGTTGGAGGCTGAGGAGGTTTGCCCAGCATGCAGCATCCCAGGACTCCACAGCTGGAGGCTGAGGAGGTTTGCCCCAACATGCAGCATCCCAGGACTCCACAGCTGGAAGGTTGGAGGTGAGGAGGTTTACCCAGCATGCAGCATCCCAGGACTCCACAGCTGGAAGCCTGAGGAGGTTTGCCCAACATGCAGCTTCCCAGGACTCCACAGCTGGAGGCTGAGGAGGTTTGCCCAACATGCAGCTTCCCAGGACTCCACAGCTGGAAGGCTGGAGGCTGAGGAGGTTTGCCCCAACATGCAGCTTCCCAGGACTCCACAGCTGGAAGGTTGGAGGCTGAGGTTTGCCCAACATGCAGCTTCCCAGGCAAGCTCAGAGCAGAGACTTCTCCAGCCCCAGACCCCTCTCAAGCAGCCCCAACACATCTGAGGATGGAGCACCTGGCAGTGGAAGCAGAGTGAGGCTGGCACCAGGCTGGTAATGTGTGTGGGGAGAGACAGGACCAAAAGCCCCCAGGCCTGGTGCCACTGGAGGCCAGCTGGGCATTCTCCTTTCCCTCCTGATTCTCTGTACCTCAGAGGCTGCCCTCAGGGTGCTGGCAGCAGCAGCTGGCCAAGCTCACAGCCCCACCTGAGCTCCTGGAGTCAGAGCAGCTCAGAATGGGGTTGCTTGGGAAGGCCCTTCCAGAAGCCAGTCCAACCATCCTCTACTTCTAGCCCACACCTTATGCTGACCCTTGTCCCTCAGCACCACACCTCCAGGGCTGGGGCCCCCCTCCAGGGGTGGGCATTCAGCCACCTCCCCTGGGCAGCCACTGCCAGGGTTTGAGAAGCCCTCAGGTGAAGAAGTTTCTTCAGATGCCCAAGCCCTGGCACAACTCCAGGCCATTTCCTCTTGTCCTTTCACTTACAACTAGGGACAAAGACCAACCCCCAGCTGGCTCCTTTCAGGGAGCTGTAGAGAGCCAGGAGGTCTCCCCTCAGCCTCCTTTACCCCAGGCACAGAATCACAGAATCCCCAAGGTTGGAAGAGACCTCAAAGGTCATCAAGTCCAAGCTGTCCCCACAGACCTCCTGACTAACCCATGGCTCCAAGGGCCACATCCAATCCCCCCTGGAACACCTCCAGGGATGGGGACTCCACCACCTCCCTGGGCAGCACATCCCAGTGGCTAACAACTCTCTCTGGGAAGAACTTTCTCCTCACCTCCAGCCTAAAGCTCCCCTGGCACAGCTTGAGACTGTGTCCTCTTGTTCTGCTGCTGCTTGCCTGGGAGAAGAGACCAACCCCCAGCTGGCATCACTGAGTTATCCATGAAACTGACTTGATAAAAGGCACTGAAGAGAAGAAGCCTTTTCCTTGATGCTGCCTTTCCTAAGGCCAGGGGATGGCAAAGGGAGACTCCAGCTGGTCCCATCCTCGTGTTTGCTGCTGGCAATGAATACACATCCCAGGAGAGCTTCTTGGGGCCTCCAGGATCTGCAGGGGGCTCCAAGAAAGCTGGGGAGGGACTTGTGAGGGTGTCAGGGAGGGATAGGACTGGGGGGGATGGAGCAGAACTAGAAGTGGGCAGATTGAGATGGCTGTGAGGAAGAAGTTGTTCCCAGGAGGTGGTGAGAGCCTGGCACAGGCTGCCCAGGGAGGTGGTGGCAGCCTCCTGCCTGGAGGTGTTTGCAGCCAGGCTGGAGGTGGCTGTGAGCAACCTGCTGTGGTGTGAGGTGTCCTTGGGCATGGCAGGGGGTTGGAGATGGCTGAGCCTTGAGGTCCCTTCCAGCCCTGACAGTTCTGTGACTCCATGATCCTCCTGAGTGCAGAGGACCTGTGTGCCCTGCTCTGCTCCAGATCAAACACCCAGCTCCAGGTCCAAGAGCCAAGGCTGCTCCATCAGCACCAAAGCCACAGTTTGACCCTGGGGACATCAGCCACCCCCCACGTGGGTTTGCCTTGCACAAGGCAAGAGGCAAAGCAAACATCAAAGCAAACAGCAGAGCCTGCTCCAGGGCATGTGGCAAAGGTAAGGCTGCCACAGGCAGCTCCCAGGGGGTGTCCTGCATGCACTGTGGTGCACACATGGAGCACTTTTGCTTTTCTTCCCAGCAGGGAATGCCAACACCAGGAGATGAAGGTCAGCCTCTTCCCAGCTGTCTGCCTGGTGCCAGCTCAGGGCACAGAACTGCCTCAACTCCTAGCTGCAGAGTTTTGGGGACTGGAGGAGTGTGAAGAGGCTGCCTCTGGGTTCAGAGGAGGCAACGAGGGGGATTAGAGGCTGCAGAACCTCCCCTGTGGGGCCAGGCTGAGAGAGTTGGGGCTGTGCAGCCTGGAGAAGAGAAGGCTCCAGGGAGACCTCAGAGCAGCCTTCCAGTACCTGAAGGGCTCCAGGAGAGCTGGGGAGGGACTTGGGACAAGGGCTGGGAGTGCCAGGATGAGGAACAATGGCTTTGAGCTGGGAGAGGGGAGACTGAGACTGGAGAGGAGGAAGAAATTGTTGAGAGTGAGGCTGGGGAGAGCCTGGCACAGGCTGCCCAGGGAGGCTGTGGCTGCCTCCTCCCTGGAGGTGTTGGAGGCCAGGCTGGATGAGGCCTTGAGCAAGCTGGGGTGGGGGGAGGTGTCCCTGCTCATGGCAGGGGGTTGCAGCTGGCTGACCTTGGTCCCTTCCAACCCAACCACTCTGTGAATCTATAAAGATTCAGGATCCTGCTCTTCCCAGCTGACTGGCAGCTGGCATCAGCAAACAGCCACTCACCACTTTGGCACAGCCAGGCAAGATCCTGCCAAGCAAATGCCTCAATGCCCACAGCTCTGGAGGCAAAAGAGGTAAAACAATCACAGAATCCCAGAGCTGTCAGGGCTGGAAGGGACCTCAAGGCTCAGCCAGTGCCAAACCCCCTGCCATGGGCAGGGACACCTCACACACAGCAGGTTGCTCACAGCCACCTCCAGCCTGGCTGCAAAACACCTCCAGGCAGGAGGCTGCCACCACCTCCTGGGCAGCCTGGGCCAGGCTCTCACCACCCTCCTGGGCAACAACTTCTTCCTCACAGCCAATCTCAATCTCCCCACTTCTAGTTTGCTCCATCCCCCCAAGTCCTATCCCTCCTGACACCCTCACAAGTCCCTCCCAGCTTGCTTGCAGCCCCCTGCAGATCCTGGAAGGCCACAATGAGGTCTCCTGGGAGCCTTCTCCTCTCCAGCCTGCACAGCCCCAACTCCCTCAGGCTGTCCTCACAGGATAATCAACTGCTAAAATCTTCTGCACGTTTTGGGCTCTGCTCAGGTCAGACCCTGACCTGCAGCATCAGCTGCTGGCCACTGCTCTCTCACAGCCTTCATTTTGGGGCTTTACTCAAAGGGTTCCTTTTGCCCTGAAACTCAGCAGGATGACTCCTGGTGGTCCCCACCCACACACAGGGTGAGCCCCAAGGACTGCACAGGGTCTCAGCACTGCTGGGGGGTGGGCAAGCCCCAGAGCCAGGCCAGGAAGGCTGCTCCAGATCCCTGGAGGGAGCACACAGATGAAGTCCTACTAAAATCCAGCCTGGCAAAACAAACCACCCAAAGGCAGGCAGAGCCATGCTGCAGGGATCTCAGTGCTGGGGGACAACTTACCCCTGGAGGTGCTCAGGGCCAGGCTGGCTGGGGCTTGGTGCAGCCTGGTCGAGCAGGAGGTGTCCCTGCCCGTGGAAGGGGTGGGGGGGGTTGGCATTAGAGGATCTTTAAGCTCCCTTCCAAAGCAGTCTGTGGCTCTCTAAACCTGAGCATTGCCTGGAAGAGGATTAAAAAGACCTCTCCTGGCATAAGCTCAGGCAGGAAGCCTTGCTGGGGATGGATCTTCCACCAAGAGCTGCTCCCTGGCATGGCCCATCCAAAAGGCCAGCCTGGCTATTTATTTAGGCAGGCCAGTCCAACCAGTGCTGCCTGTCCTGTGCCAGCCAGGCTGGCAGGTGGCATGCTGGGGCTTGCCCCTCTGCAGGTGTTTCAGGGCAGCTGTGCTGCATGCGAGGCGCAGCCCTGCTCTGCAGAGCGAGGCCCTGCCCGCTTTCATCTCGGCTCATCCTTCCCTCCCCCAGCAAACCAAACTCACAAGGGACTGCAGGGACAGAGAGAACACCCAGGAAGAGCAGCAGACACTGCCTGGGCTGAGCAGCACAGCAGCATCTGTGGGAACAGCACAGGGCAACAGGGGCAGGAGGGGGAAACAAGGCCAGGCCAGTGCAAACATCCCAGGGCTGGGTGAATGGAGAGAGTTGGGGCTGTGCAGGCTGGAGAGGAGAAGGCTCCCAGGAGACCTCATTGTGGCCTTCCAGGAGCTGCAGGGGCCTCCAGGAAAGCTGGGGAGGGACTTCTGAGGGTGTCAGGGAGGGATAGGACTGGGAGAGATGGAGCAAAAGTAGAAGTGGGGAGATTGAGATTGGCTGTGAGGAAGAAGTTGTTGCCCAGGAGGGTGGTGAGAGCCTGGCCCAGGCTGCCCAGGGAGGTGGTGGCAGCCTCTGCCTGGAGGTGTTTGCAGCCAGGCTGGAGGTGGCTGTGAGCAGCCTGCTGTGGTGTGAGGTGTCCCTGGCCATGGCAGGGGGTTGGAGCTGGCTGAGCCTTGAGCTCCCTTCCAGCCCTGACAATTGAGTGGTTCTGTGACAGTGGAGCTCAGTTTGCAGCTGAGCAGCAGTGTGCCCTGGGCAGGCTCAGCTGAGTGCAAGCCTGCACACACAGCTCACCTCTGTTCCTTGAGGGAGCCCTCCAGGGAAGGTGTAAAGAGGGGGAGGCCAGGGAATACTCTGCTCTTCCCCAATGAGGACATCACACAGCAGGAGATGCAGGGGAAGTAACCAGGAAATGAAAGATTTCCCCCCTGGAACAATCCCGAAGGAAAATAGCAATGCTCTGACCCTGACATTTCCACCTGGAATGACCCCAGAGAGCAAGGGCAGTGTCCTGACAGTGCTGCCTGCTGGATGCTGCAGCTGCTAGGTGCAAGCCCACCCTGTGGGCCCAAATCCTGAGGCTCCCAAACGTTCAGGCACAGGGAAACAGGCAGGAAGCAAAACTTGGGGATTCAGTTGGGGATTTTGCCTCTCTGCTCTGCTCTGCTCAGACCCCACCTGCAGCACTGCCTCCAGCTCTGGGGCCCCCAGCACAAGAAGGACCTGGGGCTGATGGAGAGGGTCCAGAGGCGGCCATGAAGATGCTCAAAGGGCTGCAGAACCTCCCCTGTGGGGCCAGGCTGAGAGAGTTGGGGCTGTGCAGCCTGCAGAAAAGAAGGCACCAGGGAGACCTCAGAGCAGCCTTCCAGTACCTGAAGGGCTCCAGGAGAGCTGGGGAGGGACTTGGGACAAGGGCTGGGAGTGGCAGGCTGAGGAACAATGGCTCTGAGCTGGGAGAGGGGAGACTGAGACTGGAGATGAGGAAGAAATTGTTGAGAGTGAGGCTGGGGAGACTCTGGCACAGGCTGCCCAGGGAGGCTGTGGCTGTCCCCTCCCTGGAGGTGTTGGAGGCCAGGCTGGCTGAGGCCTTGAGCAAGCTGGGCTGGGGGGAGGTGTCCCTGCCCATGGCAGGGGGGTTAGAACTGGATGAGCTCTGAGGTCCCTTCCAACCCCAACCCATCCTGTGCTTCTGTGGTTTAGTCTCGAGGCTCAGAACCACAGTGTGAAGCGGAGCAAGGCCATCAAACAGCCTTCAAAGCACTTCTCCTGCCTTGGACTGCATCACAGCTTAATAACAGCTTTGCTTGCCAGGGCTTTAATAGCTCAGGCAGCCAATACCCAAAACTGTTCAACCATGATCTGCCTTCTTGTAGGAGCCTCCCCAACCCCACCCCACCTCCTCCTAATGAAGCCCTTTCAGGCTTTCATTTGCTCAATGGTTCGTGTCCTTTGGAGAGGCTCTCCTCAACCTGCTGCCCTGATGAAAGGGCTTCAGCGCAGCTCGTCAGACCAGACCGACGGACCCACAGCTCGGTCTGCCTTTTCAAACTGCAACCGAGTGCTCCAGCAAATGGATTGCTTGCTTTTTCCCACCCCCCTCCCCCCCCCCAGCCTTCTCCCCCCTTCTGTAATTGCCACGGTGAGGAGCTGGCTTTGTTTTTAACGAGCTGCTGTTATTGTCTCCCTGTGTTAAAACATTCTCTGGTCTATAAAAATTTAACCTTTAGAGATGCAGAAATAGATTTCCCTCCCCCCCCCCCTTCTAGTCCTTTCCCCTCCTCCTCCCCCCCCTTATCCTCCCCTGCTCTCTAGCTCTGACAAGTAAAGGAGAGAAAAAGATTACAGGAGGGGAAGGGAGAGAGCCACGACAGTGATTGGAAAGGACATTTTTGAACCCCAAGGTAGTGCTCAGCATGGAAAATTTACCCTCCACATTATCACAGGATGGGTTGGGCTGGAAGGGACCTTAAAGATCATCTAACCCCAGCCACGGGCAGGGACACCTCCCACCAGCCCAGCTTGCTCCAGGCCTCAGCCAGCCTGGCCTTCCACACCTCCAGGGAGGGATCCTCCACAGCCTCCCTGGGCAACCTGTGCCAGGCTCTCCCCAGCCTCACTCTCAACAAGTTCTTCCTCATCTCCTGTCTCAGTCTGCCCTCTCCCAGCTCAAAGCCATTGCCTCTTGCCCTAGCACATCTCTCAGGGCTTGACAGACTCCCGGCCATGGCCAAAGCTTGGCTCTGGTTTGAGAGGCAAGCCGACTGCTGCTGTTAGACCCCTGTGAGAGAAGAACCCAAACAGCCAGGAGCAGGCTTTGTGCTGCTGTTTCCCCAGCTCTGGAGGGTCTGAAGAGCCTTCATCAACTCACTGCAGCTGCACATGGTGAGGGGGAGTTTTCAGAGCACTGAGTAATGTTCGTGTTGAGGGTTTCTACCCAGCACACACTGAGCTGAAGCACACAGGGCTAAAAATAAGAGAAAACTCCCTCCCTCCCTCCCAGCCCACGGGGACACAGGCAGGTTACCTCCACAGCCCTCCTCCTCCTCCTCTCCCTCCCTGCTCTGGGAAATCCAAGTGGCTTCCTCATGGAGAAAGGGGCAGCAGTGACCCCTTGGCTCCTTCAGAGGCTTTGTGAGACCCAGCACCATCCAGCTATTTGCACATTGCTGTTGTTGTTATAGCATTATCATTATTATTATTATTATTATTATTATTATTATTATTATTAAGAATTATTATTATTTTTCTTCTTTATTATTACTATTATTACTATTATTATTAAGGATCTGGTAATGACCTTGCTAAATCATCAGCCCAGCGGGACAGCGGGTGGCTGGGATGCTGCTGCTGTAGCCATGGTAACCCTGCCCTGCCCTGCTCTGGGCACCTCGCTGGTCCCAAAGGGGCTGTCACCCCCAGTCAAGCCTGTGCCACACACCCCCAGCCCCAAGGATCACCACCTTGCCCTCCTCTTCATCAGGGAGCCCCCTGCCCATCTGTCCTGCCAGCCTGGGCATCCCCTGCCCTGTTCCCCTCCCTGTGTCCCTTCCTCGCAGGCTCAGCTCCAGTCCTGACCCAAAAGCTGCTCTGGCTGAAGGCAGGAGAGCCTTGCAGGGTATCACTTCTCCTTGGCCTTGCCCTCAGCCATGTGGGTGCTGCTGGGGGGAGAGGGGTGCTGCTCCCCTCCTAGGGTGGGTCATGGAGATGGAGATCGCTCCTGATGCTGGCAGGCAGCAGCCACCCAACCCGCTGGGCTAGCTGGGACAAAGCTGCCCTGCCAAGGTTTAACTGGCAGGGAGCACAGCCCTGGGAGTGCTGAGTTCATCAAACTGACTAAAAATGGCTCACAGTATGGAGGCTTT
Organism: Colaptes auratus; assembly: GCA_015227895.2. NCBI lineage: Eukaryota > Metazoa > Chordata > Aves > Piciformes > Picidae > Colaptes > Colaptes auratus. Next base: position 3,433,204 of record JAAWVA010000042.1, on the reverse strand, counting down.
AGTCCCCCACCCCAGCCCACAGCTTGGGTTTGTGTTCAGCCTAAAGGTTCAGCCTTAATTCACACTCAGCTCAATTAAGCTGGGCTCGGCCAGCGCTGCAGTGGGATGCAGTGGTCATACCAACTGCCTGGGAGCAGAGGGCACAAAGGCTGCCAGCTTCTGCTGCAGAGACTGGCAGGGTGGGCAGGCTGCAGGGAGGACAGACAGGCTGCAGGAGGGGTGGGCAGGGTGCAGGCAGTGTGGGCAGGGTGCAGGGAGGACAGGCTGCAGGAGGGGTGGGCAGGCTGCAGGCAAAGTGGGCAGGCTGTGGGCAGGCGGTGGGCAGGCTGCAGGCAGTGTGGGCAGGGTGCAGGGAGGACAGGTAGGCTGCAGAAGGGGTGGGCAGGATGCAGGCAGGGTGGGCAGGGTGCAGGGAGAACAGGTAGGCTGCAGAAGGGGTGGGCAGGCTGTGGGCAAGGTGGGCAGGCTGCAGGAGGGGTGGGCAGGGTGCAGGCAGGGTGGGCAGGCTGCAGGAGGGGTGGGCAGGCTGCAGGAGGGGTGGGCAGGCGGTGGGCAGGCTGTGGGCAAGGTGGGCAGGCTGCAGGAGGGGTGGGCAGGTGGTGGGCAGGCTGTGGGCAGGGTGACAGCAGCTCCTTACAGGTCTGCACAGCCCGTGTTGAGCTGAGTCAGGGCAGCACAAGCTGATTCAGCCTGAAAGAGAGCAGACCCCCCGCGCAGGGTCTGTTAAGGGTGTGCCCGGTGCCCTCACACACGTGCCCTGCGATGCCACTCCACAGGTGAAGCTCCTGCCCGTGGGGAGTGCTGCAGTCACTGCCAGCATCTCGCTGAGTGGATCAGGAGGCTCTGGCAGAGGAGCATCCCCGGCGCCGGGAGCAGCGCAGTCACCGCTGCCGTGCGAGGGGGAAGTGGAGCATTTGCATGAGCTAAAAATGGGAGACGCAGCCCCCCCCGGCCTCCGCCAGCCCCCCCCAGGAAACAGCCTCTCTGCTGGCTCATCCCTGCCCGTGTGCTCCGGCAGCAGCTGAGTCACAGCAGCGCAGGACAGGACGGAACAAACCACCCCTGCCGAAAGCTGCTCCCCCAACACACAGGATGCGCGCCCCCAGTACTTTTCATGACGCTAAAAAGGAGGGATGAAGCCAGGAGCTGCAATTAAGGTGCCCTCAGTCAGGATGCTCACTGTCGGTCAGACCTTGACCTCTCATTCCTGCCCTCTGGAGCTCAGCTGACAGCACGGAGCAAAGCCCAGCGCCGGCTGCGGCCGCTGTCAGCAGCTCAGGTGCGAACTCCCCACCAGCAGCTCCTCAGCCGCTTCTGTGTAGAAGCCAATCTTCACTATTTGACGTGGCACAGCTTCAACCTGCTGCGTTCTGCAGGCTGCTGCAAGCCCCTGGCGAGCCGAGCACGGCAGCCTGGCAGCCGGGGCAGCGTGTCCGGGGCAGAGGCGCAGCCGCCGCCCCCCGGCGGCTTTGGCACCGCTCGGCTGAGCGCTCCCGGCGCCGACCCCGCAGCAGAGGCTTGCTGGCAGCCCCGGGCGGAACCGCTGCGGGGCCCTTTGCTGGAGGATGCTGCCGCTGACCTGGATGGAAGTCCCCGGTGCAGCCGTGCCTCTCCCCCAGTTCCTGGCAGAGGATTCTCGTCACATGAATATTTAACCAGCCTGAAAGCAAAGGATCGATTCGGGGGCAGCTCCGCGCTGCCGTGCAAGCTATCCGGCAGCAGACGGGGAGGGAGAGCATCCCCTTCCCGCTCCAGGGGCCTGTGGCAGCTCCTTCCCCAGCCTTGCCTGCCCACCAGCAGCGCCCTGCAGCCGCTGCCCTGCTCCTGCTCCCCCAGACAAAGGCAGCATCTTGTGTGAGCCGCGGCTCAGGCTCGGCTCCTGGAGCTGTCAGTGACAATTAGCCCTGATCCGGCCGCCCCCAGCAGCTCTGCCGAGCCCCTGCTCCCCTCGCAGAGCCTGCTGCTGGCTTTTCCAAGCCTGCTGGCGAGCCCTGGGATTGGAGGAGATGGCAGCCTCTCTCCAGAGCCATTTTGCTTCCCCAGACAAAAGGCTTTCTACTAATTTTGGGTCCCCCTCCTGCCCCTCCCTCCTCGTTCTCATTGTTTCCAGCCTCGTCTGAGGACCACATTATACGAAAGGGAAGGAATAAATTTAGCTGCCGAGGTCGCCGCCGCTGCCGCCGCGTTTGCGGCTGCTGCATTTCATTGCCTGCATGGCAGGGATCAAAGGGGGATGGAGTGGGGAACGCGGGAGGCAGCAAACAACGCCTCTGTAATTGGCTGGCTGGCGTTCTGCTCGCTGCCTTCTGCTCATTAACCCAATTCCTTTGAACTCAGGCAGGAGGTGCAGGCACGCAGCCTCGGCAAACGACCTCCCAGGGATGCCAGAAGGGATGAGAGCCCTGGGGGAGCTCGGAAAGAGAGGAGCTGCTGATGCTGGGATTTCCCAGCCCACCTGTGGGTGAGTGAAGCAGAACCTCAGCAGCACTGAGCCCGCTCTGCACACCCCCTGTGCTCCAGGCACTGTCCTCTGCTTCTCCTCCTCTTCCCTCCATTTAATTCACAGGTTTGCTGCCACTCCATCTCCTCACTGACGACACAGGGCAGGGTCAGCAACTGCGGTAGTTTCAGGCCACAGCAAAGCAGATTCCCAGAATGGATTGGGTTGGGAGGGACCTTGAAGAGCATTTCAAAGTCTTTCCTGACTCAATTTAAGAACTGGCCCCCCAGGTCTCAGAGCAAGCACTGCAAGCCACAGCCAGGACACCCCCCCACGACTGGGAATAAAGTTCCTCCTGTCCAGTGTTATTTCACCATTAGGAAGCTGCCCTTGTGCCCATTTCTTACCCATCCCATTGGGCAACGCAGAGGAGCAGGCCCCCAAGCTGATGATGACACTGCCCTGCAGCTTAGGAAGAGAACCAGAGGTTCAGGGAATGGTTTGGGTTGGAAGGGACCTTAAAAATCATCTAGTCCCAAGCTCCCTGCCATGAGCAGGGACACCTCCCACAGAATGGGTCGGGTCGGGTTGGAAGGGACCTCCAGAGATCATCAAGCCCAACACTCTCCTCCTCCCCACCAGAGTAGGTTGCTCAAGGCCCTCTCAAGACCCTGTTGAGCCCTGTTGCTCAACCTGGCCCTGAACACCTCCAGGGAGGGGGCAATCAGACATTGCTCCTCAAGTCCAAGAGAGGCCAGCAGCACTTGGTCTGCTCTCCTGCCGTGGCTCACTCCATGTGGCAAAGGGCTGCTGTCTCGGGGCTGGCAGTGAGATGGGGGCACGGAGGGAGAATGTGGCTGGATGAAGCCTGTTGCATCTCAAGTACTGTGCAGAACCCCTCCCCCCCCCATCTCCCTTTTTGATATTCATGACTTGGAAGAGCCAGCAGAGCTGCTCTGCATAACCACAGGCAGGTAGCTGTGGGCTGAAGCCAGCTCCAGCTCTCCCCAGCCCCTGCCACCAGCAGCAGTCACAACAGGGCAAGAGGCCAGCAAGAGGCATTTCAGCTGACACAGCCAAAGCCATCGACCTCATTAGCCTCAGAGGCTGGAGAGCAGGCAGCTCCATGTCAGGGATCCCATTTGCTTCTTTCCTCACCTTCATTTCCTCCCTCCCCACCTCTCCCTTGGCTCTTCCCCTTTGCTTAAGCTCTCTGCCAGCCCCTGCCTGGGCACCGGGCTGCGCTGCGCCCGGGGGAACCCGGGCAGACGTGACTGGGGACCTGATGCAGCTTTAGGGATATTCCAGCTGGGCAAGTACCTTGAACAAGCAGCTCTGAGGCATGCTGGAAATGGAACAAGGAGGATGACAGAGCTGCAGATGAAACGACCCAACAAAGCCTCCTTCAGCAGCGTCTGGGGGAAGCAGGACACCGCCTCGGAGAGGCAGCACCAGGCGGCACCCCCAGCAGAGCCACGCTGGGGATCCTTCCCTGCCTGCCTCCAGATGGGAGCCACCTGCATTCCCAGCCTGTCTAGACACAGAGGAACCCATTGCAATGACACCTGTTTGTCTAACCCAGAGCAGGGAGGCTGAGACCAAAGCCAAACCTGCCCGGGAGCAGCAGCCAGCGAGGGGTGGGGAGAGGCACAAAGGGCTGAAATACCTCTGGGTTTGCAGACACAGCTGGACTGGCACAGCCTGCTGGCACGGGGAGGGCAGTGGGATGTCCTCACACACAAAGGGCACAAAGCAGTCAGAGAGGGGGATGCTGTCCCCAGCACAGCAAGGTCATTCCACTCCACAAAGCTTCAGCCCTCCATCTCCCCCTGAGGCTTAGACCTGCTAAGTCATCTGAAATCCCATCCCCCAGGTCCACTGCTCGGAGACATGAGGAAAAGCTGCCGTGGCTGAAGGACGTGGAAGGGTTGGAGAGGCTCCAGAGGAGGCCACAAAGAGGATCAGGGGGCTGCAGAACCTCCCCTGTGGGGACAGGCTGGGAGAGTTGGGGCTGTTCAGCCTGCAGAAGAGAAGGCTCCAGGGGAGACCTCAGAGCAGCCTGCCAGTACCTGAAGGGCTCCAGGAGAGCTGGGGAGGGACTTGGGACAAGGGCTGAGAGTGGCAGGATGAAGAACAATGGCTTTGAGCTGGGAGAGGAGAGACTGAGAGTGGAGATGAAGAAGAAATTCCTTCTAGTGAGGGTGGGGAGACTCTGGCACAGGCTGCCCAGGGGGGCTGTGGATGCTTCTTCCCTGGAGGTGCTCCAGGCCAGGCTGGATGAGGCCTTGAGCAAGCTGGGCTGGTGGGAGGTGTCCCTGCCCATGGCAGGGGCTTGGAACTGGATGATCTTCAAGATCCCTTCCAAGCCAAACCATTCTGTGACTCTAAATGTGCTGAAGTGCCTGCAGGAGGGAGATTATGCAGCAGCCCAGGCTCCAACAGGCAGGAGCTCAGGTCTGACCCCCAGCAGCTCACCAGGAGGCTGCCCCCAAGGAGTGAGGGCACAGCAGAGCTCACATGGGCTGTGCTCACAGGGCAGCTGCAGGGTCTCCTTCTCTGGAGAGACTCCAAACCCCACCTGGACCTGATCCTGGGCAACCTGCTTTGCAGGAGGGTTGGACTGGATGATCTCTGGAGGGAAGGATCCATCCAGAGGGACCTGGACAGGCTGCAGAGCTGGGCCCAGGACAACCTCAGGAGGTTCAACAAGACCAAGGGCAAGGTCCTGCAGCTGGGGCAGGGCAATCCCAGGCACTGATCCAGGCTGGGCAGGGACTGGCTGCAGAGCAGCCCCAAAGGAAAAGGCCTTGGGGGTGCTGGGGGAGGAGAAGCTCAGCAGGAGCCAGCAGGGAGCACTTGCAGCCCAGAGAGCCAAGCAGAGCCTGGGCTGCAGCAGAGAAGTGTGGCCAGCAGGGCCAGGGAGGGGATTCTGCCCCTCTGCTCCACTCTGCTGAGACCACAGCTGCAGCTTTGGGTCCAGTTCTGGAGCCTCTGTGCCAGGAAGGCTCTGGAGGGGCTGGAAGGTGTCCAGAGAAGGGCCACGAGGAGGAGCAGAGGGCTGGAGCTGCTCTGCTGTGAGGACAGCCTGAGGGAGTTGGGGTTGTGCAGGCTGGAGAAGAGAAGGCTCCCAGGAGCCTCATTGTGGCCTTCCAGGGGCTGCAGGGGGCTCCAGGAAAGCTGGGGAGGGACTTCTGAGGGTGTCAGGGAGGGATAGGACTGGGGGGGATGGAGCAAAACTAGAAGTGGGGAGATTGAGCTTGGCTGTGAGGAAGAAGTTGTTGCCCAGGAGGGTGGTGAGAGCCTGGCACAGGCTGCCCAGGGAGGTGGTGGCAGCCTCCTGCCTGGAGGTGTTTGCAGCCAGGCTGGAGGTGGCTGTGAGCAACCTGCTGTGGTGTGAGGTGTCCCTGCCCATGGCAGGGGGTTGGGGCTGGCTGAGCCTTGAGGTCCCTTCCAGCCCTGACAGCTCTGTGACTCTATGATCTCCAGAGGTCTCTTCCAGCCCTACCATGCTGGGATTTGGTGAAGAGCTTCACCCCAAGGACTGCCTGGGGGGGCTGTGACCTTTCAGAAGTGCAGAGGAAATTTCAGAACATTCCCCTGGAAGGTTATGGTTCCAAACAACCTCTGGGTAACCCCCCCCAGAGCTGTTGTGATGTTTTAACCTCTTCCTTCCCCAATTTCCCCCTCTGCTTGTGGTGGACATTTGGGAGGGAAAGAGGAAGTGGAGTTTTGCCTTTTGCCAAACAAGGCAGACTTCAGCCTGGTTACCTTTGCTGCCTTTCCACCTGTCTGTCCTCACACCACCCCCAGGCCTGACAGCAGGCTCATAGAGATGCCTAATGACAAATTGACTGCCAGGGATCTCCACCACAGGAGGAGTCACACCCAGCCCTTCCAGCTCCTTTGTGCTGCCTGCTGTTGAGCAAGCTCTGCCCTGGCCTTGCAAGGTGCTGCCTCCTGCCTGGAGGGCTGGGGGGGAGGACAAGCAGAGGGAAGAGCAGCCAGTGGCAGCAGTCAATAGGACAGAACAGAGTAGAGTAGAGTAGAGCTAGACTAGACTAGGCCAGACTAGACTAGACTAGAATTAACCAGGTTGGAAAAAGACCTCAGAGATCATCCAGCCCAACCTCTCACCCAGCACCATCTGATCAACCAGACCATGGCACCAAGGGCCTCACCCAGGCTTCTCCTAAACACCTCCAGGGATGGGGACTCCACCACCTCCCTGGGCAGCACATTCCAAAAGGGCAACCACTCTCTCTGTGAAGAATTTCTTCCTCACCTCCAGCCTAAACCTCCCCTGGCACAGCTTGAGACTGTGTCCTCTTGTTCTGCTGCTGGGTGCCTGGCAGAAGAGACCAACCCCCACCTGGCTACAACCTCCCTGCAGGCAGTTGCAGAGAGCAAGAAGGTCTCCCCTGAGCCTCCTCTTCTGCAGGCTAAGCAAGCCCAGCTCCCTCAGCCTCTCCTCCCAGGGCTGTGCTCCAGACCCCTCCCCAGCCTTGTTGCCCTTCTCTGGACACCTTCCAGCAGCTCAACATCTTCCCTAACCTGAGGAGCCCAGAGCTGGACACAGGACTCAAGTTGTGGCCTCAGCAGTGCTGAGCACAGGGCACAAGGACTTCCCTGCTCCTGCTGGCCACACTGTCACTGATTATCATAGGAGCCCAGACTGCTTTGGGTGGGAAGGGACCTTAAAACTCATCCAGTCCAAGCCCCTGCAGCCAGCAGGGACAGCCCCAGCCCCAGCAGGCTGCTCACAGCCCCAGACAGCCTCCCCTGCACTGCTGCCAGGCAGGGGGCAGCTCCCAGCTCTCTGGGCAGCCTGGGCCAGGCTCTCCCCACCCTCAGTGCCAAACACTTCTCCTTCTCTCCACTCCCAAGCTCCCTCTTGCACTTTCCAACCATCCCCCCTTGGCCTGGCCCATCAGGCCCTGCTCAAAGCTCTGTCCCCAGCTCTCTGCTGGGCCCTTGAAGCACTGCAAGGCCACCAGAAGCTCTCCCTGGAGCCTTCTCTTCTGCAGGCTGCCCAAGGCCAAGTCTCTCAGCCTGGCTCCCAGCAGAGGGCTTCCAGCCCTGCCAGCACTGCTGTGGCCTCCTCTGGCCCTGCTCCCCCAGCTCCCTGGCTGTGCTGTGCTGAGGACTCCAGCCTGAATCTCCCTCATTGAGTTTCAAACCCTCCCCTCTTGTCCTGTCCCAGCAGGACCTGCTCAGAAGCCACAGCCAGGAAGAGCCTGGGGGGAGCTCTGCATGGCCTGAGACCACTGCACCCCGGACAGATTTCCTTCTCTCTGCAGCTGGCTTTGCAGGGAGTGCAGTGTGGTTGAATTCTTTAACCAGAGCCAGAGGAAGTTGGCTGATCAAGCACCAACCTCCCACCCCCCTCCCATCCCTGAGCAGCTCCCCTGGCAGCGTTCACCTCTTGGACCAAATCTTCCAAACCCACCCAAGCAGCCCAAGGCCACAAGGGCGGGCAGTGCTGGCCCTGCTGCCATTTCACACTCTCTATGCAGCTGTGAGCAGCAGCAGAGCACACAGACTGCTCCCAGCTCCCCAGGATGTGTGATCACAGCTGCCTGAGCCTTGCTGGAAGCCTCTTCCCCCCACGGGGGTCCCGGGGGGCCGCCGGGCGCGGAGCCGCCGGCGCTCAGCCCCTGCTGCAGGGCGCCCTCAGGACCCCCCTGTGCTGCTCAGGAGCCAGCACACACAGCAGGGGGGGCTGCAATGCACCCCTGCAGAGCATCCAGTCCAACCCCCCTGCCACAGCAGGGTCACCAGGAAACACATCCAGGTGGGGCTTGAAGGAGACTCCACAACCTCTGGGAAGCCTGCTCCAGGCCTCTGGGACCCTCACAGGGAAGAAGTTCCTCCTCCTGCTGAGGTGGAACATCCTGGGCTGTAGTTTCTATCCAATGCTTCTTGTCCTATCCCAGGGTGCAACTGAGCAGAGCCTGGCCCCTGCCTCTTCACCCCCAGCCCTCAGATATTGATAGACATTGATCAGATGCCTCTCAGCCTTCTCCTCTCCAGACTGAACACCCCCAGGGCTCTCAGCCTCTCCTCCCCAGGCAGTGCTGGAGTCCCTTCAGCATCCTTGCAGCCCTCCCTTGGCCTCTCTCCAGCAGCTCCCTGTCCCTGCTGAGCTGGGGAGCCCAGAGCTGGATGCAGTGTCCCAGGCCTGCCAGTCAAAGCTGAAGGAGGTGGTGAGAGAGCTTTGGGTGTAACCTCAGAGTCACTCCCCACAGCAGGCTCCTCCAGCCTCCTGCAGACAGAAGGGCTTCCACTCTCTGTGGCAGCAGCCTGGACAGCAGGAGCAGGGATGGCCCTGCCCTCTCCACCCCTTTCTCTGCACCCAGCAGGGCAGCTCCTGGCTCTGTCTCACACTGGGCACAGTCACAGAGCATCCCCCCCTCCCCCCCAGCCTGTTTTCCTCTTCATGTCCCACAGCTGCCTGAGCCAGCACTCAGACAGGTCCTGCTGCTCCCCTGCACAGGCTGCCAACACCTCCTGCCCTTCAATCTCCACCTCACCCTGCTTGGCTTCCCCCAGCAGGCACTGATGCTGCCAGAGTCAGAGGCAGATCCTCCTGCTGAGCTGCCAGCACCAGCAGCTCCCTCTGCAGCTTCACAGGCAGGCAGCAAAGCTGAAGCTGGAGGCCCCAGAACAGAAAGGAGTCCCCAGCCCTGATCACTCATCCTGCAGCTCCTCAGCTCCTCCACCTCCAGCTGCAGGCAGGATCTTCACACCAGTGGGAGATCCTTATGCACTCTGCAGCATAAGTTGTGAACCTCAGGAGGTTCAACAAGGTCCTGCACCTGGGTCAGGGCAACTCCTGCTAGCACTCCAGGGTGGGGGGATGAAGGGCTGGAGAGCAGCCCTGTGGAGAAGGACCTGGGGGTGCTGGAAGGTGAGAAGCTGGACAGGAGCTGGCACCAAGCACTGCCAGCCCAGCCCCAGCCTGGCCTGGGCTGAGCCCCAGCAGGGTGGGCAGCAGGGGCAGGGAGGGGATTCAGCCCTCTGCTGTGCTCTGCTCAGACCTCCCCTGCAGGGCTGGGGCAGCTCTGGAGCCCTCAGCACAGCCAGGGAGCTGGGGGAGCAGGGCCAGAGGAGGCCACAGCAGTGCTGGCAGGGCTGGAAGCCCTCTGCTGGGAGCCAGGCTGAGAGAGTTGGCCTTGGGCAGCCTGCAGAAGAGAAGGCTCCAGGGAGAGCTTCTGGTGGCCTTGCAGTGCTTCAAGGGCCCAGCAGAGAGCTGGGGACAGAGCTTTGAGCAGGGCCTGATGGGCCAGGCCAAGGGGGGATGGTTGGAAAGTGCAAGAGGGAGCTTGAGAGTGGAGAGAAGGAGAAGTGTTTGGCACTGAGGGTGGGGAGAGCCTGGCCCAGGCTGCCCAGAGAGCTGGGAGCTGCCCCCTGCCTGGCAGCAGTGCAGGGGAGGCTGTCTGGGGCTGGGAGCAGCCTGCTGGGGCTGGGGCTGTCCCTGCTGGCTGCAGGGGGCTGGACTGGAGGAGCTTTGTGGTTCCCTTCCCACCCAAACCATTCCATGATTCTGTCCCCAACATGCACAGCTTGAAATGGTTCCATGAGGACAGTCTGGAGTCACTGGAGTCCCTCTTAAGCCCCACTGGGGCAGCAGGCCTGGCTCAGCCCAAGCTCTCTGTTGGAAGCATTCTCCCTCCAGGTGGTTTTGCTGCCCTGCTCTGAGCTGTTCCTCCCTCTTGTCATTCCTGCTCTCTGCTGCCTAATTTGCAAAGTACAGCACCAGTGGAGCTGTAGGGAGGCACAAGAGGACCATTAACATTCAAAAGTCTTTGTGTAACTCCTTCTCATACAGCAAATCAATTCCTCTCTGAGCTGGACTCAGCCCTGCAGCTGCAGCTGGACAGCCTCAGCAAGGTGAAGAAGCCCTTGGGGAACAGCTTCCCTGGCCCAGGGGCCAGCAGTGCACCCTGGGGACGTCTCCTGCTCAGGTCCTGGCTCTCCTGCCAGCCTTCCAGTGCCAGTTTAGAGACCCCCAGGGACATCCCTGCAGCAGGCAGCCTCCTGCACCTCCTGTGGCCACCTACCAGCCCGTGCTGGCTGCTGACACAGCACAGGCCAGCACCTTTGCTTCTCCAGGGGCATTCCACCCCTGGCTGCTGGCTCAGCCTGCTGCAAGAGCCCAGCCCAGGCCTGAGCTGAGCCAGGACAGCACACGGGGCTGCACCTCATGCTGGCCAGCTCTGGGGGGGGAGGGGAGGGGAGGGGAGGGGAGGGGAGGGGAGGGGAGGGGAGGGGAGGGGAGGGGAGGGGAGGGGAAGGGAAAGGAAGGGAAGGGAAGGGAAGGGAAGGGAAGGGAAGGGAAGGGAAGGGAAGGGAAGGGAAGGGAGGGAAGGGAAGGAAGGGAAGGGAAGGAAGGGAAGGGAAGGGAAGGGAAGGGAAGGGAAAGGGAAGGGAAGGAAGGGAAGGGAAGGGGAGGGAAGGGAAGGGAAGGGAAGGAAGGGAAGGGAAGGGAAGGGAAGGGAAGGGAAGGGAAGGGAGGGAAGGGAGGGAAGGGAAGGGAAGGGAAGGGAAGGGAAGGAAGGGAAGGGAAGGGAAGGGAAGGGAAGGGAAGGGAAAAGGGAAGGGAAGGGAAGGGAGGGAAGGGAAGGGAAGGGAAGGGAAGGGAAGGGAAGGGAAGGGAGGGAAGGGAAGGGAAGGAGGGAAGGAAGGGAAGGGAAGGGAAGGAAGGGGGAAGGAGGGGAAGGGAAGGGAAGGGAAGGGAAGGGAAGGGAAGGGAAGGGAAGGTCCTCTCCCCCATCAGCACCTGACCTGCTCAGCAGGGCTCTACAGCACAGGTGCTGGCTGCTGAGGGGCCAAGGTTCTGATAAAGGTTTTGCTCACCCCTGTGAGCCCCTGCAGAGTGTCTCTGTGTCACTGCTCATGGATTCACAGACTGGGTTCAGCTGGAAGGGACCTCAAAGCTCATCCAGTTCCAGCCCCCTGCCATGGGCAGGGACACCTCCCCCCAGCCTAGGCTCAAGGCCTCATCCAGCCTGGCCTTTAACACCTCCAGGCAGGGGACAGCCACAGCCTCCCTGTGCCAGAGTCTCCCCAGCCTCACTCTAAACAATTTCTTCTTCATCTCCACTCTCAATCTCCCCTCTCCCAGCTGCAGTCCATCCCCCCTCATCCTATCTCTACAAGCCCTTGTAGGGCTGGGATGGGACACCAAGCACCCCCCAGTGCCTCTGTGTCTACCTCACATCTAGCTGAGAAGCCTGCAGCAGCCCAGGGTCAGGCACTACAATCTCTCTCCATTCCCCTTGTTGTCAGGCTCCACTCAGCAGATGCTGCCAGGAGCTGCACGAGGCTGCAGGCCACCCCAAAAGCATCTTTAAGCTTCCATCAGAAGCATCAAGCAAGAGGCTCTGGGAGTGGAGAGATGCCAGCAGCCTGCTGCCCTGGAAACCAGACCCCCCCAGACCAGAGAATCACAGAGCCCTTAGGCTGCACAAGACCTTTCAGATCAAGTCCACCCATGGCTTGCTCTCCTTACACCACACCACTGCCTTGTCCCTCAGCCCCACCTTTGCACTTCACAGACTCTCAGAATGCACGGAGTTGGACCTTCAAAGGGCAGCTTGTCCAAGCCCCCTGCAGGCAGTGGGGAAGCCTCCAGCCAGGGCAGGCTGCCCAGGGCCACATCCAGTCCGAGCTGCAAGGTCTCCAGGGATGGAGCCCCAAGCTGTGCTCCAGGGGCTGGGGTGTGCTGAGGGGGTGTGAGAGCACAGGTGGAGGCTTTGCTTGCTTTGGGCTGCTCTCTCCCTGCACCTCAGTGACCCATCTCACAGTGTCACAGAGTCACCAAGGTTGGAGGAGACCTCAGAGATCATCAAGTCCAACCTGTCCCCACAGACCTCACGACTAGACCATGGCTCCAAGGGCCACATCCATTCCCCTCCTGAACACCTCCAGGGATGGGGACTCCACCACCTCCCTGGGCAGCACATCCCAGTGGCCAACAACTCTCTCTGGGAAGAACTTTCTCCTCACCTCCAGCCTAAACCTCCCCTGGCACAGCTTGAGACTGTGTCCTCTTGTTCTGCTGCTGCTTGCCTGGCAGAAGAGACCAACCCCCACCTGGCTACAACCTCCCTGCAGGCAGTTGCAGAGAGCAAGAAGGTCTCCCCTGAGCCTCCTCTTCTGCAGGCTGAGCAAGCCCAGCTCCCTCAGCCTCTCCTCCCAGGGCTGTGCTCCAGACCCCTCCCCAGCTTTCTTGCCCTTCTCTGGACACCTTCCAGCAGCTCAACAGCTTCCCTGACCTGAGGGGCACAAATGCTCCTTTAGGTGCAGACAGAACCCCCAGCCCTGCAGTATGTGGTGAGAAAACAAAGGGAGCTGGGCAGGAGGAGCCCAAAGGCAAGGAGAGGCCAGCTCCAGGATCAGTCATGAGGCACCAAGGAATGCTGAAGCCAGCCAGGGGCAGTCTCCTCAGGCTGTGCTTCTCTGCATCTCTCACAAAGTCTGGTCTGACCTGAGACCAGAGGCTTGGGCTGGTGTGAGAAGATGGCAGGGTTCCTGTGGCTGCAGGCATTAACCCAGGATTCAAGTCCCTGGGGACTGAGGTCAGCTGTGTGAGGTTCAGCAAGGCCAAGGGCTGGGTCCTGCACCTTGGTCACAGCACCCCCAGGAAGGCTCCAGGCTGGGGGCAGAGTGGATGGGAACTGCCCAGCAGAAAAGGCCCTGGGGGTGCTGAGTGCCAGCAGCTGGAGCTGAGGCAGCAGTGCCCAGGGGGCCAAGAAGGCCTCCAGCAGCCTGGGCTGGAGCAGCAGTGGTGTGGGCAGCAGGGGCAGGGCAGGGATGGTGCCCCTGGGCTGGGCACTGGGGAGGCCACAGCTGGAATCCTGGGCTCAGGTTTGGGCTCCTGAGTCCAAGAAGGACCTTGAGAGGCTGGAGCAGGGCCGGGGAAGGGCAACAGAGCTGGGGAAGGGTCTGGAGAGCAGGGCTGGGGAGGAGCAGCTGAGGGAGCTGGGAGTGTGCAGCCTGGAGCAGAGGAGGCTGAGGGAGACCTCCTTGCTCTCTGCAGCTCCTGAGAGGAGGCTGCAGCCAGGTGGGGGTTGGGCTCTGCTCCCCAGGCTCAGGTGGTAGACGGAGAGGAATGGCTGAAATTGTGCCAGGGGAGGGCTAGGCTGGAGAGGAGGCAAAATGTCTTTGCTGCCAGAGTGGTCAGGGCCTGGCAGAGGCTGCCCAGGGAGCTGCTGGAGTCCCCATGCCTGGAGGTGCTCAGGGAACCTCTGGCCATGGCCCTTGGGGCCAGGGGTCGGTGGCCACGGTGGGGTTGGGTTGATGTTGGACTGGGTGAGCTTGGAGGCCTTTTCCAGCCCAACCAGTTCCATGAGTCTCCAAGTCCCTAGGAATGATCCCCCCAGGAGTGTCTCTCCCATGGGTGCCAGGAGATGCTCTTGGCAAGGGCAGGGTCAGCTCAGCACCCACTCAGCCGTCAGCACCCAAACCAGAGCTCAACCCCAGTGCCCACACAGGGGCTGAGCGCCCCACACCCTCCCACAGCAGTGGTCTGGCTGAGCAGGCAGGAACCTCTGAGCCCTCCCTCCATGACTTGAGGAAGGGGGAAAGCAGGCAGAAGAGCAGCTGAGAGGTGCAGGGTGCTGGTGACTCCCTCCCCTGGGCTGCAGAGCCATCCCCAGCACCCCTGCAAACCCACACCCAAGCCTCTGCTAAGCAATCAGCTCTGCTGGACCCACAGGATGCTCCACACAGGCCTTTGGCAGCACAGCTCCAGGATGGTGTGAGAAGCCTCCTTTGCCTCCACAGAATACCCCCAAGCCCCTAGGAGAAGCTGAAGGCCTCCTGTGATTCAGAGCATCTCTTCAGACACCAGCACCTCCTGCCAGCAGAGCACAAAGGCTGCAGAGCAGGGGGACCAAAACCGGGAGGAAAACACCAGAGGTGGGGGTGGGGGTGGGGGTGGGTGGGGGGAAACCACCACCACCAAGCAAGGGGAGTGGAAGGATCACCCCTGGCTGAGCAGAAGCTGCCAGGGAAGAAGCCAGGGGGCCACATCCTGCACTCATTAGCAGTCTGCCAGCACTCCCTGCCAGCCTGTGAGGCAGGCAGGGCTTCAGCACACAGCAGATGAGGGTGAGGGGAGAGCAGTTTAAGTAGGTCACCAGCAAATATGATCATCATGGAGCTTGTTCCCCCTCCTGCTTTCCTTTGCTGTCAGCCTCACTGCAGAGCAGAGCTGGGGAGGAGCAGAACTGAGGCCCCAGCAGCAAGGTGGGAGCAGACCCAGAGGGGAGCCACAGCTTTAGGGAATGGTTTGGTGGGAAGGGACTTTGAAAGGTCATTTGTCCAACCCCCTGCAGCCAGCAGGGACAGCCCCAGCCCCAGCAGGCTGCTCACAGCCCCAGACAGCCTCCCCTGCACTGCTGCCAGGCAGGGGGCAGCTCCCAGCTCTCTGGGCAGCTGGGCCAGGCTCTCCCACCCTCAGTGCCAAAACACTTCTCTTCTCTCCACTCTCCAGCTCCCTCTTGCACTTTCCAACCATCCCCCCTTGGCCTGGCCCATCAGGCCCTGCTCAAAGCTCTGTCCCCAGCTCTCTGCTGGGCCCTTGAAGCACTGCAAGGCCACCAGAAGCTCTCCCTGGAGCCTTCCTGAAGCCAGGCCTGGAGCTCTGACCTGTGCACACCTTCTGAGGTGAGCTCCCTTGGAGCTGCCCTGGGGCACCAGCCCCTGCTGGGCAGAGTGGTGCCCTGGGCCCTGCTGTGGAACTGAGCACCCAGAGAGAGCTGCTGCCAAGGCCTGGGGGGCAATGCAGGCTGTGACTTTATGCCAAGGGGGTCTATGGAATCCCAGCCCTGGCTTCTTTCCTTCCTGGTGGCTTTTCCCACCCATCAGGTTTCTTGATCAACCCCAAACTACTCCTCCCTGCCCTGGTCCCCTCCATGCCCAGTTCCAAAGTGAGACCTGGGGCAGAAGAAGGAGATACAGAGAGGGCTGGGAAGAAGGCCCTAGGAGGAGAGGCTGAGGGAGCTGGGGTTGCTGAGCCTGCAGAAGAGGAGGCTCAGGGGAGACCTTCTTGCTCTCTGCAACTCCCTGCAGGGAGGTTGTAGCCAGCTGGGGGTTGGTCTCTTCTGCCAGGCAAGCAGCAGCAGAACAAGAGGACACAGTCTCAAGCTGTGCCAGGGGAGGTTCAGGCTGGATGTTAGGAAGAAATTCTTCCCAGCAAGAGAGATTGGCCACTGGGCTGTGCTGCCCAGGGAGGTGGTGGAGTCCCCATCCCTGGAGGTGTTCAGGAGGGGCTTGGCTGTGGCACTTGGTGCCATGGGTTATCTGTCAGGAGGTCTTGGGTGCCAGGTTGGACTTGGTGATCCTTGAGGTCTTTTCCAACCTTACTGATTCTATGATTCTGTTCTGTGAAACCTAAGCTGCCCCTCTGTCCCCTGGGCTCTGGGGGCACTGTGAGGTGTCAGACAGGTGGCACAGAGGAGAGATGGGACAAGGAGAAGGAGGATGCCCATGGCAGTAGCTGCCTCCTGGTGGATGCCATGCTGGGATGCCAAGGGGGCACGTTGAGGCCAGAAGAAGAGCTTCACCATTAACAGCTGAGGGGCGAGCAGCTGATGGCATTGACCTGGGCCTGAGCAGAGCCTTTGCCACTGTCCTGCACCACAGCCTGGTCTCCAGACTGGTGACACAGGGGTGTGATGGGTGACCACTGGATGGATAAGGAACTGGCTTGATGGCAGCACCCAGAGAGTGGCTGTCAATGGTCCATGTCCCAGGGGAGGCCAGGGACAAGCAGAGTCCCTCAGGGATCAGTCCTGGGCCCAGGCTTGTTCCACATCTCTGTGGGTGCCATGGACAGTGGCACTGAGTGCAGCCTCAGCAGGTTTGCTGCTGACACCAAGCTGTGTGGTGCAGCAGACAGCTGGAGGGAAGGATCCATCCAGAGGGAGCTGGGCAGGCTGGAGAGGTGGGCACAAGCCAACCTCAGGAGCTTCAACAAGACCAAGGGCAGGGTCCTGCAGCTGGGTCAAAGGGAGCACTAAGAACTTCTACAGGTATATTAATGGCAAGAAGATGAGTAGGGAAGGTGTGGGCCCCCTCAGAAAGGAAAGTGGTGAATTGGTCACAGGGATGTGGAAAAAGCTGAGGTACTCAATAACTTCTTACCTCAGTCTCACTGCAAGGGCCTCCAGCCACACTCCTGGAGTCATGGCAGACGATGCCAGGGACGGGGAGGAAGAACTGCCCATGGTAAGTGAAGCTCAGGTTGGTGATCACCTGAAGAACCTGAAAGTGTTCAAGTCCATGGGACCCGACGGGATACCCCCACGGGTGCTGAGAGAGCTGGCAGAGGAGGTTGCTAAGCCCCTCTCTATTATATTCCAAAAGTCATGGCAGACTGGGGCAGTCCCCACAGGCTGGGAAAGGGCAAACATTGCTCCCATTTTCAAAAAGGGTAAGAAGGAGGAACCAGGGAACTCCAGGCCAGTCAGTCTCACCTCTGTGCCCGGAAAGATCATGGAGCAGATCCTCCTGGAGGCACTACTGACTCAGAAGAGTAGTGAAGAGGTGATTGGGAGCAGTCAGCATGGCTTTGCCAAGGGCAAATCCTGCCTGACAAACCTGGTGGCCTTCTATGAACAGGTGACAGCATTAACAGCTGAGGGGCGAGCAACTGATGTCGTTTACCTGGACCTGAGCAGAGCCTTTGACACTGTCCCACACCACAGCCTGGTCTCCAAGCTGGTGACACACGGGTTTGATGGATGGACCACCAGCTGGATAAGGAACTGGCTTGATGGCCGCACCCAAAGAGTGGCTGTCAATGGTCCATGTCCCAGTGGAGGCCAGTGACAAGCAGAGTCCCTCAGGGATCAGTCCTGGGACCAGTCTTGTTCAACATCTTTGTGGGTGCCATGGACAGTGGCATTGAGTGCAGCCTCAGCAAGTTTGCTGATGACACCAAGCTGTGTGGTGCAGCAGACACGCTGGAGGGAAGGGATGCCATCCAGAGGGACCTTGACAGGCTGGAGAGGTGGGCACAGGCCAACCTCATGAGCTTCAACAAGACCAAGTGCAGGGTCCTGCATCTGGGTCGAGGCATCCAGGCACAAATACAGGCTGGGCAGTGACTGGCTGGGGAGCAGCCCAGAGGAGAGAGACTTGGGGGTGCTGGTGGACGAGAAGCTCACCAGGAGCTCTCAATGTGCACTTGCAGCCCAGAAAGCCAATCAGAGCCTGGGCTGCATCAGGAGAAGTGTGGCCAGCAGGTCAAGGGGGGTGATTCTCCCCCTCTACTCAGCTCTGGTGAGACCCCACCTGGAGTACTGCCTCCAGTTCTGGAGCCCCTATTACAAGAGGGATCTGGAGGTGCTGGAGCGTGTCAGAGAAGGGCACGAGGAGGAGCAGAGGGCTGGAGCACCCTCCTGTGAGCACAGACTGAAGGAGTTGGGGCTGTTCAGGCTGGAGAAGAGAAGGCTCCGAGGTGACCTCATTGTGGCCTTCCAGTATCTGAAGGGGGCCTACAAGAAGGCTGGGGAGGGACTTTTCAGACTATCAGGGAGTGATAGGACTAGGGGGAATGGGATGAAGCTGGAGGTGGGGAGATTCAGGCTAGATGTGAGGAGGAAGTTCTTCACCGTGAGAGTGGTGAAGCCCTGGAATGGGTTGTGCAGGGAGGTGGTTGAGGCCCTGTCCCTGGAGGTGTTTAAGACCAGGCTGGACGAGGCTCTGTCCAGCCTGATCTAGGGTAGAGTGTCCCTGCCCATGGCAGGGGGGTTGGAACTAGATGATCCTTGTGGTCCCTTCCAACCCTAACTGAAACTATGAAACTATGAAACTATGGGTGGAGGCAACCCCAGGCACAAATCCAGGCTGGGCAGGGACTGGCTGGAGAGCAGCCCTGAGGAGAGAGCCTTGGGGGTGCTGGGGGAGGAGAAGCTCCCCAGGAGCTCTCAGGGTGCACTTGCAGCCGGAAGCCAATCAGAGCTGGGCTGCAGCAGGAGAAGTGTGGCCAGCAGGGCAAGGGAGGGGATTCTCCCCCTCTGCTCAGCCCTGCTGAGACCCCACCTGCAGTACTGCCTCCAGGTCTGCAGCCCCTATGACAAGAGGGATCTGGAGGGGCTGGAAGGTGTCCAGAGCAGGGCCAGGAGGAGGAGCAGAGGGCTGGAGCACCTCTCCTGTGAGCACAGACTGAAGGAGTTGGGGCTGTTCAGGCTGGAGAAGAGAAGGCTCCCAGGTGACCTCATTGTGGCCTTCCAGGATCTGAAGGGGGCTCCAAGAAGGCTGGGGAGGGACTGCTCAGGCTCTCAGGGAGTGATAGGACTAGGGGGAATGGAATGGAGCTGGAGGTGGGGAGATTGAGGCTGGAGGGGAGGAGGAAGTTCTTCCCCAGGAGAGTGGTGAAGCCCTGGAATGGGTTGTGCAGGGAGGTGGTTGAGGCCCTGTCCCTGGAGGTGTTTCAGCCCAGGCTGGATGAGGCTGTGGGCAGCCTGCTCTAGTGTGGGGTGTCCCTGCCCATGGCAGGGGGGCTGGAACTAGCTGATCCCTGTGGTCCCTTCCAACCCTGACTGAAACTATGACACTATGTGGACAGGAACCCAAACTGCAGGGGCCACCCCCCCAGCAGAACGATGCCAACCCATCAACAAAGCCACATCACCTGCCACCTCCTGGCTCTGCCACACAGAGGTCTGAGCTGCTCTCACAGCAGCTCCAAGATGCTGCCATGCTTGGCACAGGATCCCACTGGCTTCCAAGCAGGACCATCCCTGCAAGCTGCTCAGGCCCCATGTTTGGGTGGCTCCTTCCCCTCTGGCACAGGAGCTCCCTGCTCTGCCAGCCTGAGCAGCTTGACTGGCACCAACATGCTTCATCTGGGTTCAGTCTGGGGCTCCCTGCTGCAAGAAGGACATTGAGAGGCTGGAGCAGGTCCAGAGAAGGGCAAGCAAGCTGGGGAAGGGTCTGGAGAGCAGGGCTGGGGAGGAGCAGCTGAGGGTGAAGCAAAGGATGCACCAGGGAGACCTTCTGGTGGCCTTTCAGTGCTGCCAGGGCCCAGCAGAAAGGGAATTGGGATTGTTCAGGGTGGAGAGAAGGAGGCTGAGGGGAGACCTCAGTGCTCTCCACAGCTCATAGCTTATAGTTTCATAGTTTCAGTCAGGGTTGGAAGGGACCACAAGGATCAGCCAGTTCCACCCCCCTGCCATGGGCAGGGACACCCCACACTAGAGCAGCTCCCTGCAAGGAGGCTGGAGCCAGCTGGGGGTTGGGCTCTGCTCCCAGGAACAAGCGACAGGACAGGAGGCAACAGCCTCAAGCTGCCCCAGGGGAGGTTTAGGTTGGCCATGAGGAACAATTCCTTCCCCTTGAGGGCTGCCAAGGCCTGGCCCAGGCTGCCCAGGGCAGTGGTGGGGTCTCCATCCCTGGAGGGGTTTCAAAGCCCTGGAGATGCTGTGCTGAGGGCCATGGGGTGGTGGTGCCCTGGCAGTGCTGGGGTGGACTGCATCACCTGGAAGGTTTTTCTCCAACTAGAACTATTCTGTGATCTGGAGAGGGAAGAAAGGAGAAAACCAAAGGGGGGGAAAAAGTTGTTTCCAAGTAATTCCACCCAAAGTGGATGGTGGCTGCAGAAGCTGAAAGCAGGGACCAGCCTGGGCTGGCTGTCAGAGGCCATCCCAGTGCCATCCCAGTGCCATCCCAGTGCCATCCCAGTGCCATCCCAAGCCCAGGGTTGTATCCTGTCCAATCCTGCCTTTTGAAACCCAAGCAGCAGCTGATTTCTAACCCCCAGCTGCTGAGCAGAAGGCAGTGCTGGCTCCTGTGGCTCCCCAGGGACACCAGCAGAGAGGGGCACTGTAGAGAATGATGCTCCTAGAAGGATTCAGCACTTCAGGTGCTTTCCATCCCTGGGGCACAGGCAGAGAGGGGCACTGTAGAGAATGATGCTCCTAGGAGGATTCAGCACTTCAGGTGGTTTCCATCCCTGGGGCACAGGCAGAGAGGGACACTGTAGAGAATGATGCTCCTAAGAAGGTGATTTCCACCCCTGGAGCAACACCTGGCTGCTCACCGTGCCTGGCATGCTCCTGGGGCTCCTGCTGCTGCAGCCTGCCCCCTTGCCTGGGGAAAAGAGGAGGCCACTGAGAAGAGAGCAGCTCAGAGAGCTGGGAGGCAGAGCATGACACAGGGTGGGAGCTGCAGGTGGGAGCTGCAGCTGCTCCTTGGGCTCTGCTTCACATTTAGCTCCCAGGGCTGCAGCTGAACTGCAGCTGCACTGATGGAAGGGAGCTGCAGGGAAGTTGCTGCCCCCTCCCACCTGCTCAGCTTCTACACGGGCACCAAACCCATCACAGGAGGTGGCTCTTGCCAAGGAGTGAGTGTGGTTCCTTGGGAAGAGACGAGGCACTGATGCTGAGGGCAGCTGGAGCTGCAGGCACTCCCACATGAGCTCCCCAGGAAAGGCTTCAGCGTGCCTGGAGGAGGCCATGGAGCTCCTCAGAGCTGCTGGAGAGCCACCTAAAGGACCACAGAAGCACAGAACTGCCCAGAAAAGTCCTTTAAGATCAGAGCCCAAACATCAGCTTCACACTGGCAAGTCCTCACTAAGCCATGTCCCCAGGCACCACATCTGCAGCTCTCTTAATCCCTCCAGGGATGGGCACTGCACCCTGGGCAGCCTGGGCCAGTGCCTGAGAACCCTTGCAGCAAAGAACTTCTTCCTACCATCCAACCTAACCCTCCCCTGGTGCAGCTTGAAGCTCTTTCCTCTTGTCCTGTCCCTTGGTGCTTGGGAGAAGAGCCCAACCCCACCTCACTGCAGTTTCCTTGCAGGGAGCTGCAGACAGCAAGGAGGTCTCCCCTCAGCTTCCTTTACCCTTGACTGAACACCCCCAGCTCCCTCAGCTGCTCCTCCCCAGCCTGCTCTCCAGACCCTTCCCCACCTTTGTTGCCCTTCCCTGGACCTGCTGCCAGCCTCTCAGTGTCCTTCTTGGAGTGAGGGACCCAAACCTGAACCCAGTACAGGGATAAAAGCACTTCCCTGCTCCTGGTGACCACAGCACAGCACAGCACAGCTACTCTTCAGCTGGCAACCTGAGGTGCTGGAGCCACTAACTGATGCATGAAACCAAAGGGTTCCCATGGCAGCTCCTCCTTGCAGCAGTCCAAATCCCAGCACAGAATCACAGAATCAGCCAGGCTGGAAGAGACCTCCAAGATCCTCAAGTCCAAGAGCAGCCAGCCCTGCCTGATCAACCAGACCATGGCACTGAGTGCCTCCTCCAGGCTCTGCTTAAACACCTCCAGGGATGGTGAGCTCACCCCTCTCTGGGCAGCACATCCCAGAGGCAATCTCTCTGTCTGGGAAGAGCTTCTTGCTAAGACCAAGCCTAAACCTCCCCCTGGCACAGCTTGAGACTGTGTCCTCTTGTTCTCCTGCTGCTTGCCTGGCAGAAGAGACCAACCCCCACCTGGCTACAACCTCCCTGCAGGGAGTTGCAGAGAGCAAGAAGGTCTCCCCTGAGCCTCCTCTTCTGCAGGCTAAGCAAGCCCAGCTCCCTCAGCCTCTCCTCCCAGGGGCTGTGCCAGACCCCTCCCCAGCTTTCTTGCCCTTCTCTGGACACCTTCCAGCAGCTCAACAGCTTTCCTGAGCTGAGGAGCCCAGAGCTGGACACAGGACTCAAGGTGAAGTGACTGAAGATGCAAAACCTTCCTGAATTCATGCAAATAGGACCTCAGGAACCCAAGCTTGGCCCCACCGTGTCCTGCCTCTTGTAGTGCTCCAGGAACCACTACAAAGACTCCTTGGCCTAGGTCAGAAATGGACCCTGCTGCTGACCAGCATCAGCCCTGAGAACCTGCACTGATGGAGCAAGGGAACAGCCCTGAAGGAGCAAAGGAACAGCCCTGAAGGAGCAAAGGAACAGCCCTGAAGGAGCAAAGGAACAGCTCTGAAGGAGCAAGGGAGCAGCACTCAAGGAGCAAGGGAGCAGCTCTGAAGGAGCAAGGGAGCAGCACTCAAGGAGCAAGGGAACAGCCCTGAAGGAGCAAGGGAACAGCCCTGAAGGAGCAAGGGAACAGCTCTCAAGGAGCAAGGGAGCAGCACTCAAGGAGCAAGGGAACAGCTCTGAAGGAGCAAGGGAACAGCTCTGAAGGAGCTAGGGAGCAGCACTCAAGGAGCAAGGGAGCAGCACTCAAGGAGCAAGGGAGCAGCACTCAAGGAGCAAGGGAGCAGCTCTGAAGGAGCTAGGGAGCAGCTCTGAAGGAGCAAGGGAGCAGCACTCAAGGAGCAAGGGAACAGCACTCAAGGAGCAAGGGAGCAGCACTCAAGGAGCAAGGGAGCAGCTCTGAAGGAGCTAGGGAGCAGCTCTGAAGGAGCAAGGGAGCAGCACTCAAGGAGCAAGGGAGCAGCACTCAAGGAGCAAGGGAACAGCTCTCAAGGAGCAAGGGAGCAGCTCTGAAGGAGCAAGGGAGCAGCACTCAAGGAGCAAGGGAACAGCCCTGAAGGAGCAAGGGAACAGCCTGAAGGAGCAAGGGAACAGCTCTCAAGGAGCAAGGGAGCAGCACTCAAGGAGCAAGGGAACAGCTCTGAAGGAGCAAGGGAGCAGCACTCAAGGAGCAAGGGAACAGCTCTGAAGGAGCTAGGGAGCAGCACTCAAGGAGCAGGGAACAGCACTCAAGGAGCAAGGGAGCAGCACTCAAGGAGCAAGGGAGCAGCACTCAAGGAGCAAGGGAGCAGCACTCAAGGAGCAAGGGAGCAGCTCTGAAGGAGCAAGGGAGCAGCACTCAAGGAGCAAGGGAACAGCTCTCAAGGAGCAAGGGAGCAGCACTCAAGGAGCAAGGAACAGCTCTGAAGGAGCAAGGGAGCAGCACTCAGGAGCAAGGGAACAGCTCTGAAGGAGCAAGGGAGCAGCACTCAAGGAGCAAGGGAGCAGCTCTGAAGGAGCAAGGGAGCAGCACTCAGAGCAAGTGAACAGCCCTGAAGGAGCAAGGTAACAGCCTGAAGGAGCAAGGGAACAGCTCTCAAGGAGCAAGGGAGCAGCACTCAGGAGCAATGAACAGCTCTGAAGGAGCAAGGGAGCAGCACTCAAGGAGCAGGGAACAGCTCTGAAGAGCTAGGGGCAGCACACTCAAGGAGCAAGGGAACAGCACTCAAGGAGCAAGGGGCAGCACTCAGGAGCAAGGGAGCAGACTCAAGGAGCAAGGAGCAGCACTCAAGGAGCCAGGGAGCAGCTCTGAAGGAGCTAGGGCATCTCTGAAGGAGCAAGGGAGCAGCACTCAAGGAGCAAGGGAGCAGCACTCAAGGAGCAAGGGAACAGCTCTGAAGGAGCAAGGGAGCAGCACTCAAGGAGCAAGGGAACAGCTCTGAAGGAGCAAGGGAGCAGCACTCAAGGAGCAAGGAGCAGCACTCAAGGAGCAAGGGAGCAGCACTCAAGGAGCAAGGGAGCAGCTCTCAAGGAGCAAGAGCAGCACTCAAGGAGCAAGGAACAGCTCTGAAGGAGCAAGGGAGCAGCACTCAAGGAGCAAGGGAACAGCTCTGAAGGAGCAAGGGAGCAGCACTCAAGGAGCAAGGGAGCAGCACTCAAGGAGCAAGGGAGCAGCACTCAAGGAGCAAGGGAGCAGCTCTGAAGGAGCTAGGGAGCAGCTCTGAAGGAGCAAGGGAGCAGCACTCAAGGAGCAAGGGAGCAGCACTCAAGGAGCAAGGGAGCAGCACTCAAGGAGCAAGGGAGCAGCTCTGAAGGAGCAAGGGAGCAGCACTCAAGGAGCAAGGGAACAGCTCTGAAGGAGCAAGGGAACAGCTCTGAAGGAGCAAGAGAGCAGCTCTGAAGGAGCTAGGGAGCAGCTCTGAAGGAGCAAGGGAGCAGCACTCAAGGAGCAAGGGAGCAGCACTCAAGGAGCAAGGGAGCAGCACTCAAGGAGCAAGGGAGCAGCTCTGAAGCTCTGGCCACCCCACACACCAGAGCTGCTTGTCTGTGGTTGCCAGCACAGTCCCTGCTGTGGTGCTGGCCTGGGCAGTCCCCAGCTGCTCCAGGGTGTAACAGATCAGTGCCAGCTCAGCTGTGGCTCCAAGGAGCTCAGTACAGGACGATCACTGCAGGGTCCAGCCCAGCCACACACAGCCTCTGCAGAGTGACCTTCAGGAGGGACAAGTGGCAGGGCCCAGAGCTGACATTTGACAGCTCAAGCAGTACCTCGTCTGCTGCTCCTGGGGCAGGGCAGCAAGCTGGGGAAGCAGTGGCTGTGCCTCAGCTCTGGCTGCTGAGAGGCTGATGTGCCAGGCATTCAGGGGACCTTGTGACACACTCCAGCTGCATCCCCAGTGGCAGTTGTCCCCAGACACCTGTGCCCTGCTGAACACACCCAGGAGGGGCAAGGCAGCTGTGGCAGCTCAAAGGCACAGCCCCCAAATGCACAGAGAAGCTGCTGCTCTGTGTCCTGCCAGCACAGGGAGGTGACACAGGCCCAGCCCAAGGCTGCCATCAGCATGACTACAGGGGAAGCTTCTCATTTGGCACAGCAGCCTGAGCTCTCCACAGCAGCCAGCTGCAGCACCTACCTCTTGAAGTGGCTGGCCAGGACTCCCACCAGCTCCCCAATCCTGCTGTCACTGGAGGGCTCTTTGCTGAAGAGGCAGACAATGAGATCCTTGTTGTCTTTTGTGTGGAAGACCACCAGCTGGTCCTTGCCGTTGGAGACACTCAGTCCTACCAGCTGGAAGAGAGAGCAGGAAGCATCTCACACATGCTGGGAAATCTTTGCTACTTGCCAGGCTGAGAACTTCCTCTCCAGGAGGCATCAGCACTCCCAGCTTAGAATCCCAGAGCTGCCAGGGCTGGAAGGGAGCTCAAGGCTCAGCCAGCTCCAACCCCCTGCCATGCCTAGGGACACTCACACCACAGCAGTGCTCACAGCCACCTCCAGCCTGGCTGCAAACACCTCCAGGCAGGAGGCTGCCACACACCTCCCTGGCACCTGGCCAGGCTCTCACCACCCTCCTGGGCAAACACTTCTTCCTCACAGCCAATCTCAATCTCCCACTTCTAGTTCTGCTCCATCATCCCCCCCAGTCCTATCCCTCCCTGACACCCTCACAAGTCCTCTCCCAGCTTGCTTGGCCCCCTGCAGATCCTGGAAGGCCACAATGAGGTCTCCTGGGAGCCTTCTCCTCCCAGCCTGCACAACCCCAACTCCCTCAGGCTGTCCTCAGAGCAGAGCAACTCAGCCCTCTGCTCCTCCTCCTGGCCCTGCTCTGACACCTTCCAACACCCCATAGCCTTCCTGGCACAGAGGCTCCAGACCTGGCCCCAGAGCTGCAGCTGTGGTCCCTCAGCAGAGTGGAGCAGAGGGGCAGAATCCCCTCCCGCCCTGCCCATGCTGCCACACTTCTCCTCCTGCAGCCCAGGCTCTGCTTGGCTCTCTGGGCTGCAAGTGCTCCCTGCTGGCTCCTGCTGAGCTTCTCCTCCCCCAGGCCCCCCAAGCCTTTCCTTTGGGGCTGCTCTGCAGCCAGTCCCTGCCCAGCCGGATCAGTGCCTGGGATTGCCCTGCCCCAGCTGCAGGACCTTGCCCTTGGCCTTGTTGACCTCCTGAGGTTGTCCTGGCCCAGCTCTGCAGCCTGCCGGTGCCTCTGGATGGATCCTTCCCCCCAGCTGTCAGCAGCACCACACAGCTGGGTGTCAGCAACCCTGCTGAGGCAGCCTCAGTGCCAGTCCATGGCACCAATGAAGATGTTCAACAGGATTGGTCCTAAAACTGATCCCTGAGGGACTCCACTTGCCAGTGGCCTCCACTTGGCCATGGGCCATTGCCAGCCACCCTTGGGGTGAAGCAAACAGTTCCTCCAGCAGAGGCCAATGGCCAAGTGCAGGCCCTTGGCTCTCCTCCCACAGGCTGGAAAAGCCAAGGTGAAGCAGGAGCTTGGTTTTGGAATTCAGGGGTCTCAGAGGTGCAAGGAAATGTCCCTGCCTGGAGTGGGCTCCCTCTGGGCAAACCCTGCCAGGAGCAGCAGTGTCCCATGGCACTGCAGTGCCCTTCTGCAAACCAAAGAGGACCTGGGCTGGACTTCTACCAGCCACAGCTTGGTTCCTGAAACCTCACCCTGGAGCAGCCTGCAGCAGCTCTCAGGGGCTCTCACAAGCTGACCTCCTCTTTCTTTTCAAAGGACACCATCTGCAGCCACGAGTCTGCCCAGCAGCCACCTTCAGAGCCACACACAGAGCACTGGGATGGAAGCACAGACTCCCATGGGGGCTGGAAGGGACCTCTGGAGCTCATCCAGGCCAACCCACCTGCTCCAGCTGGGCACCCACAGCAGCACCCACAGCCCAGCAGCACAATGTCCAGGGGGGTTTGGAAGCTCTCCACACCAGGAGACTCCACAACCTCTCTGGGCAGCCTGCTCCAGGCCTCCAGCCACCTCACACCAAACAACTTTCTCCTCCTGCCAAGGAACCTCCTGGCTCCAGTCTGTGCCCTTGCCCCTTGTCCGTCCTGGGCACCACTGAGCAGAGTCTGGCCCCCCTCCTGCCCCCCAGCCTTTACTCTTGCTGAGCATTGCTCAGCTGCCTCTGGGGCTGCTCTTCTGCAGGCTCTCAGCCCCAGGGCTCTCAGCCTTTGCTCCTCCCAGAGCTGCTCCAGGCCCCTCAGCAGCCTTGGAGCCTCCACTGGGCTGTCTCCAGCAGTCTGTCTCCCCTGGCATCACTGCTGTCTTGTTGCCTGACAGTGCTCTGGGCTGTCAGAACTGCAGAGAGTCTGAGCAAGAGGAGACACCAGCAGAGGAAACAGCCTCAGGTTGCCCCAGGGGAGGTTTGGGTTGGCCATGTGGAACAATTTCTTCCCCAAAAGAGTTGTCAAGGCCTGGCCCAGGCTGCCCAGGGCAGTGGTGGGGTTCCCATGCCTGGAAGGGTGTCAGAGCTGTGGAGATGTGGTGCTGAGGGCCCCTGTGGTGCCCTGGCAGTGCTGGGGTCAGGCTTGGAGCTGATGATACAATAATACAAAGACAACACAATGAACCAGGTTGGGAGAGGCCTTCCAGATCATCACATCCAACCCATCAGCCAATCCAACCCACCCAAACAACTAACCCATGGCACCAGGCACCCCAGCAAGGCTCCTCCTGAGCACCTCCAGGGATGGGGACTCCACCACCTCCCTGGGCAGCACATTCCCATGGGCAATCTCTCTCTCTCTGTAGAACTTCTTCCTCACCTCCAGCCTAAACCTCCCCTGGCACAGCTTGAGACTGTGTCCTCTTGTTCTGCTGCTGCTTGCCTGGCAGAAGAGACCAACCCCCACCTGGCTCCAACCTCCCTGCAGGCAGTTGCAGAGAGCAAGAAGGTCTCCCCTGAGCCTCCTCTTCTGCAGGCTAAGCAAGCCCAGCTCCCTCAGCCTCTCCTCCCAGGGCTGTGCTCCAGACCCCTCCCCAGCTTTCTTGCCCTTCTCTGGACACCTTCCAGCAAGACAACCTCCTTCCTGAACTGAGTGGCCCAGAACTGGACACAGGACTCCAGGGGTGGCCTCAGCAGTGCTGAGCACAGGGCACAAGGACTTCCCTGCTGCTGCTGGCCACACTCTTCCTGCTGCAGGCCAGGATGACCTTGGCCTTCTTGGCCCCCTGGGCACACTGCTGCCTCCTGTTCAGCTGCTCTCCACCACTCCCCCCAGGTCCCTCTCTGCCTGGCTGCTCTCAGCCACTCTGCCCCCAGCCTGTAGCACTGCCTGGGGTTGCTGTGGCCAATGTGCAGCTCCTGGCACTTGGCTGTGTTCAGTCTCCTGCCCTTGGCCTCTGCCCCTCTGCCCAGCCTGTCCAGGTCCCTCTGCAGAGCCTCTCTGCCCTCCAGCAGATCAACTCCTGCCCCCAGCTTGGTGTCAGCTGCAAATTTACTGCTGATGGACTCAATGCCCTCATCCAGATCATCAATAAAGATGTTATAGAGACTGGGGCCCAGCACTGCTCCCTGGGGCACAGCACTGGTGCCTGGCTGCCAGCTGGCTGTGGCACCATTCACCACCACTCTCTGGGCTCAGCCTCCAGCCAGTTCCTAACCCAGCTCAGAGTGCTGCTGCCCCAGCCAGGGGCTGACAGCTTGGCCAGGAGTTTGCTGTGGGGGAGGGTGCCAAAGGCCTTGCTGAGGTCCAGGCAGACCACATCCACAGCCTGCCCCACAGCCACCAGGCAGTCCCCTGGGCATGGAAGGAGCTCAGGTTGGTCAGGCAGGACCTGCCCTTCCTAAATCCCTGCTGGCTGGGCCTGAGCCCTTGGCCATCCTGTAAGTGCTGTGTGACTGCAAGCTCCCTTCCAACCAACACAACTCTGTGCTTCAGTGAGGCCTCCTGCTACCAGCTGCACACATCCCAGTCAAGAGGAGTTTGTTCACCTCTTGGGAGGTTGGGAAATGCTTTGCAGCAAGCTCCATGCCCTGCACAGCCATTCCCAGCTGTCCCTGAACCATTCAGCTGCAGCCTTCAGCAACATCCTGTGAGCACAATGGCACCACAGGGACTGCTGCCCCCCAGGCCTGGAATGGGCACCCAGTGTGCAAGAGGAACAAGCTGAAGCCTCTGGGTTTGAAAAGCCAACTGAAATATGAATTATTCACCACAACTCTCTTGGAAGGCCAAGAGCCCCTGCAGAATGTTCCTGTTTCAGCCCTCCCCAGGAGCCTCTGAGCAAATAAAGGCAGCACAAAAGGACTCAGCCAGAGGAGGAGCTGCTCCCAGTGCTGACAAACACAGCAGCAGCTCTGCTGCAGGAGCAGGGAGAGAAAGGCTGCAGCTCCTCTGCTGGGGGGACAGGCTGAGGGAGCTGGGGGTGTGCAGCCTGGGGAAGAGAAGGCCCTGAGGGGACCTCAGAGCTGCTTTCCAACACCTGAAGGGACCCTCCAGGAAGGCTGCAGAGGGACTTCTCATGAGGGTGTCTGGAGACAGGACGGGGGGCAATGAATGGTTTGGAGCTGAGGCAGAGCAGGGTCAGCCTGGAGCTGAGCAAGAAGCTCTGCAGGAGAAGGCTGGGGAGACACTGGCACAGGCTGCCCAGGGAGGCTGTGGCTGCCTCCTGCCTGGAGGTGTTGAAGGCCAGGCTGGATGAGGCCCTGGGCAACCAATTCTAGCACAGAGGCATCCCTGGGCAGGGCAGGGGGGGTGTGGAGGCTCTTGCAGCCAGGCTGGAGGTGGCTGTGAGCAACCTGCTGCAGTGTGAGGTGTCCCTGCCCATGGCAGGGGGGTTGGACCTGGCTGAGCCTTGAGGTCCCTTCCAGCCCTGGCAGCTCTGGGATTCTATCTCTGAGGTCCCTTCCAGCCCTGACAGCTCTGGGATTCTATCTCTGAGGTCCCCTCCAGCCTGAGCCATTCTAGGACCCACAGCACATCCCTGACTGCATTCACCTCTGCACTGGGAGAGGGACCTGCAGGACCCTTTGTGCTGCTCAGCTGCCTTTGCATCCCCCCTGCCATCACCTGTGGGTGTTTTTTCTCTGCAGGTAAGAACAAAGAGCAGCTGTGAGCTGCTGAGGCAGAGCAGCCCTCACAGAGGCAGCTCCATCCCCAGCCAGGCCTGCAAGGGCAGGGGCTGCTTGGCCACCTCCTGCACGTGGGGCCTGGCTCCTCACCCAGGACATGGAATCCCAGAGCAGAGCTGGGGACTGTAGGCTCCCCCTGACCCATTTCCATGTCAGCAGGAGGGAGCTGTGTGCCATAGCTGCAGCCACAAACAAGCTTCTGCTGGTAACAGACATCAGCTGACTGTCTCCAGTCAGGTTGCCATGGAAACAGCAGCCCTGAGGATGCTGCCCTGGTGACAGGGTGGTGCTGACAGCCAGCAGCACGGTGACAGCAGCACAGAGTCAGCCAGGGTCACCTCCACACATGGGGAAGACAATTCCTCTTCCCTGTGCACAAGGATCCTCCTGGTAGGACACAGCTGACACACATCACAGGATCACAGAACCTTAGGGCTTGGGAGGGACCTCTGGAGCTCATCCAGCCCAGGCCCCCCCTGCCAGAGCAGGAGCAGCCAGGGCAGGGCACACAGCAACACATCCAGGTGGGTTTGGGAAGCCTCCAGGGGAGGAGGCTCCACAAGCTCTGTGGGCAGCCTGCTGCAGACCCAGCAGCACTCTGCAGTGATCAGCCACTGGCTCCTCAGCCAGCTTCAGCTCAGCTCAGAGAGCTGCTCCTGCCTCAGAGGTGGAATCTCCCTGCACTGCTGGGCTGCTGACAGCTCCCCATGGACGCTGCAGAGGGCTTTCCACAGGAGAAGGGGTCAGGCTGGGGGAAAAATGAGAGGGGGGGATGCCAGGCAGCTCAAGAGGTGAAAGACAACTACTAAGAGATCATTCAGGACCCAACAGAAAACAGAAGTACAAGAGGAGAAATGAGAGCAACCTGCCCTGGGGGCAGATGTCCTGGCTGCAGGGGCTGGGGCTGCAGGAGCTTGCGAGGTCCCTTCCCAGCCACACTGGCTTCGTGCAGGCACAGCATGGGCTGGCTTGGAAGGGACCTCAAAGCTCAGCCAGTGCCAACCCCCTGCCATGGGCAGGGACGCCTCCCCCAGCCCAGGCTGCTCAGGGCCTCATCCAGCCTGGCCTTCAGCACCTGCAGGGAGGGCACAGCCACAGCCTCCCTGTGCCAGAGTCTCCCCAGCCTCACTCTAAACAATTTCTTCTTCATCTCCACTCTCAGTCTCCCCTCTCCCAGCTCAAAGCCATTGTTCCTCAGCCTGCCACTCTCAGCCCTTCTCCAAAGTCCCTCCCCAGCTCTCCTGGTGCCCTTCAGGTACTGGAAGGTTGCTCTGAGGTCTCCCTGGAGCCTTCTCTTCTGCAGGCTGAACAGCTGCAGATCTCCATGCACCTCCATGGCCTGCCTTGGACCCTCTCCAGCAGCTCCAGGTCCCTCCTGTGCTGGGGGCCCCAGAACTGGAGGCAGTGCTGCAGGTGGGGTCTGAGCAGAGCAGAGGGGCAGAATCCTGAATTGAATCCCCAAGTTGAGGAAACTTCCTCAGGGTTGCCTCAGGGAAGGTTCAGGTTGGACATGAGGAGCAATTTCTTCCCCAAAGGGACTGTCAAGGCCTGGCCCAGGCTGCCCTGGGCAGTGGTGGAGTCTCCACCCTGGCAGGAATTCAGCACTGTGTGGATGTGGTGCTGAGGGCCATGGCTCAGGCACTTGGTGCTGTTAAGGACTGCCTGCTGCACTCCACACATGTGGGTTAGGCTTCCCCACCACCTGATCCCATCTCTGCTCTCTCAGCACCCAGGGACACCACATTCATTGCTCCTCCAGATCCCAGTGTCCAGCTCCCTCGTGTCCAACCCCCCAGGAACCCAGGCAGGTCCTGCAGGTTGCAGATAACAGAGGCAGCCTCAGGCTGAGGCAAGCAAACAAGCAGCTAAATCCACCCCCCAAGGATGCTCAAGAGCCAAGGTGAGGCTGCCCCCATCTCCTCTCCTCCCAGTGCTAATGTTCTGCTTTGTCCCCAGCAGCTAAGCTCTGCACCCCCAGAGCCCCCACTTGGCTTCTGAATGCAGCTCTGATCAGGTTTACTTTAAACATCCACACAGAGAAGAAATAATTCAAACCTGGCCTGAGGGATCAAACAAAGCCCCAGAGCTCAACAGCTGCAGTGAAATTCAGGCCCCTCCTGGAGCCCAAGACCTTGCAGAGCACAGCAAGGAGCACAAGAAACAGGAGAAGGAGCAGGAGAGAGGGAGAGGGGCGGGGGGGGGCTAGCTGGGATTCTAGGCACTGACACTGAAAGGTGTTTGATGCATTGGGGCTGAAGACCCCAGCACCCCAGCGTGGTGGTGGCTGGAAGGGACCTCTGGAGCTCACCCAGTCCAACCCCCTCCTCCATCAGGGCACACACAGCATCCTGCCCAGCAGCACAATGCTTGGGGGGGGTTGGAAGCTCTCCACACAAGGGGACCCCACAACCTCTCTGGGCAGCCTGCTCCAGGCCTCCAGCACCCTCCCATCAAAGAAGTTTCTCCTCCTGCTCAGATGGAACCTCCTGGCTTCCAGTTTGTGACCCTTGCCCCTTGTGCTGTCCCTGGGCACCACTGACAAGAGCCTGGCCCCAGCCTCCTGCCCCCCAGCCTTTAGCTCTTGCTGAGTGTGACAAATGCAGCAGTGGTTTGTGATTTGTGTTACAGAAGGCAGCACTCAGGGGGGCAGTGGCAGTTGGTTTGCTTTGAGAACAGAGGGTAAATGTTCAGAGTGGTTTGACTTGAATGAGAAACCTCCTGCCAGCTTTCCCAGGACTGCAGAACGTGGATCTGGAGGGGCTGGAAGGTGTCCAGAGCAGGGCCAGGAGGAGGAGCAGAGGGCTGGAGCACCTCTCCTGTGAGCACAGACTGAAGGAGTTGGGGCTGTTCAGGCTGGAGAAGAGAAGGCTCCCAGGTGACCTCATTGTGGCCTTCCAGGATCTGCAGGGGGCTCCAAGAAGGCTGGGGAGGGACTGCTCAGGCTCTCAGGGATGTGATAGGACTAGGGGAATGGATGGAGCTGGAGGTGGGGGATTGAGGCTGGAGGGGAGGAGGAAGTTCTTCCCCAGGAGAGTGGTGAAGCCTGGAATGGGTTTGTGCAGGGAGGGTGGTTGAGGCCCTGTCCCTGGAGGTGTTTCAGCCCAGGCTGGATGAGGCTCTGGGCAGCCTGCTCTAGTGTGGGGTGTCCCTGCCCATGGCAGGGGGGCTGGAACTGGCTGATCCTTGTGGTCCCTTCCAACCCTGCCTGACACTCTGATACTATACTCTGATAGCTCAGCTAAGCCCTGTGCTGCAGCTGTGCAGTGTGAGCAGATGTGGCTCTGCAGAGGACGCAGAAAGCCCTCCCCTGCCTCGCCTGCGGCCCCCACCACAGGGAAGAGGCACGCTCAAGAAGGCCAAGAAGTGGCTGGAACTCCTGATCATATCCCTGCCTCCTTCCAAGCACAACCTGCAGATGTAGGTGGTGCAGCCAGAGAAAGAAAAGACAGCCTTTGTGAGAGGCTTCGGGGCAGAGCCTGGAGGTGTCCCTGGGGGGCAGCCCCTGCGGCCGGCGCCTCCTTTCTCTCCTTTCTCTCCTTCCTTCCTGCTGCTGCTGCTTGCACATCTCCTTGTGCAGCCTGTCTGCAACACTGAGCACTGCTCAGCTCCCCTCTGGGGCTGCTCTCAGCCTTTGCTCCTCACAGAGCTGCTCCAGGCCCCTCAGCAGCCTTGGAGCCTGCCCTGGGCTCTCTCCAGCAGTTCTCTGCCCCTCTTGAGCCGGGGAGCTCAGCGCTGGACCCAGGACTCCACATGTGGCCTCCCTAGGGCAGAGCAGAGGGGGAGGAAAACCTCCCTCGACCTGCTGGCCACACTCTCATGAATGCCCCCCAGGAGACCATTGCCCTTCTTGGCCATGAGGGCACCTTGCTGGCTCCTGGGCAGCTTGTCCCCCAGCACTCCCAGGTCCTTCCCTGCAGAGCTGCTCCCCAGCAATCCCTTTTACTGCGCCACAAATCGTGCCCCGGGGTAGTCTCCCTCTGCTGGTTGTGCCAGTGGGGCTGAGCAGGAGGTGCACTGCACAGGCCTGAGAGCCCAAGCTGAGGCCCCCCAGGCCTTGTACTCACATTATAAAGGGGGATGGTCTTCATCACCTTGTACTGCTTCATGGGGTCCATCTTGTAGAGGTGTCTGTCAGTGATGAAGATTGCTCTGTCCTCCACCTTATTGAAGCGATTGACCTGCAAGGAAGAGAAGCTTCAGCTCCCAGCAAGCCCAGCAGCAACACACACCCAGGATGGCTCAGGGTGGAAGGCACCTCAGAGATCACCTACTTCAAGCCTCCTGCTGTGGGCAGGGAGACCACTCAACTAGATTTGGCTGCTGAATAGAATAGAATAGAATAGAATAGAGCAGAATAGAATAGAATAGAGCAGAATAGAATAGAATAGAATAGAATAGAATAGAATAGAATAGAATAGAATAGAATAGAATAGAATAGGTCCATCATCAGTAAATGTGCAGCTGACACCAAGCTGGGGGCAGGAGTTGATCTGTTAGGGGGTAGGAGAGCTCTGCAGAGGGACCTTGCCAGGCTGGGCAGATGGGCAGAGGCCAAGGGCAGGAGATTGAACACAGCCAAGTGCCAGGGGCTGCACATTGGCCACAGCAACCCCAGGCAGTGCTACAGGCTGGGGGCAGAGTGGCTGAGAGCAGCCAGGCAGAGAGGGACCTGGGGGGAGTGGGGGACAGCAGCTGAACAGGAGGCAGCAGTGTGCCCAGGGGGCCAAGAAGGCCAAGGGCATCCTGGCCTGCAGCAGGAAGAGTGTGGCCAGCAGCAGCAGGGAAGTCCTTGTGCCCTGTGCTCAGCACTGCTGAGGCCACCCCTTGAGTCCTGTGTCCAGTTCTGGGCTCCTCAGGTCAGGAAAGCTGTTGAGCTGCTGGAAGGTGTCCAGAGAAGGGCAAGAAAGCTGGGGAGGGGTCTGGAGCACAGCCCTGGGAGGAGAGGCTGAGGGAGCTGGGCTTGCTTAGCCTGCAGAAGAGGAGGCTCAGGGGAGACCTTCTTGCTCTCTGCAACTGCCTGCAGGGAGGTTGGAGCCAGGTGGGGGTTGGGCTCTTCTGCCAGGCAAGCAGCACCAGAAGAAGAGGACACAGTCTCAAGCTGTGCCAGGGGAGGTTTAGGCTGGAGGTGAGGAAGAAATTCTTCCCAGCAAGAGAGATTGGCCACTGGGATGTGCTGCCCAGGGAGGTGGTGGAGTCCCCATCCCTGGAGGTGTTTAGGAGGAGATTTGATGGGGTGCTCTCTTCCAACCTGGTCTATTCCATTCCATTCCATTCCATTCCATTCCATTCCATTCCATTCCATTCCATTCCATTCCATTCCATTCCATTCCATTCCATTCCATTCCATTCCATTCTCCCTTGTCCTGTTTCCAACACCCTCAGGAAAAGTCTCTCTGCAGCCTTCCTGTAGGATCCCTTCAGGTACTGGCAGGCAGCTCTGAGGTCCCCCTTGGAGCCTTCCCTTCCCCAGGCTGCAGCACCTCAGCTGCCTCAGCCTGTGCCCCCAGCAGAGGTGCTGCACAGTGAAGATGCAAACCTCACACAGCTCTTAACTGAGCTTTCTTCACAGATCCTGGAACAGTGAGCAGGGGGGGTGGACACTGAGATCCCATCTACACACAGAGAGCCTGGGAGAAGCAACACTCCCAGAGTCATCCCAGCAGGGCTGAGGCCACCTGGACCAGTCAGGGAACCACGAAACCATGTTGGTTGGAAAAGACCTTGAGGATCACTGAGTCCAACCCTTAACCCTGCACTGCCAGGGCACCACTAGCCCATGGCCCTCAGCACCACAGCTGCAAGGCCTTGGAACTCATTTGGAAACGGCAGTGGTGGAGTCCCCACCCCTGGAGGAGATTCAAAGCTGTGGAGATGTGGTGCTGAGGGCCATGGTTCAGTGGTGCCCTGGCAGGGCTGGGTTGATGGTTGGACTCAATGACCTTCAAGGTCTTTCCCAGCCTAAACACTTCTGTGATTCTCAGAGAGGTGCAGCCAAAGGACAGAAGATAATCAGCAGAATCACAGGGCTGGAAGGGACCTCAAGGCTCATCCAGGTCCAACCTCCCTGCACCTCACACTGCAGCAGGTTGCTCAGAGCAGATGCAGCAGCAGAAAGTCCATGAGGGAAGAAAATCTCCCCAGGAGGGTGGCAGCCCTGGGACAGGGCTCAGAGAGCTTGTGCAAGCTTCACCCCTGGGCATGTTCAACACTGAGAGCCTGAGTACCATCACCTAGCTCTGAAAGCCAGCCCTGACCAGAGCTTGGAGCACAGCCCTCCACAGGTCCCTTTCCCCCTAACCCATTCTGTGGTCTCATCAGCCCAGATGCTGATACCCAGAGTGAGGGAACCAGCAAGGTTGGAAAAGCTCTCTGAGGTCACCCAGTCCAACCAGCAACCAACCCCCCCATGGCCCCCAAGCCATGGCCCCAAGTGCCATGGGCACAGGTTGCTTGAACCCCTCCAGGCATGGGGACTCCAGCAGCTCCCTGGGCAGCCTCTGCCAGTCCCTGACCACTCTGGCAGCAAAGACATTTTCCCTCATCTCCAGTCTAAACCTCCCCTGTACAATTTCAGGCCAGGGGGGAGGTGACAGAAAGCAGCCCTGAGGAAAAGGCCTTGGGGGTGCTGGTGGGGGAGAAGCTGGACAGGAGCAGGCAGTGTGAGCCTGCAGCACAGAAGGCCAGTGGCAGCCTGGGCTGCATCCAAGGCTGGGATTCCACAGAGGAAAGGAGCATCTCACTAACAGGGTCGTGAATGTGTCCAGGAAACACTACACCAAAGGCCAGCCTGGTGTCCTCATGGCCAGGAAGGGCAAGGGGCTCCTGGGGAGCATTATTAAGAGTGGGACCTGCAGGTCAAGGGAGTTTCTCCTCCTGCTCTGCTCTGCTGTGGTGAGGCCACATCTGGAGAATTCACTCCAGCTCTGGGCTCCCCAGCTCAAGAGAGACAGAGAACTGCTGGAGAGAGTCCAGGGGAGGCTCCAAAGCTGCTGAGGGGCCTGGAGCAGCTCTGGGAGCAGCAAAGGCTGAGAGCCCTGGGGCTGAGAGCCTGCAGAAGAGCAGCCCCAGAGGGCAGCTGAGCAATGCTCAGCAAGAGCTGAAGGAGCTGTGGCACAAGACTCTGCTCAGTGGTGCCCAGGGAGAGGACAAGGGGCAGAGGGCACAAACTGCAACCCAGGAGATTCTACCTGAACAGGAGGAGAAAGTTGTTTGGTGTGAGGCTGCTGGAGGCCTGGAGCAGGCTGCCCAGAGAGGTTGTGGAGTCTCCTTGTGCAGAGAGCTTCCAACCCCCCCTGGCCCTTGTGCCCCTGGGCAAGCTGCTGGGGGTGCCCTGCTTTGGCAGGGGCTTGGCCTGGGTGAGCTCCAGAGGTCCCTCCCAACCCCCCGCATGCTGGGGCTCTGTTTGAGGCCATCTGGACTTCCAGCAGACAGAGGCAGGGTCCTGAACAGTCAGCAGGCAAGATGCAAACTTTAGCCAGAAGTGAGGAAGCAGCACATGAAGCAGAAACTCTTCCCAGCCAGGGCCAGGCCGCAGCCATGGCCGGAGCACAGCCACTCTGGTGTCTGTTTAGCAGCTGGGAAGGGCAGACAAGGGTGAGCTGTGATGAGGAGGATGAGCATAACCAGGATGTTCCTGGGTGAAGCCAGCAGGCAAGCAGAGGTCTGAAACATTCTCAGTGACAGGCAGCAGTGTGACAAAGATCAGGGCAGAGAGAGGCAAGGAGTGCAAACTGCAGGGCTCCAGGACAGCTTCAGCTCCACAGCTCCAACTCAGAAACTGGAGGTGGGTCAGACAGCTCTGGAGGGATCCTGGCACACACAGAGCTGAGAACAAGCAAAGCTTTAGCATGAAGTGCAGAGCAGCAGGAGGAAGAATGCCCTGGGTGCCAGGATCTCACTTGGGTCTTGTGTGGAGTACTGGGATGGAGAGCGTGGAGGAGACTCTGAGGGGTCAGAG
The DNA here is from genome assembly GCA_015227895.2 of Colaptes auratus. Lineage (NCBI taxonomy): Eukaryota > Metazoa > Chordata > Aves > Piciformes > Picidae > Colaptes > Colaptes auratus. Next base: position 3,395,313 of record JAAWVA010000042.1, on the reverse strand, counting down.
AAGGCAAAGAGGATGAGTGAGGGCCTGGAGAGCCTCCCAGGAGGAAAGGCTGCATGACTGGGGTTGGGTTAGGAAGCAGATGAATGGGAGAGAGAAAAAAAGAAATCAAAGGCTCTGAGAGACTGAATGGCCCTGAGAAAGTAGGTTAGGAGTGTCTGGTGCTGCACACAGAGCTGTGGGAGCAGAGCAGCTGCTCAGAGCACAGCTTAGAGTCACAGAGCTGGCAGGGCTGGGAGGGACCTCAAGGCTCAGCCAGTCCCAACCCCCTGCCATGGGCAGGGACACCTCACACCACAGCAGGCTGCTCACAGCCACCTCCAGCCTGGCTGCAAACACCTCCAGGCAGGAGGCTGCCACCCCCTCCCTGGGCAGCCTGTGCCAGGCTCTCACCACCCTCCTGGGCAACAACTTCTTCCTCACAGCCAAGCTCAATCTCCCCACTTCTAGTTCTGCTCCATCCCCCCCACTCCTATCCCTCCCTGACACCCTCCAAAGTCCCTCCCCAGCTTTCCTGGAGCCCCCTGCAGACCCTGGAAGGCCACAATGAGGTCTCCTCATTGGCTCTGCAGCTCACAGGACCATGCCCTGTAGCTTAGGACTTTGGGCAAAGGCTTCTCCAGGCTGCTAGGCTGTGGCAGGGTCTCTGCCCTGATGCTCTGTGGCTGTGGTTCCAAAACACCTCTGCTGTGCTTATTGGAATGGTTATCAAAGGGGCTGACAACACAGAGTCAGTCAGGGTTGGAAGGGACACCCCCACTGCCATGATGCTCTCTGCTGCTCCCATCATGTCCTGCCTGCTGTCCATGCACAGAGTCCACAGTGACAAAGAGCTCACCAAGCTGTGCCAGCTGAGCTACCCCACAGCAGAAGGTCCTGCAGTTGCTGCCCAGAAAGCAGGGACAAGAAGCAAGCTCAGCTTTCAGCAGGCAGGGTTGTGCTTAGGAATGCTGCTCTGCTCTGCTCTGCTCTGCTCTGCTCTGCTCTGCTCAGACCCCACCTGCAGCACTGCCTCCACTTCTGGAGCCCTAGCACAAGAAGGACTTGGAGCTGCTGGAGGGAGTCCAAAGGCCATGAAGATGCTCAGAGGGCTGCAGAACCTCCCCTGTGGGGACAGGGTGGCAGAGTTGGGGCTGTTCAGCCTGGAGAAGGCTCCAGGGAGACCTCAGAGCAGCCTTTCAGTACCTGCAGGGGCTCCAGGAGAGCTGGGGAGGGACTTTGGAGAAGGGCTGGGAGTGGCAGGATGAGGAACAATGGCTTTGAGCTGGGAGAGGAGAGACTGAGACTGGAGATGAGGAAGAAATTCCTTCTAGTGAGGGTGGGGAGCCACTGGCACAGGCTGCCCAGGGAGGCTGTGGCTGCCTCCTCCCTGGAGGTGCTGAAGGCCAGGCTGGATGAGGCCTTGAGCAGCCTGGGCTGGTGGGAGGTTTCCTTGCCCATGGCAGAGGGGTTGGGCACTGGATGACCTCTGAGGTCCCTTCCAAGCCACTCTATGATCATGCAGGAGTCCCACAAGCATGCTTTGAATCCCTCCCCTTCCTTGTGCTTTCCCACTGCTCTCAGTCTTCACCCTGAGCAATCAATTCAGCTAAGGAGGTGTGCTGAAGGGGAGCTCCAGCAGCTTCCCCCACCTGAGAAGCAACCTCTGACAGCTCTGCAGCCCCCCCATGTCCTTTGCAGCTCCTGCTTCAGGTGTCTCATGCAACTGAGGCACAGTTATGTCAACTGGGGGGGGTTAGAAGTAAACTGTGGTGCTGGGAGGCAAGAGAAGAGATTCCTCAGCTGCCAGCCCCATGGCAAATGGCAGTGTTCTGAGTCTGTAGGAGTGGAATCAGGCCCTTCTGTTCTCAGCTGCCAGCTCACCCCCTCCTGAAGAGCAGCCCTGCCCAGCACTGTGTTCCCTGCACCTTCTGGGTGCTTTTTATTTATATCTCTGTTGATGCAATGTGATCAGCTCTGGATTTAGCTCCCTGACGAGCCCAGGGAGGGGTGGGGGTGGGAATGAAGGTCTAGCCTCCAGCAGGAACACCTCCAGATCAGCTTCTCAGGTCTCTGCCAGGGAGCCTCTAGATGCTGCAGGGCAGCAGGCTGTGGAAGAGATGAGCCTCTCAGGGGAGCTTGGTGCCACCAATGATGAGGGAGCAAGAGGCAGCAAAGCCTTGGTGTGTGAAGAAGAGAGGCTGCTGTTGCCTAGGTGACACACCAAGGCTGGTGCTCTCCATGAAATATGCAGTTGGCTTCCCAAGGCAAAAAGCCTTCCACATCTCCTCTGCAAAGCACTGAGCTCCACAAGGCTCAGAGCAGATGGATTTTTCCACGGGCTGAAGTGACCTGCTTCTACCTGTACCTGCTGCAGGGAGCTCCTGAAGCAAGGCAGCTCCAGCAGGGAGGCTTCAAAGTCCCCTCACAGACCTCCCAGAAAAAGAGCTTGAAGAGCTTTGGTCCCAACACTCCCCCCTGATTATTCATCTCAAGCTGCTGAAGTTAAGACCCCAAGCACTGAAGCTACAGCAAACTCCAGGGGCAGCTCTCAGTGCCTCCAGAGCAGCTCCCTGCCTGCTCAGAGCTGTTCTTGCTGCAGCAATCAGCAGCTAAAGGAGTCAACAAGTTCAGGGCTTGGCAAACCTCTCCCAGGCTCTGTGCAGCAAGGGCTGCAGTGGCTCCAGCCCCAGGCTCCCCTTGGCTGTGCTCAGCTTTGCAGGGAATCCTGGAACTGTTTTGGTTGGGAGAGACCTTTAAGCTCACCCAGTCCAACCAGCAACCCAACCCCACCACGGCCTCTAAACCATGGCCCCAGGCTCCTTGAACCCCCTCCAGAGATGGGGACTCCACCAGCTCCCTGGGCAGCCTGTGCCAGTCCCTGACCACTCTTGCAGGGAGGAATTCTTTCCTAATATCCATCCACCTGCTGCTGACAGCCAGGAACTACTGCAGACCTGGTGTGACGACTGAGTACCCTACTGAGCACCACAAGGGCAGCCTGATGCAGAGACAAAGCACTCACCCCAGCTCACCAAGCTGCCCTCTCTTTACAGGGACACCTCCCTGACTAAGGGACCAGTAGGGACAGAGCATTTGTAAGGACATGGAACTGTTGGAGAGGGTCCAGAGCAGGCCACAAAGATGCTCAGAGGGCTGCAGAACCTCCCCTGTGGGGACTGGCTGGCAGAGTTGGGGCTGTTCAGCCTGGAGAAGAGAAGGCTCCAGGGGAGACCTCAGAGCAGCCTTCCAGTAGCTGAAGGGCTCCAGGAGAGCTGGGGAGGGACTTGGGACAAAGGCTGGGAGTGGCAGGCTGAGGAACAATGGCTCTGAGCTGGGAGAGGAGAGACTGAGACTGGAGATGAGGAAGAAATGGTGAGGGTGGGGAGGCTCTGGCTGCCTCCTCCCTGGGTGCTGAAGGCCAGGCTGGATGAGGCCTTGAGCAGCCTGGGCTGGTGGGAGGTGTCCCTGCCCATGGCAGGGGGCTGGCACTGGCTGAGCTTGGAGGTCCCTTCCAACCCAACCCATTCTGTGCTTCTATGATTTTTTTGGGGTCAAGAATCCCCAAATCAGCTGAATGAGGAAATTGCAGCAGGAAGGAGCTTCAGCAGCCTCACCCTGTGGACTGAAGCCTTGGTGAGGGAATGACTGGAGGGAAGCAGTGACATCAGCTCATGCTGGCTTGCTTTCCTTGCTGTAACTCTGCTAAAGCTTCCCATGAGCCAAATTTCAGCTGAGAAAGAAATCCTCAGTCTGCAGCCCCACAACAGAGCAGGTTTGGTGTGAGGAAGCTGACAAACATCCCTGCAGTGCAGGTGGCTCCAGTTCCAATGCCCTGAGCAGCAAGGCAGCCCAGCACCAAGTGCCACAGCTGGGCAAATAACACTCAGGGCTGATACAGGCCCTTGGACAGGTCTCTTCCAACCCAAACCACTCTGTGGTTCTGTGGGGGATTAGAGATTGCACACAGGAAAAAAAGGTAAGAATAAAAGGAAATATAAATAAGGAGAGGGAGGACTGAAGCAAGCAGAAGAAATTCTCCTGCCCCACAGCACTGAGAACTGCTGGCCCTTGATGGGAAAGAGGCAGAAGGCTACACCTTGTGTTTGACAAGAGAAATGTGGGGCAGGACAAGCCCTGGTGTCACTCCAGGCTGGGGGGGAAGGGCTGGAGAGCAGCCCTGTGGAGAAGGACTTGGTGGTGCTGGTGGGTGAGAAGCTAGAAACAAGCTGGCACCAAGTGCTGCCAGCTCAGAGCCAGCCCTGGCCTGGGCTGAGCCCCAGCAGGGTGGGCAGCAGGGGCAGGGAGGGGATTCTGCCCTCTGCTGTGCTCTGCTCAGACCTCCCCTGCAGGGCTGGGGCAGCTCTGGAGCCTTCAGCACAGCCAGGGAGCTGGGGGAGCAGGGCCAGAGGAGGCCACAGCAGTGCTGGCAGGGCTGGAAGCCCTCTGCTGGGAGCCAGGCTGAGAGAGTTGGCCTTGGGCAGCCTGCAGAGGAGAAGGCTCCAGGGAGAGCTTCTGGTGGCCTTGCAGTGCTTCAAGGGCCCAGCAGAGAGCTGGGGGACAGAGCTTTGAGCAGGGCCTGATGGGCCAGGCCAAGGGGGGATGGTTGGAAAGTGCAAGAGGGAGCTTGGGAGTGGAGAGAAGGAGAAGTGTTTGGCACTGAGGGTGTGGGGAGAGCCTGGCCCAGGCTGCCCAGAGAGCTGGGAGCTGCCCCCTGCCAGGACAGGGGGAGATGGTTGGAAAGTGAAAGCCCAAACCAGCCTCTGATCCCAGGCAACTCCTCTGCTTTACAAAGACAGCTTCGGCCATCAATGGCTTCCTGTGCAGGGAAGCAGCAGGCTGACAGTTGTCAGGTGAGGGCTCTGCTCTTGCAGGCTCAGCAGGGAGTCCCTCCCAGGCTCCCTGAGACCCTCCTCTGCTGCTTAGGCTGCAGATCTGCTGCTCACATTTCAGGCCTCACGGCTCCCCTCCAGGAGAGCCTGGCTGGGAACATGGAATGCTGCACCTGGAAATGTCAAATCTTTATCTTGTTAGCTTTCAAAGTTCAGGACTGTTTGTCTTCTCTGCTTTGCTGCCTTCAGGGGCCTGGATGTTTCTTGGCCACACCAGAAGGAAGACAAACTGCTCCCTCCCAAAGGCAACCACCTCCAAACCTGGATTGGCAGGGGCCATTTGCTTTGGGCTTTAGAGGTGGAGCTGTGCTGAAATTGCCAATCTGAAACATCAGCTCAGGCCCTGCACAGCTGCACTTTGGCCAGCAGCAGCCACACTGCACTGGTTCCATCCATCTCTTGCAGAAGTGCTCCTACCTGCTTCCTCAGCACCACCCTCTCCCTAGAGGCCTTTTCACTCACTTGGGTGAGTGTATTTGTCCAAGGGCAGGAGACTGAACACATCCAAGTGCCAGGTGCTGCACATTGGCCACAGCAACCCCAGGCAGTGCCACAGGCTGGGGGCAGAGGGGCTGAGAGCAGCCAGGCAGAGAGGGACCTGGGGGGAGTGGTGGACAGCTGCTGAACAGGAGGCAGCAGTGTGCCCAGGGAGCCAAGAAGGCCAAGGGCATCCTGGCCTGCAGCAGGAAGAGTGTGGCCAGCAGGAGCAGGGAAGTCCTTGTGCCCTGTGCTCAGCACTGCTGAGGCCACCCCTTGAGTCCTGTGTCCAGCTCTGGGCTCCTCAGCTCAGGAAAGCTGTTGAGCTGCTGGAAGGTGTCCAGAGAAGGGCAACAGAGCTGGGGAGGGGTCTGGAGCACAGCCCTGGGAGGAGAGGCTGAGGGAGCTGGGCTTGCTTAGCCTGCAGAAGAGGAGGCTCAGGGGAGACCTTCTTGCTCTCTGCAACTCCCTGCAGGGAGGCTGTAGCCAGGTGGGGGTTGGTCTCTTCTGCCAGGCACCCAGCAGCAGAACAAGAGGACACAGTCTCAAGCTGTGCCAGGGGAGGTTCAGGCTGGATGTTTAGGAAGAAATTCTTCCCAGCAAGAGAGATTGGCCACTGGGATGTGCTGCCCAGGGAGGTGGTGGAGTCCCCATCCCTGGAGGTGTTTAGAAGAGCCTGGATGAGGCCCTTGGTGCCATGGTTGAGGTGCTCAGATGGTGCTGGGGGAGAGGTTGGACTGGATGATCTCTGAGGTCTTTTCCCACCTGATTAATTCTAATTCTATTCTATTCTATTCTATTCTATTCTATTCTATTCTATTCTATTCTATTCTATTCCATTCCATTCCATTCCATTCCATTCCATTCCATTCCATTCCATTCCATTTTTCCTGTCTAACAGAGATCCTTAAGGACAAAGACCAGACAAAGTGTTAAGGATCCCAAAGCTTCAGGCAGAGCTGGGGGGTGCCTGGGCAGCAGCTCCCCTGTGCCTGCTGAGGTCACCCATGGCTTCCTGCATGCCTGTGCTGGTGGCTGCAGCTCTGCTTGTCCCTCCTTGGCCCTGCTGGCTCTGCTCCTGCCCTGCTGCCTCACTCCTGGGTGTGCTTCCCTCACTGGTGGCTTCAAAAGCCACCCAAAGGCATCTCCAGCCAAGCAGGCAGCAGAGGACTCAGCCTGAACTCTCTGCTAGCAACGATTGAACTTTAAAAAGATCAAAACAGACACAAGAGAATTCAGAGCTACCAGGCTGCAAGTCTCCAGCCTGGCAGTCTCTGCAGGTTTCAGCTGAGCTCCTTCCTTTAATCACTGCTAAAGTGATTAAAGCTAAAGCTTTCTTCACCTCTGAAAGCCCTGAGCCTGACCTTCCAGGCCACTCCATGGCAGCTAACAACCTCCCCAGCTCCAGGCTGCTTCTGTCACTGAGGTGCTGGCAGCAGTGCACCAAAGCCCAGCAGAAAGCAGCTTTGTCCTGCAAGCCAACACAGCAGCAGAGGTGCAGGGGCCAGGCCTGGCTGTGTGCTCAGGGCCTCCACCAGACACCTGCAGCCCAACACAACTGCTCAGACCTTGCTGGAAGGCTCTGTGCTCCTGAGCAGCAACTGAGCAGCAACTGAGCAGCTACTGAACAGAAAGTGAGCAGCTCCTGAGCAGCAACAGAGAAGCTCCTGAGCAGCAAGTGGGCAGCTCCTGAGCAGCAACTGAGCAGGACCTGAGCAGCAACAGAGCAGCTACTGAACAGAAAGTGAGCAGCTCCTGAGCAGCAACAGAGAAGCTCCTGAGCAGCAAGTGGGCAGCTCCTGAGCAGCAACTGAGCAGGACCTGAGCAGCAACAGAGCAGCTACTGAACAGAAAGTGAGCAGCTCCTGAGCAGCAACTGAGCAGCAGCTGGGCAGCTCCTGAACAGCAACTGAGCAGCAACTGAGCAGCAGCTGGGCAGCTCCTGAACAGCAACTGAGCAGCAGCTGGGCAGCTCCTGAGCAGCAACTGAGCAGCAGCTGGGCAGCTCCTGAGCAGCAACTGAGCAGCTCCTGAGCATCTCCTGAGCAGCAACTCAGCAGCTTCCAAGCAGCAGTTTCCAAGCAGCAGCTGAGCAGCTCCTGAGCAGCAACAGAGCAGGTCCTGAGCAGCAACTCAGCAGCTCTGGGGCAGCAAGTGAGCAGCTCCTAGGCAGTAACTGAACAGCAGCTGAGCAGCTCCTGAGCAGGAGCAGGAGTGGATCTGTGCTCACACCTTCTGCTTGCACAGGACATTGTCCTCCAGAGCTGACTCAGGAGCAGGCAGAGCACCATAAGGACTTAAAAGCTTAAGAGTTGTGTAAGAGGCAGCAGAGTTAAGTCCCACATGGCAGCCCTGCATGACAGCCCCTGAGGGATCTCCTCACGTCAATCCCTTCCTATTCTGAGCAACAGCTCCTACAACCACATCACTGGATTGGTACAGCAGCTCAGCTGAGCTGGGAACAGCAACAATTGGGCACCAGTTCATGAAATGCAGCAGCAAAGGAACTGCTTGGGTTTCAGCCTAAAGGGCAAGAAGCTGAGGGGAATTCTCCTGCAGCCCCTCGTCCCTGACACAGGCTCCAGCCAAACTGCTGTGAGGCTGGGAAGAGCAGCTTTGGATTCAGACTCACCTCAGCCTCCCCTAATCCTAACAACAGAGCCCCAAGTTCTCTCAAACCACTCACCCAGACCCCAACAGTCACTCAAACCACTCCCAGACCCCAATAGTTATTCAAACCACTCCCAGACCCCAATAGTCGCTCAAACCACTCACCCAGACCCCAACAGTCTCTCAAACCACTCCCAGACCCCAACAGTCTCTCAAACCACTCCCAGACCCCAACAGTCTCTCAAACCATCACCCAGACCCCAACAGTCACTCAAATCACTCCCAGACCCCAACAGTCTCTCAAACCACTCACCCAGACCCCAACAGTCTCTCAAACCACTCACCCAGACCCCAACAGTCTCTCAAACCACTCCCAGACCCCAACAGTCTCTCAAACCACTCCCAGACCCCAACAGTCACTCAAACCACTCCCAGACCCCAACAGTCTCTCAAACCACTCACCCAGACCCCAACAGTCACTCAAACCACTCCCAGACCCCACTAGTCCCTCAAACCACTCACCCAGACCCCAACAGTCACTCAAACTACTCCCAGACCCCAATAGTTATTCAAACCACTCCCAGACCCACTAGTCTCTCAAACCACACCCAGACCCCAACAGTCACTCAAACCACTCACTCAGACCCCAGTGGTCTCTCAAACCACTCACCCAGACCCCAACAGTCTCTCAAACCATCACCCAGACCCCAACAGTCACTCAGACCACTCACCCAGACCCCAACAGTCTCTCAAACCATCACCCAGACCCCAACAGTCTCTCAACCCACTCACCCAGACCCTGACATTCCCCCAGACCACCACCCAGCTGCCCAACCAGGCTCTTGAAGAGCACATGGGGAAAGGGAAGAATACTCCACTGAAAGACTTCTCTCTTTGGAAAGCAACAAGAGATGTCTGGTTTCATCCAGACTGATAGCAGGCTGTGGGGAGAGCTTCTGGTGGCCTTGCAGTGCTTCAAGGGCCCAGCAGAGAGCTGGGGACAGAGCTTTGAGCAGGGCCTGATGGGCCAGGCCAAGGGGGGATGGTTGGAAAGTGCAAGAGGGAGCTTGAGAGTGGAGAGAAGGAGAAGTGTTTGGCACTGAGGGTGGGGAGAGCCTGGCCCAGGTTGCCCAGAGAGCTGGGAGCTGCCCCCTGCCTGGCAGCAGTGCAGGGGAGGCTGTCTGGGGCTGTGAGCAGCCTGCTCTGGCTGGGGCTGTCCCTGCTGGCTGCAGGGCTTGGACTGGAGGAGCTTTCCAAGTCCCTTCCCACCCAAACCATCCCATGGTTCCATGCCATTACTATTCAGATAATACAATTCACTGCTAGAAGCAAAAAAGTTTGGACATCCAGTGAGGGTCACAGTGGTGCAAAACAAATCTTGGTGCTGTGAAACAGGATGTTTGCAGGATGAGGAACAACAACAACCATGCTCCTGCTCCATTCTGGCGAGTGAGGACCTGCTGCAGCTTGCCCTTGGCTTCCCCAGGTGTCTCCTTCAGCACCTGAGCTCCCCTCACTTGCTCCCTGTGACAGGCCAAGGCGCAGTGGATGGAAACTCCAGCACAGGGGGTTCCACCTCAACATGAGGAGGAACTTCTTGACTGGGAGGGTCCCAGAGCCCTGGAGCAGGCTGCCCAGAGAGGTTGTGGAGTCTCTTTTCATGAAGACTTTCAGAACCCATCTGGATGTGTTCCTGTGGGACCTGTGCTGGATTCTATGCTCCTGCTCTGGCAGGGGGATTGAATCTTCAAAGGTCCCTTCCAACCCCTACCATCCTGTGATCCTGAGATCCTCTGAACATGAGGAAGAACTTCCTGTGAGGGTGCCAGAGGCCTGGAGCAGGCTGCCCAGAGAGGTTGTGGAGTCTCCTGCTCTGGAGCCTTCCCAGCCCTGTCTGGAGGTGTTCCTGTGGGACCTGTGCTGGATCCTCTGCTCCTGCTCTGGCGGGGTGGGGTTGGACTGGAGGACCTCTTTGGGTCCCTTCCAAGCCCTGGCATGCTGTGGTGCTGTGAGCAGGGCCTTGGCAGCCTGCCTGCTGGCCAGCACGGGGCTCTTACCTTGCGGACGTGGCAGGAGAAGAGGACGTTCATGTACTTGTCCTTCCGCTTCAGCTCGTTGGCCACGGGGATGAAGGAGCCTGTGGCCTGAGGGCTCTCTGCCTTCTGCAAGGGCAAAGACAGGCACATAACTCCCCCTGCCCACTGCAGGGCCCAGCACCCAGGCACGGTGGCCCAGGGAGCATGGGGGCCACACTGCCTCCTGCAAAGGAGCCTGGAGAGATGGGCAGAGCCCAACCGGATGGCACTGAACAAGTCCAAGTGCCAGGGGCTGCACTTGGGCCACAGCAACCCCAGGCAGTGCTACAGGCTGGGGGCAGAGTGGCTGAGAGCAGCCAGGCAGAGAGGGACCTGGGGGGAGTGGGGGACAGCAGCTGAACAGGAGCCAGCAGTGTGCCCAGGGGGCCAAGAAGGCCAAGGGCAGCCTGGCCTGCAGCAGGAAGAGTGTGGCCAGCAGGAGCAGGGAAGTCCTTGTGCCCTGTGCTCAGCACTGCTGAGGCCACACCTTGAGTCCTGTGTCCAGTTCTGGGCTCCTCAATTTAAGAAGGACATTGAGAGACTTGAAGGTGTCCAGAGAAGGGCAACAAGGCTGGGGAGGGGTCTGGAGCACAGCCCTGGGAGGAGAGGCTGAGGGAGCTGGGCTTGCTGAGCCTGCAGAAGAGGAGGCTCAGGGGAGACCTTCTTGCTCTCTGCAACTGCCTGCAGGGAGGTTGGAGCCAGGTGGGGGTTGGTCTCTTCTGCCAGGCACCCAGCACCAGAACAAGAGGACACAGTCTCAAGCTGTGCCAGGGGAGGCTTAGGCTGGAGGTGAGGAGAAAGTTCTTCCCAGCAAGAGAGATTGGCCACTGGGATGTGCTGCCCAGGGAGGTGGTGGAGTCCCCATCCCTGGAGGTGTTCCAGAGGGGCTTGGCTGTGGCACTTGGAGCCATGGGTTAGCTGTCAGGAGGTGCTGGGTGCCAGGTTGGACTTGGTGATCTCTGAGGTCTTTTCCAACCTTGTTGATTCTATGATTCAATGAAAGGCTCCCTCCAGCCTGTGCCCAGGCAGAGCTCTGTGTGCTCTGAAAACCCTGCTCAGAGCAAGAGCTGCCAGGAGGGCTGGGCTGAGGGGCAGCACTGCAGCCTGCCTGGAGGGAGAGGACTGCTTGGGTCCTTTTCACTTCAACCTATTTCTTAACAGCCCATTAGGTGCAGAAGGTCAGTTTGCCATCCAGGTCTCTCCTGGCTCTGGCCATCTGAAGAGGCAGCTGATGGCAGCACTCTGTCAGGGCTGCTGGAGATGCCCAGGCTGGGCTCAGTGTGCTGAGTCCCACCTAGAGCAGTAGAGGTCCAAGGCTCTGGGGCTGCTTAGCTTGGAGGAGAGAGGCTGAGGGGGGATCTGATCAGTGCTTGCAAATACCTCAGGGGTGGGTGTCAGGAGGATGGGGCCAGACTCTTCTCAGTGGTCTCCAGTGACAGGGCCAGAGGCAAAGGGCATAGACCTGAACACAGGAAGCTCCATCTGGACATGAGGAGGAACTGCTGTCCTTTGAGGGTGGCACAACCCTGCAGCAGGCTGCACAGACAGGTGCTGGAGTCTCCATCTCTGGAGGCATTCAGGGCCTGCCTGGATGTGCTCCTGTGTGACCTGCCCTAGGTGACCCTGCTCCAGCATGAGGCCTGCACTGGATGCTCTCCAGAGGCCCCTTCCAACCCCTCCCCCTCTGTGATTCTATGACTCTGAAACCATCTGAACCTGCTTACAGAGGGGATTCCAAAGGGCTTCTCCCTCCCAAGAAGCCAACAGCCTCCTGTTCACCCTCTCAGCACCCAAAGCCCCAGCCCCTGATGGCTCCCCTGGACTCACCAGTGCGATGTAATTCCCCTGCCAGGCTCTCTGCAGGCCAATGTCAGCTCTGTGACCCTTCAGCACCTCCATGGCAGCCACCTTGGCCCTCAGCTGGGGCAGGACTTCTGGCGGGACGCTGCGGATGAGTTCCCCTGCCCTCCACCTGCCACCAAAGGCCTCAGTCAGTTCCACAGCCTGGACCACACACTGAGGCCTCTGCCAGGGCAGCACAAGGACACCTCTGGGCTGTGGATGCCAGGGGACAAGGAGAAGAGGAGGCTCAGGGGAGACCTTCTTGCTCTCTGCAACTCCCTGCAGGGAGGTTGGAGCCAGGTGGGGGTTGGTCTCTTCCCCCAGGCAAGCAGCACCAGAACAGGAGGACACAGTCTCAAGCTGTGCCAGGGGAGGTTTAGGCTGGAGGTGAGGAGAAAGTTCTTCCCAGCAAGAGAGATTGCCCATTGGGATGTGCTGCCCAGGGAGGTGGTGGAGTCCCCATCCCTGGAGGTGTTCAAGAGGGGATTGGATGTGGCACTGTGAGCCACTGGCTTAGTTGTCAGGAGGTGCTGGGTAGTAGGTGACAGGTTGGACTTGATGATCTCTGAGGTCCTTTCCAACCTGGCTGATTCTATGATGTGCTCTCATTGCATCCATGAAACACCAATTTGCACTTCAAAGTCATCTCTCACCTCTGACTCCTGGTTTGGATGCTGTACTCCCTGGCCCACAGCCAGCACTCAACCCTTGGCACATCTGTTTGCAACCAAGTTTTGGCAAGCCCATTCTTGGGCTCATTTACAACATTTGCTGGGGGCAGAGCTTTGAGCAGGGCCTGAGGGGCCAGGCCAAGGGGGGATGGTTGGAAAGTGCAAGAGGGAGCTTGAGAGTGGAGAGAAGGAGAAGTGTTTGGCACTGAGGGTGGGGAGAGCCTGGCCCAGGCTGCCCAGAGAGCTGGGAGCTGCCCCCTGCCTGGCAGCAGTGCAGGGGAGGTTGTCTGGGGCTGTGAGCAGCCTGCTCTGGCTGGGTGAGCTTTGGAGGTCCCTTCCAACCTAGAGCATTCCATCATTCCATGATTTAATAACTGAATTTGGCCCTAGGACTGAAACATAACCAACTGCAAGGTGAAACAGGGCAGGGCAGCCCCTCCCTGACTCCAGACCACACTCCAGTCCCCAGCAGCCACCCCAGGCCTCCAGGGTCAATGCTGTGAAAAGTCTTTTAGCACCTAAAATGCTGCAGTTGTGACCACTGGGCTTGTTCTGAAAGCAGGACTCTGCCCAGCCAGGCTGGGGATGGTTCCAGGATGGGATTGTTGGGGATCTTCTGAGCCGCTTGGACCCCCACAAGGCCATGGGACCGGATGGGATCCATCCTAGGGTGCTGAGAGAGCTGGCAGATGAGCTGCCAAGCCGCTCTCCATCATTTTTCAGCAGTCCTGGCTCACTGGAGAGGTCCCAGAAGACTGGAAGCTGCCAACGTGGTGTCCATCCACAAGAAGGGCCGGTTGGAAGAGCCAGGGAATGATAGGCCTGTCAGCCTGAGCTCAGTGCCAGGCAAGGTTATGGAACAGCTCATCCTGAGTGCGATCACGCAGCACTTACAGGATGGCCAAGGGATCAGGCCCAGCCAGCATGGATTTAGGAAGGGCAGGTCCTGCCTGACCAACCTGATCTCCTTCTATGATCAGGTAACCTGCCTGGTGGATGTGGGGCAGGCTGTGGATGTGGTCTGCCTGGACCTCAGCAAGGCCTTGGACACCGTCCCCCACAGCAAACTCCTGGCCAAGCTGTCAGCCCCTGGCTTGGGCAGCAGCACTCTGAGCTGGGTTAGGAACTGGCTGGAGGCTGAGCCCAGAGAGTGCTGGTGAATGGTGCCACAGCCAGCTGGCAGCCAGGCACCAGTGGTGTGCCCCAGGGAGCAGTGCTGGGCCCCATGCTCTTCAACATCTTTATTGATGAGCTGGATGAGGGCATTGAGTCCATCAGCAGCAAATTTGCAGCTGACACCAAGCTGGGGGCAGGAGTTGATCTGCTGGAGGGCAGAGAGGCTCTGCAGAGGGACCTCGACAGGCTGGGCAGATGGGCAGAGGCCAAGGGCAGGAGACTGAACACAGCCAAGTGCCAGGGGCTGCACATTGGCCACAGCAACCCCAGGCAGTGCTACAGGCTGGGGGCAGAGTGGCTGAGGGCAGCCAGGCAGAGAGGGACCTGGGGGTGCTGGTTGATTGTAGGCTGAACATGAGCCTGCAGTGTGCCCAGGCAGCCAAGAGGGCCAAGGGCATCCTGGCCTGCATCAGGAGCAGTGTGGCCAGCAGGAGCAGGGAGGTCATTCTGCCCCTGTACACTGCACTGGTTAGGCCACACCTTGAGTCCTGTGTCCAGTTCTGGGCCCCTCAGTTTAGGAAGGAGGTTGAGCTGCTGGAGCATGTCCAGAGAAGGGCAACAAGGTTGGTGAGGGGTTTGGAGCACAGCCCTGTGAGGAGAGGCTGAGGGAGCTGGGGTTGCTTAGCCTGCAGAAGAGGAGGCTCAGGGGAGACCTTCTTGCTCTCTACAACTACCTGAGGGGAGATTGTAGACAGGCAGGGGTTGGTCTTTTTTCCCAGGCAGGCAGCACCAGAACAAGAGGACACAGTCTCAGGCTGTGCCAGGGGAGGTTTAGACTGGATGTTAGGAGGAAGTTCTCTACAGAGAGAGTGATTGCCCATTGGAATGTGCTGCCCAGGGAGGTGGTGGAGTCACCTTCATTGGAGGTATTCAGGAGGAGACTTGCTGGGGTGCTGGGTGCCATGATCTAGTTGTTTAGGTGGGTTGGATTGGTTGCTAGGTTGGACACGATGATCTTGAAGGTCTCTTCCAACCTGGATTTATTGTATTGTATTGTTTTGGAGAGTGAACTGTGGATAAAACCAAGGCTTGACTTGGCCTGGTGCAGGTGGTCAGGCAGGTGGCTGGACTGGAGACCTCCAGAGGCCTCACCCAGCCAACATTGCTCTGTTCAGTGCCTTCCAGAAGTCATCACTTTCCAAACTGGGATCATAACTACTTGGCCTACAGCTCATCAAAGCAATGAAGTCACCAGCTTTGAGGGCCTCAGAGGCTGTAGCAAAGGTGCAAAACTCCTCTTCTGCAGCCAGAACAGGGCTGGAGGGTGCAACACTGCTTGTTCTGCTGCAGGACAGCCTGGCTTCCCAGAAGTCTTGGGGGAAGTCAAGAAGATTCCTCTTCTCTCCCCCCTCCTCTAAGAGCTGCTGCTCTTTTCTTCTAAAGCCATCCAGACAGGCCAGAGAGGGGTCAAGGACAGAAGCACAGAGTTCATCCTGACTAAACCTTTGGGGCAGAATCATTCTTGCCCTGCTCAAGGGGACCAAAGACCACTGGCACCTCACAGATTCACAGCCTGCACTGGATTGGAAGGGACTCTCCATGGGCATCTTGTGCACCCCCCCTGCAGGCAGCAGGGACACCTCCAACCACAGCAGGCTGCCCAGGGCCACCTTGAGTCTGACCTGGAATGCCTCCAGGATGGGGCCTCGACCACATCCTTGGACAACCTGCTCCAGGGTCTCCCCAGCCTCACAGTGCAGAGCTTCCTCCTGATGCCCAACCTAACTCTGCCCTGCCCCAGTTTCAAACCATTGCCTCTCATCCTCTCCCCACAGCCCTTCTGCACAGTCCCTCCCCAGCCTGCCTGGAGGTGCCCTTCAGATACTGAAATGCAGCTCTAAGGTCTCCCTGGAGCCTTCTCTTCCCCAGGCTGAACAGCCCCAGCTCTGTCAGCCTGTCCCAATAAGGGAGTGCTGCAGCCCTCTGATCATCTTAGTGTCCTCCTCTGGACCCTCTCCATCAGGTCCATGCCTCTCTTGTGTTGGGGGTCCCATAGCTGGGCACAGCACTGCAGGTGAGGTCTCAGCAGAGCAGAGCAGGGGGGCAGAATCCCTTCTCTGCACCTGCTGGCCATGCCCAGCATGCAATTTGCCTTCTGGGCTGCCAGTGCCCATTGCTGGCTCCCTCCCCCTGCATCTGTGCCACCCAGTTGATGCCTTCTAGGTACTTTTAGAGGACAAGGAGCAGGAGCTGTTCCTTGTGGATTGCAAAGGCTGCAGGCAGCCTAAAGTGCTAATGAGCAGCCTTGGTGTTCAAGGCAGCCCGGTAGCCTCCCTGGACTTGAAAGGTAAATAGCTCCAGGGGAGAGAGCAGCTGTGCAGATAAGAGAATGAGGGGGCAATGGTCTGCTCTGGGCAAGTCCCAGGGAAGGAGCTGTGAAGGCAGGAGGAAGGTACCTAAGCATTGGGCTGTTCATTAAAGGTTGCTGGGGGCTGGTGATGCACAAGCTCCTGAGGGTCTCTGTTTTCCCTCCTGTTCCCTCTGTGGGGCAGCCTGAGACCCCAGGCAGTGCTCCAGGCTGGGGACAGAGTGGCTGGAGAGCAGCCAGAAAGGGACCTGGGGGCAGTGGTGGACAGCAGCTGAACATGAGCCAGCAGTGTGCCCAGGGGGGCAAGAAAGTCAATGGCATCCTGGCCTGCATCAGGAAGGTGTCCAGAGAAGGGCAAGAAAGCTGGGGAGGGGTCTGGAGCACAGCCCTGGGAGGAGAGGCTGAGGGAGCTGGGCTTGCTTAGCCTGCAGAAGAGGAGGCTCAGGGGAGACCTTCTTGCTCTCTGCAACTGCCTGGCAGTCTCAAGTTGTGCCAGGGAAGGTTTAGGCTGGAGGTGAGGAGAAAGTTCTTCCCAGCAAGAGAGATTGGCCACTGGGCTGTGCTGCCCAGGGAGGTGGTGGAGTCCCCATCCCTGGAGGTGTTTAGGAAGAGCCTGGATGAGGCCCTTGGTTGAGTTGATCAGATGGTGCTGGGTGAGAGGTTGCACTTGATGATCTCAAAGGTCTCTTCCAACCTGGTTAATTCTATTCTACCCTACCCCACCCTACCCCACCCCACCCTACCCCACCCCGCAATCAGGCTGCTGCCTACCTGTGGTAGATGTTCTGGAGAGCCTCCTCGAAGCGGCGCAGGACCTTGGGCGGGGTTGGCCACTGGAGGTGCTTGCCGTAGTCCCTCATGTGCCTGACGCCCTGGAAGCGCCGCAGCACCTCCCGCAGGTAGGCCCTGACCTTGTAGCGCCGGTAGGAGCGGAGGATGGTGAGCGCAGCCTTCGTCCTCTTGTAGCGCAGCCGAGCCAGCGTGCCCCTCCACACCTAGGAGGCAGTGCAGACATCGGCTCAGGGCGCACAGCAGGAAGGGTTTCCGCCCACAGGAACAGAGGATGTTAGGGGCTGGAAGGGACCCGACGGCAGCACAGTGCCAGCCAGGGTCACCTCCACACTTGGGAAAGACAATTCCTCATCCCTGTGCACAAGGATCTGCCTGGTACAACACAGCTGACACACAGCACAGGAACAGAGGATGTTAGGGGCTGGATAGGACCTGATGGCAGCACAGTGCCAGCCAGGGTCACCTCCACACTTGGGAAAGACAATTCCTCTTCCCTGTGCACAAGGATCTGCTGGAAGGACACAGCTGACACACATCACAGGATCAGAGGATGTTAGGGGCTGGAAGGGACCTCTGCCAGAGCAGGGTCACCCAGAGCAGGTCACACAGGAGCACACCCAGGTGGGTTTTGAGTTTCTCCAGAGGAGACTCCACAACCCTCCCGGCAGCAGGGAACGTGAGAAAGTTTTCCCTCCTGTGTGGGGAACCTCAGAGATGCTTGTGGGGCTTGCCTGTTAGCAAAGGGCAGCAGGGATCAGAGGCTCACAGGATGCTAGGGGGTGGAAGGGACCTCCAGAGATGGAATGGAATGGAATGGAATGGAATGGAATGGAATGGAATGGAGTAGAATAGAATAGAATAGAATAGAATAGAATAGAATAGAATAGAATAGAATAGAATAGAATAGAATGGACTAGGAATAGAATAGGAATGGACTAGGAATAGAATAGGAATGGACTAGGAATAGAATAGGAATAGAATGGAATGGAATAGGAATAGAATAGGAATGGAATAGAATAGGAATGGAATAGGAATAGGAATAGGAATAGAATAGAATAGAATAGAATAGAATAGAATAGAATAGAATAGAATGTACCAGGTTGGAAAAGACCTTCAAGATCATTGTGTCCAACCCATCATCCAACACCATCTAATCAACTAAACCATGGCACCAAGCACCCCATCAAGTCTCCTCCTGAACACCTCCAGTGATGGGGACTCCACCACCTCATCATCCAGTCCCATCCCTGCCCAGAGCAGGAGCAGAGAATCCAGCACAGGTCCCACAGGAACACCTCCAGACAGGGCTGGGAAGGCTCCAGAGCAGGAGACTCCACAACTCCTCTGGGCAGCCTGCTCCAGGCCTCTGGGACCCTCACAGTGCAGAAGTTCCTCCTCCTGTTGAGGTGGAACCTCCTGTGCTGCAGTTTCCATCCCAGGGCACAGTGAGCACACAGCCCTGGCCTGGCCCTGTGCTTTGCTGCCTCAGGAACCAATCTGAAGGAAGATTGCTTCAAAAAGGCTTTGGGTAGTTTGTGCTGCAAAGCAAGCAGACACCCCAGAGAAATGAGGTCACCCAAGCTAATCATGCCACCCCAAACCACTGACGTCACCCCAAGCTACTGATGCCACCCCAAACAAATGATGCCACCCTAAATGACTGATGCCACCCTTGGGGGTGCTGGGGGAGGAGAAGCTCCCCAGGAGCTCTCAGGGTGCACTTGCAGCCAGCAAAGCCAATCAGAGCCTGGGCTGCAGCAGGAGAAGTGTGGCCAGCAGGGCAAGGGAGGGGATTCTCCCCCTCTGCTCAGCCCTGCTGAGACCCCACCTGCAGTACTGCCTCCAGTTCTGGAGCCCCTATTGCAAGAGGGATCTGGAGGGGCTGGAAGGTGTCCAGAGCAGGGCCACGAGGAGGAGCAGAGGGCTGGAGCACCTCTGCTGTGAGGACAGACTGAAGAGTTGGGGCTGTTTCAGGGGAGAAGAGAAGGCTCCCAGGGACCTCATTGTGGCCTTCCAGGATCTGAAGGGGGCTCCAAGAAGGCTGGGGAGGGACTGCTCAGGCTCTCAGGGAGTGATAGGACTAGGGGGAATGGACTGAAGCTGGAGGTGGGGAGATTGAGGCTGGAGGGGAGGAGGAAGTTCTTTCCCAGGAGAGTGGAGAAGCCCTGGAATGGGTTGTGCAGGGAGGTGGTTGAGGCCCTGTCCCTGGAGGTGTTTCAGCCCAGGCTGGATGAGGCTCTGGGCAGGCTGCTCTAGTGTGGGGTGTCCCTGCCCATGGCAGGGGGGTTGGAACTGGCTGATCCTTGTGGTCCCTTCCAACCCTAACTGAAACTATGAAACTATGAAACCCCAAGGACACGATGTCCCCCCAAAGCCACAATGTCACCACAAACAAATGAAGTCACCCCAAGCTACTGATGTCACCTCAAGTGATGTCACCCCAAACTAATGTTACCCCAAGCTAATGATGTCACCCCAAAAACATAATGTCACCCCAAGCTAGTGATGTCACCCCAAACAAATGATGTCCCCCCAAAGCCACAATGTCACCACAAACAAATGAGGTCACCCCAAGCTACTGATGTCACCTCAAATGATGTCACCCCAAGCTAATGTCACCCCAAGCTAATGCTGTCACCCCAAAGACATGATGTCACCCCAAACTAATGATGTCACCCCAACCTGCTGGACAGCAGGACAGCTCCCCCAGCATCCCTGTGGGGCTGCCCCGTGGCTGGAGAGCTGCACAGCAGCCCCCACGCCGTGCCCTGGCTCCCCCTCTGCCGGCTCCGGGCAGGCGGTGCGGGAGCACTGCCCGCAGCGTGGGACTGCATCGCCACCGCCCCTGGCCTGAAGACCCCGGCAGGGTGAAGCCCAGCAGCTCAGCCAGGCTGTGCTGGCTCCATCCCACACCGTGGCTTCCCCTGAGCACTCTGGGGGGGCTGTGCAGGTCGCCGTGGGCCCCGGCAGCCCCTTGTGCCGAGGTGCAGATTGCGATTTGGTTTCCCTGCCGAAGGAGGCCGGCAGGGTGCCGAGCCTGCCGCACACCAGGAGTGCTTCACTGCTCGCTGCAGCCCCGCTGGAGAGGTTATTTCCCTCTTGAGGAACATCCCAGAGCACCACTGATGCTCATCAAGCCTTCTATTTAGAGAATTAATTAATTACCTGAGGCAATTTCCAGCGCGGGGCTGGCTCCGGGGAGCTGCCGGCAGAGGTTCCAGCGGCAGCTCCGTGCTGCTCCTGCCACGAGGCTCAGAGCAGCTACCTGTGGCAAAGGGGGCAGCAGCTCTGAGGGGCTGCCCTCCTCTGCACACTCAAGCTTCAGAGAGGAAATACAGCCCTTGGGTCCCAAACCCCTCCAAAGGCACAAGACTCAAATCTGCCGACAGGATCAGAGGCTCACAGGATGCCAGGGCTTGGAAGGGACCTCTGGAGAGCTTCCACTCCAACATCCCTGCCAGAGCAGGAGCAGAGAATCCAGCCCAGGGCACACAGGAACACCTCCAGACAGGGCTGGGAAGGCTCCAGAGCAGGAGACTCCACAACCTCTCTGGGCAGCCCTGCTCCAGGCCTCTGGGACCCTCACAGGGAAGAAGTTCCTCCTCCTGCTGAGGTGGAACCTCCTGTGCTGGAGTTTATATCCATTGCTCCTTGTCCTACCCCAGGGCACAGTGAGCAGAGGCTGTCCCTGTGCCCTCCTGACCCCCACCCCTCAGATATTTATAAACATTTGTCAGATCCCCTCTCAGCCTTCTCCTCTCCAGACCAAACACCCCCAGGGCTCTCAGCCTCTCCTCCCCAGGCAGTGCTGCAGTCCCTTCAGCATCCTTAGAGCCTCCCTTGGACTCTCTCCAGCAGCTCCCTGTCCCTCCTGAGCTGGGGAGCCCAGAGCTGGATGCAATATTCCAGGTGAGGTCTCAGCAGGGCAGAGTAGAGGGGGAGGAGAACCCCCCTGGCTCTGCTGGCCACACTCCTCTGGATGCAGCCCAGGCTCCCATTGGCCTTCTGGGCCCCCAGGGCACATTGCTGCCCCAGGCAGAACTTGCTGCCCAGCAGCACTCCCAGCTCCTTCTCCTTGGGGCTGCTCTCCAGCAGATCCCCTCCCAGCCTGTCCTGCTGCAGTTCATTCTTCCTTCCCAGGTGCTGGACACTGCACTCATCCTTGCTGAACCTCATTAGGTTCCTCTCTGTCCCTCATTGCTCTCCTTTGGCCTCACTGTCTTGCTGTGGGGTATCTCCTGTTCACTACAGACTTGACCCCACAGCACTGGTAGAGCCTGGGGAGCTGCTCGAGCAGGGGAACAACTCCACACATACAAGGTGACCATTACCAGACCCCAGTCCCTGTTAGGAGCCAGGAGGGTGTGGGAAGAGAGGCTGCTTCAGCTGGCAGGGAAGAGCTGGGGCAGTGAGACAGGACCTGGAGGGAGAGGTAAAGCAGGGAGCAGAGGGCTCTGGGCAACCTGATCTAGCTGAGGATGTCCCTGCTGACTGCAGAGGGGCTTGGACCTCTGGAGGCCCCTTCCAACCCAGACCATCCTCTGACTCTATGACCAAGCACTGTCAAATGAAATGTACAAAAGCTGACTTCCAGAGCTTGGTTTCTCAGAGCACTGAACAGCTTCTGCTCTTTGCTGTTAGATGCTGGAGGCCAGGGGCAGAGCCATGGCCATAATGGGAGACCTGCGTGCCAAAGCCCAACAGAAAGCAGATCTCTGCATCCTGGCTTCTGCTTCCTTCTTCTGGCCCTTGGTACCCAAACCAAAGTCCAAAGTCCATGTGCAGGTCAGGGAGGATTCAGCAGCTCACACACATCACCTTTCTGCATCCTGAGAGGCAGAGAGCAGCTTGCAGCTCCCACTTGCCGCAAAGCTGCACCCCAGCGAGCTGCTCGCTCCAGCTCCTGCACTTGGCAGCCCTTGCAAGGACAGGGGGCACTGCCATGCCCTGGCTACTTCCTGCCACCTGGCTGTGGCCTTCACTTCAGCTTAACCTGGCTGCCCACAGAAAGGAGGCTAAAGATAACCCTGTCCCCACCTGACCTCCTGCGAGCGCCCTGATCGCTTCTGCATCTCTCGCCAGAGTCAACCAAATCTGACAGAGGCACAGAAGCCTCCAAGAGGCAAGTCCAGGAATCCTTCAGGAAGAATCAGCAGCAGGCTAGAGCAAGCCTGAGATGGGAGTGACATGGCTGGAAAGGCTTCAGAATGAGCTCAGGAGCCATCTGCCCTCTCTGATCTCCAAATCCCAACCAGCACACAGGAAGCTCCCAGCCAGGCACAGCCACAGCAGGCTGTGTGCCAAGCCAAGCAGGTAAAGGATACCAGAAGGATCTGGCAGCATTCCAGAGGGGTGGGAAGCTGGAGATGTGAGCAAGACACAAGGGAAGGAGTGGAGGATCTAATGAAGATGACTGGAGAGTGCTGGATTGGAAAGTAGCCCTTCTGCTCTGCCCTAGGGAGGCCACACTGGGTCCAGTTCTGGGCTCCCCAGCTCAAGAGGGACAGGGAACTGCTGGAGAGAGTCCAGGGGAGGCTCCAAAGCTGCTGAGGGGCCTGGAGCAGCTCTGGGAGCAGCAAAGGCTGAGAGCCCTGGGGCTGAGAGCCTGCAGAAGAGCAGCCCCAGAGGGCAGCTGAGCAATGCTCAGCAAGAGCTAAAGGGTGGGGGGCAGGAGGCTGTGGCCAGGCTCTGCTCAGTGGTGCCCAGGGACAGGACAAGGGGCAAGGGGCACAGGCTGGAACCCAGGAGGTTCCATCTGAGCAGGAGGAGAAAGTTGTTTGGTGTGAGGGTGCTGGAGGCCTGGAGCAGGCTGCCCAGAGAGGTTGTGGAGTTTCCATGTGTGGAGAGCTTCCAACCGCCCTGGGCATTGTGCTGCTGGGCAGGCTGCTGTGGGTGCCCTGCTGGAGCAGGGGGCTGGACTGGGTGAGCTCCAGAGGTCCCTTCCAACCCCTCCATGCTGGGGCTCTGAGGCAGTGCAGCAGCCCCAAGCAAGCTGTCTGTCATCACTGTGGGGTGTCAGCAGCAGAGGCCACGGGAAGCCAGGCTGACAGCAAGGCTTTGTCTGTGGCCCTCTGCAAAGCAACTGAGGAGCAGAATCCAAAGCAGTGATTTGGTCACCAATTAGCACAGTGCTGAGTGACCAAGGCAGAGCAGGAGGCACAGGTCAGGACTTGCTATGGAGCAGGTTGTCCTCCTGCAAGGAGAGCTGCCCAAGGACACAAGGCAGGGCAGGGGATGGGAAGGGAACAGCAGCAGCCTGTGCTGGCTCCACAAGGATGTGCACAGGGGAGGGAGCCCTGAGCAGATGCAGGACTCAGGCTATGGTTGTGTTACAAATGGAGAGAAAATTCGGGGTTAGGCTTTAAAAAACCCTTTCCCTCCCCCAGCTCCCACCCATGGTCTCTCCTCATCTCCTGCAACATCTCTGCCTTCTCCTCCATGCTCCAAAGGTCAGGTGAAGAAAAAGAGGGCAAGGGAAATGGAGACTAAGAGCCTGGGAGCATGGATAGGGAGAAAGGAGAAGGGAAAATGTAAGAGGGAAAGGGTAAGAGGGAAGGGAGAAGAGGGAAGGGGGAAGAGGAAAGAGTAAAGAGGGAAGTGGAAAGGGAGAAGGCAGAAAGGGGAAGAAGGAAAGGGGAGGAGGGAAAGGGAGAAGGTGGAAAGGGGAAGAAGGAAAGGGGAGGAGGGAAAGGGGAGGAGGGAAAGGGGAAGAGGGAAAGGGGAGGAGGGAAAGGGAGAAGTGGAAAGGGGAAGAAGGAAAGGGGAGGAGGGAAAGGGAAGGGGGAAAGGGAGAAGGTGGAAAGGGGAAGAAGGAAAGGGGAGGAGGGAAAGGGGAGGAGGGAAAGGGGAAGAGGGAAAGGGGAAGGGGGAAAGGGGAAGGGGAAAAGGGGAAGGGGGAAAGGGGAAAGGGGGAAGGGGAAAGGGGGGAAGGGAAGGGGGAAAGGGGAAGGGGGGGAAGGGGAAGGGGGGAAAGGGGAAGGGGGGAAAGGGGAAGGGGGGAAGGGGAGGAGGGGGGGGGGAGGAGGAAAAAAGAAAAAAGGAAAAGAAAGGGAAAAGGAAGTTAGTAAAACTCCAAGTCTGAACACCAGAAGGAATTCAGCCAAAGCTCCTGAGCATTCCAGAGCATTGATTTCTGCAGCTGCTCCCAGGGCCAAAGAGTTCCTTGCTGTCTGCTTTCCCACAGGCTCCTTTACTCCTCCAGCTGTGGCCAGCGAGGTGGAAGTGGCACTGGGACCATGCAAAGCTCCAGCCAGGAGAGCTCCTCCTGCACAGCTCTGGGTGCTCAGCGATGCCATCAGTGATTCCCCCTCTGCCTGGGGCAGCGTGGGAGGTGCAGGGAAAGCAGCAGAGCACTGATGCAGCCCCAGTCAGGGCTGATCTTCCAGGCAGTGCTGACAGGGTTGCTGCACTCTGTTTGATTCACCTGGGGGCTGATTACAATTCAATAGCTGAAAATTCCAGCTCCTGCAAAAGGAGATCTGGCCCTGCCTTTGGACTCAGCTGCAAACCCTCAGTCAGCTTCCAGCAAAGGTCCCAAGATTAAAGAAAGCTCACACAGAGCAGGCCCCTCAGCTCAGCTCAGCTCAGCACAGCAGACAGCTCAGCTCAGCTCAGCTCAGCTCAGCTCAGCTCAGCTCAGCTCAGCACAGCAGACAGCTCAGCTCAGCTCAGCTCAGCTCAGCTCAGCTCAGCTCAGCTCAGCTCAGCACAGCAGACAGCTCTGCTCCCATCCATGCATCCCAGGCTTGGCTGCAGGCTGCCAGCACCTGGATTTGCCATCAGAAAAGAGATGGAAAGGGAGAGGGCCAGGGAGAGGGGAAAAGGAGAAAGGAAAAGGGAAAAAGAAAAGGGAAGAAGTGGAAAGGGGAAAGAGAGGAAAGGGCAAAGGGGAAAAGGGGAAAGGGAAAAAAAGGGGAGAGGAAAAAGGGGAAAAGGGGGAAAGGGGCAAAGGAAAAAAAAGGAAAGAAAAGGGGAGAGGGGAAAGGGAAAAGAAGAAAAGGGGAAAAGAGAAGAAGGGGAAAGGGCAAAGGGGAAAAGGGAAAAGGTAAAAAAGGGGATAGGGAAAAAGGAGAAAAGGGGGAAAGGGGCAAAGGGAAGAAGGGGAAAGGGCAAAGGGGAAAAGGGGGAAGGGGAAAAAAGGAGAAAAGGGAAAAAAGGGAGAAAGGAAGGGGAAGAAGGAAAGGGGAAGAAGGGAAAAGGGAAGGAGGGAAAGGGAAGGAGGGAAAGGGAAGGAGGGAAAGGGAAGGAGGGAAAGGGAGAAAGGGAAGGGCAATGTAAGGAAAACAATCAAAGAGGCCCTGTGGAGAGCAGGGAGCAGCAGCAGAGCAGGCAGGGTGGGCTGGGGCTGCCTGTGGCTCCTCCATGGCAAAAAGGATAATCTAGATTTGAGCCAGATGCTGCAGTCCCTGGGAGTGGGGAGGGAAACCTGACAGCACATGAGCCCAACAGATGAGCAAGCAAACCAGCTGGGCTGCTCTCAACAAAAGCCAGCATCAGATGCTTTGAGCAGTTCTGCAGCAAACTGAACCTGGGGAAGCTCTTTGCTGCCTGCTGGAGCCCAGCTCACCTCCTCCCAGCTCACCTCCTCCCACCAGCCTCCTTCCCACCAGCCTCAGCTGGCCCCTGATCAATGTTTCATGCTGCCCTAGCACAAGCTGCCCTCCAGGCAGCCAAGCTGAAGAGAATCAACCAAAACCCAGCTAGAGATTCACACAGGCATGAACCTTCCTGCAGGGCTTTAGAGGATCCCTCAGGGATCAGTACTGGGACCAGTTTTGTTTAACATCTTCATGGGTGCCATGGGCAGTGGCACTGAGGCTGCCTCAGCAGGGTTGCTGACACCAAGCTGTGTGGTGCTGCTGACAGCTGGAGGGAAGGATCCATCCAGAGGGACCTGGGCAGGCTGCAGAGCTGGGCCCAGGACAGCCTCAGGAGGTTCAACAAGGCCAAGGGCAAGGTCCTGCAGCTGGGGCAGGGCAATCCCAGGCACTGATCCAGGCTGGGCAGGGACTGGCTGCAGAGCAGCCCCAAAGGAAAGGCCTTGGGGGTGGGGGAGGAGAAGCTCAGCAGGAGCCAGCAGGGAGCACTTGCAGCCCAGAGAGCCAAGCAGAGCCTGGGCTGCAGCAAGAGAAGTGTGGCCAGCAGGGCCAGGGAGGGGATTCTGCCCCTCTGCTCCACTCTGCGAGACCACAGCTGCAGCTCTGGGTCAATCTATGGAGCTTCTGTGCCAGGAAGGCTCTGGAGGGGCTGGAAGGTGTCCAGAGAAGGGCCACGAGGAGGAGCAGAGGGCTGGAGCTGCTCTGCTGTGAGGACAGCCTGAGGGAGTTGGGGTTGTGCAGGCTGGAGAGGAGAAGGCTCCCAGGAGACCTCATTGTGGCCTTCCAGGATCTGCAGGGGGCTGTACAAGAAAGTGGGGAGGGAATTCTGAGGGACGGGGGGGGATGGAAGCAAAACTAGAATGTGGGGAGATTGAGATTGGCTGTGAGAAGAAGTGTTCCCCAGGAGGGTGGTGTGAGAGCCTGGCAGGTGCCCAGGGGAGGTGGTGGCAGCCTCCTGCCTGGAGGTGTTTGCAGCCAGGCTGGAGGTGGCTGTGAGCAGCCTGCTGTGGTGTGAGGGGTCCCTGCCCATGGCAGGGGGTTGGAGCTGGCTGAGCCTTGAGGTCCCTTCCAGCCCTGACAGCTCTGGGATGCTGTGATTATTCAGCCCTGTGTGGAGGCTGCTCTGTGCCTTCAGAATCAAGGACAAACCTTGCAGCCTTCCCCAGCAATAAAGGCTCAGGAAACAACCTGTCTACAGAGTCCTCCACAGAGTCTTAAGCAGTGTCTGCCCTGTCAGTGCAGGAGTGAGTGGCTGTCAAGTGAAGCCAGCAGATGCAAGACCCAAACAAGGCAAAGTCTCTCCATGCAGGGCCTCGCTGAGCTTGTCAAGGGCAGCTACACAACCTGTGAGCTGGGGGCACATGCCTGAAGGCAGGTTGAGGGAGAAGAACTCCAACAGGTGTTACTGAACACAAAACCCCATGCCCAGCTTAGATCAGCCCAAGAACAAATGTCTGAGGGGGCTGGGAAGGCATGAAGGAGAGGCATGAAG
>JAAWVA010000042.1:3347349-3367905 GCA_015227895.2 Colaptes auratus | reverse complement strand
AGCAGTGCTGGCAGGCTGGAAGCCCTCTGCTGGGAGCCAGGCTGAGAGAGTTGGCCTTGGGCAGCCTGCAGAGGAGAAGGCTCCAGGGAGACCTTCTGGTGGCCTTGCAGTGCTTCAAGAGCCCAGCAGAAAGCTGGGGACAGAGTTTTGAGCAGGGTCTGATGTAGCAGGACAAGGGAGATGCCTGGAAACTCAGAGAAGGAGATTGAGAGTGGAGAGAAGAGAAATGTTTGACACTGAGTGGTGAGAGCCTTGCCCAGAGCTGGGAGCTGCCCCATGCCAGGCAGCATTGCAGGTGAGTTGTTTGGGGCTGTCAGCAACCTGCTCTGTTGCAAATGCCCCTGCTGACTGCAGGGAGTGGGATTAGATGACCTTTAAAGGTCCCTTCCAAGCCAAAGCATTCCATGCTTCTGTGATGACCAGGATTTCAGCAAACCACAAGCAACACTCATCTCATTGTGTGGCATTTTGGGTCTAGATCTCCTTTTGGAAACCTTTCCAGCTTGGTTGGCTGTTCCCAGACCTGCCAGTTCTGCACAGCCTGAGCTCATCCTGCCCCACTCCTGTCACACTCTGCAGGTGACATACACCAAGCACAGCTGCAGGGCTCCACTGGGTCAGAGAGAGGAGAAGAAAAACCAACCCCAGCAGGATCAAACGTGGGAAGGCAGGAGTGACAAGGTCTGCTGCCACCCCTCCTGTTTTGTTTATTTGTGGGGCTCTGTCACTCCATTATCTCCTGAGCTCCCCAGGAAACCTTAGCCAACACAACAGGAGAGGGAAGGTCTCAAAACCAATCCAGAGCTCATCAAGCATTTGTTACAATCAAACCTAAGGGGTTGGTAATTTCTCCCAAGGCCCCACTGCCCTGTGTGTGCTGACTGCAAGTCTCAGGGAGGAATTTCTGCTGCCCTTTGAAGCTCTGCAGGAACTGATGACTCTCCACCATGGAAGAGCTCCAAAACGTAATCGATGCAGACAGCCCTGTGTTGATGTTCAGAAACCCATCCAGAGAATGCAAAACCAACTCCAGGCAAGAGGAGCTTCAAGTGTTCCTTGAATATCATTATGCTCCCAGGAAAACACATGTTTCAGACCAAAAAGCTCCTAGAAGATGACTCCATCTAAGCTGCTTGCACTGGAAGCTTTCCTGGGGAGTTTTAAAGGCTGTGTGGATGCCCAAAACGAACAAAATAATCAGAGAGTCACAGAATGGTTTGGGTTGGAAGGGACCTTAAAGCTCATCCAGTTCCACCCTCTGCCATGGGCAGGGGACATCCTCCACCAGCCCAGGTTGCTCAAGGCCTCATCCACCCTGCCCTTGAAACACCTTCAGGGAAGGGGCATTCACAGCCTCCCTGAGCAACCTGTGCCAGTGTCTCCCCAAAAGCAACACAAAAGCGCTTTATCCTTGCACCTGAAAGCCTTTGTTAAGGTTTCCCAGGACAAAACTGTAAGGGAAGAAGAAATTCATTACAATGAGGGTGGGGAAACTCTGGCACAGCTGCCCAGGGAGGCTGTGGCTGCCCCCTCCTTCCTGGAGGTGTCAAGGCCAGGCTGGATGAGGCCTTGAGCAGCCTGTGCTGAGGGAAGGTGTCCCTGGCCATGGCAGGGGGGTTGGAACTGGATGAGCTTTAAGGTCCCTTCCAACCCAAACCATTCTGTCAATCCATGAAAATCCTCCTTTTCCTTGCTGTTCCCTGTAGTGACTGCAGAGACAGACAACTCACTCATCCTTCCCTAGCAACACTGAGGCAAAGCCCTCACAAACACAGCAGCCCCTACTCCCAGCCCTCCTCAAAATCACAGACACAGCTTTCCCAGTCCTTCCTTGTAAATACCAGTGGGGAGCAGGGACAGTGCACATCTTCACACCCTCCAAAGAGCTTCGTGTTTACAGTCAACAGCTTGTGGAAGCTGCAGCAAAACCTCATTTGAGGCAAGCTCAAGCATCAATTATTCCCAGAGTACTTAAAAGGAAAATCCTCTCAAGCAATACAACAAAAGCAATCACTGGAGATTTGGCTAGGAATGGAAACTGCAGCTCCTGAAAGCAGCACCTTGTAATTACAGGGTGAGTAGCTGAGGACACCTTTTGTTTACCAAACTCCAAGTGAATTTTGAGGGCAGAATCCTACCTGTCAAGTCCAAAAACCACTGCCAAAACCCCAGCCACAAACACCATTGCAGCCTCCTCACGGGTCAAGAGCTTTACACGGGGAAAATGGGCACAGAAATACCGATTTGGGACTGCCCAATTAAAAGGTGTTCTACAGCTGAGAGATAAACAGCTTGCACAGAAAGGAGAGGAAGCCAGCAGCAGGTTCCTGCTCTGCTAAGCTTTGCATACCTTGGCACCAAACACAACCATTTAATGTCTTTCAGATTCCTTCTGCTGCTACCAGCGCCAGCTGTAAATCTGTTCCAGCCCACGGGGGATGCTCTGCACCTCTCCAACGATCCAGCAACTGCACAAAGAGCATCAGCACTGCTCTGGCTCACCCAACCTCCTCAGAGCCATTTCTTAGCATGTAGAAGATGCTTGCAGGTTCCAGCACCTCCATCTCCACAGCTGATAAGGACTTTCAAACAGAGTCTCCAGATGAGCCCCCCCGTTCCCTGCATGCTGGGGCCAGCTCTGTGGAGTCCTCAGCACAGACAGGGAGCTGATGGAGCAGGGCAGAGGAGGCCACAGCAGTGCTGGCAGCCCTCTGCTGGGAGGCCCAGGCTGAGAGAGTTGGCCTTGGGCAGCCTGCAGAAGAGAAGGCTCCAGGGAGCTCTTCTGGTGGCCTTGCAGTGCTTCAAGGGCCCAGCAGAGAGCTGGGGACAGAGCTTTGAGCAGGGCCTGATGGGCCAGCCAAGGGGGGATGGTTGGAAAGTGCAAGAGGGAGCTTGAGAGTGGAGAGAAGGAGAAGTGTTTGGCACTGAGGGTGGGGAGTGTTTGGCACTGAGGGTGGGGAGAGCCTGGCCCAGGCTGCCCAGAGAGCTGGGAGCTGCCCCCTGCCTGGCAGCAGTGCAGGGGAGGCTGTTTGGGGCTGTGAGCAGCCTGCTCTGGCTAGGGCTGTCCCTGCTGGCTGCAGGGCTTGGACTGGATGAGCTTTGGGGTCTCTTCCAACCCAAACAGGTCCATGACTCTACAAAAACACATCTGAAAACACACTATGAAAACAATGGGGCAGGGTGCTGATCATTTCATACTTGGGTATAATTTCTTTACCACTACAACTTTCCAAGCTTTCACAATAGGGTCTTTTTTTTTTTCCCCTTTCCCTCAGTCTGGTGTTTGCCTTGATGCAGAGGTGTTCTAAATCTCATCACCACAGCAAAGCTCACCCAGGAGCACATTAACTTGCTTCAAACTCTTAACTCATTCCACAAGACTTGGCACCATTCAACATTTCTCTCAATGAGCAAAACCACAGAACTGTCAGGGCTGGAAGGGACCTCAAGGCTCAACCAGTTCCAACCCCCCTGCCATGGGCAGGGACACCTCACACCACAGCAGGTTGCTCATAGCCACCTCCAGCCTGGCTGCAAACACCTCCAGGCAGGCTTCCACCACCTCCCTGGGCAGCCTGTGCCAGGCTCTCACCATGCTCATGGGGAACAACTTCTTCCTCACATCCAATCTCAATCTCCCCACTTCTAGTTCTGCTCCATCCCGCCCAGTCCTATCCCTCCCTGACAGCCTCAGAAGTCCCTCCCCAGCTTTCTTGCAGCCCCCTGCAGATCCTGGAAGGCCACAATAAGGTCTCCTGGGAGCCTCCTCTCCAGCCTGCAACCCCAACTCTCTCAGTCTGTCCTCAGAGCAGAGTAACTTCAGCCCTCTGCTCCTCCTCGTGGCCCTTCTCTGGACACCTTCCAGCCCCTCCAGAGCCTTCCTGGCACAGAGGCTCCAGAGCTGGACCCAGAGCTGCAGCTGTGGCTCACAGAGTGGAGCAGAGGGGCAGAATCCCCTCCTGGCCCTGCTGGCCACACTTCTCCTGCTGCAGCCCAGGCTCTGCTTGGCTCTCTGGGCTGCAAGTGCTCCCTGCTGGCTCCTGCTGAGCTTCTCCTCCCCCAGCACCCCCAAGGCCTTTCCTTTGGGCCTGCTCTCAAGCCAATCCCTGCCCAGTCTGTATCAGTGCCTGGGACTGCCCCAGCGCAGATGCAGGACCTTGCCCTTGGTCTTGTTGAACCTCATGAGGTGGTCAAGGGCCCAGCTCTGCAGCCTGCCCAGGTCCCTCTGGAACCAGAGGGGAAACAGAGCACCCAGCTGGCTCTGTGTGCAGATCAGGAAGCCAACAAATGGTAATCAGCAGCAGCGTGGACAACGTGTCTGTACAGAGCAACCTGACCCCTGTGACAGCAGCCTGAGCTCACTCAAACACAGCTCTGTTTTTCTCAGAGCCCTGTACAACAAACTCCTGCAGCACAGGGCTGCACCCCAGCTCAGCAGAAATCCCAGTTAAATCCCTGTGTGGCAGGAGCAAAGACAAAAATCCACTGCAAGGGTGTGGGACAATGGAACAGCAAATAGGATTGAAGCAGTAAAGATGTTTATCTCTAGAGCATGGAGTTGGTTCAAGGCTCCTCTGTGCACGTCTTCAAGCACAAATGTGGAAATGTTAAGCTGCAGGAAGCTGTAACAGCACAAAAGGAAAGGCAAAATGCCTTGAACCAAGAGACCTCTGAGATCAGAAAGCTGGGTCTGTCTCAAGAGGCCAGGACTAAGCCAGGAAAGCTTTAATGTGCCCTCACAGAAGAGAAGACAGTGACTGGATGAGGCACTTAGTGCCATGGTCTAGTTGATTAGTTAGGGTTGGGTGATGAGTTGGACTTGAGGATCTTGGAGTCTCTTCCAACCTGGTTGATCCTGTACCTGTGCTCTGGCCCGCAGAGGAAGACACAAGAAGACACACCAGCTAAAAGCTGTAAACAGAGACACCAAGCAGACAAAGAGAGGAGCAGGCACCTTCTGGCCAAACTCCACTGGAAGCTGTTCACCATCACCAGGCGTCTTCCAGAGACGCTGTAGCCAAACACCAGTGCCTGGACTCAAACCTGGGCCAAATGATGGAAGTGGAAGGCTCAGTGACACCTGAATATTTAAAGCAGCATCTTCATAGCAACTTTGCTTTAAAACTGCCAATGGCTGAACCCTCAGGTGAATTAATTGCTCACAGAGCTTGCTTGAAGTTAAAGTACAAAGGATTAAACTGAATGGTAGGAGAGAAGTGTATGTCAGCAGAGGGAGTTGGCCCAGAACTGAGGTTTGATCAGATGAACCACAAAGCTTTGCACCCTCACATGCTGGGTGTTAGGGGTCCTAGTTTACAAGGGTTGGTTGTGGTGTGGAGAAGGTGAGTCAGAAAAAGCCAAGATCACTTAGAGATGGTTTGTGGGACTCTGATTCCTTTCCTACCTCACCTGGAGAACGGGTGAGACCTCACCTGGACTACTGTGTACAGGCCTGGAGCTCTCATTATAGGAAGGGCACAGACCTGATGGAGCAGGTTCAGAGGAGGCCCAAAAACAACCAGGGGTTGGAGCACCTCTGCTACAAGACAGGCTGAGGGAGCTGAGGTTTGCTCAGCTTGTAGAAGAGGAGGCTCCAAGGAGACTAATAGCAGCCTTCCAGTACCTGAAAGGAGCTAGAGAAGGATGCAGAGAGACTGTTTACAAAGGCCTTGAGGGACAGGACCAGGGGCAATGGCTTCAAACTAGAGCAGAGCAGATTTAGACTGGATGTTTAGCAACAAGTTCTTACTATGAGGGTGGTGGAACACTGGAAGAGGTTGCCCAGGGAGGTAGTTGAGACCCTATCCCTGGACACATTCAAGGTAAGGCTCAACGGGGCTCTGAGCACCTGATCTGCTGACTGCAGAGGGGGTTGGACTGGATGGTCCCTTCCACCCAGACCATTCTGTGATTCTATGCTTGTACAGTCAGCCCTGGCAACAGAGACCATCACTGCACCAGAGAGGAGAACAGGAGTGACAAAGAGTCAGGAAAGGTAGAGCCAAGAGAGGAAAGGTCTGTATTAACTCACCACATGAGCTCACACTGAAGTTCAGGTTCTCCTGTCACCTTCTAAGAAGGATCCATACTACTCCACCTACCTATGCACTTTCCCCTACTTTCTCCTCCCTCCCTTTGTCTCACACACAGTCCTGATGTTCCTGCTTTGCTCAACTGAGAGGCCAACAAGAACTGCCAAGGAGGCAAGGGCTGTGTTCTTCCTGACCATACCAGAAACAAAACCCTGCTCTCATGATAAATGAGGCTCTCCAAATGCCAACAGATTTTTAAAAACCCAGACTGAATTCTCAGGTTAGGAAACATGCCATGGAGCAGGCTACCTGCTGACAGCTCTCAGCTATGGCTGTCAAAGGCAAACCCATGCAGAGGGATCTTGCACCAGCTGGAAGCTCACCATAACAGATCTTGCAGAGACTCCAATCCTCGTTCCCCCACATGAAGTTTTTCTTCTCCCAATCAGCAGAAATAGACAACAAAAAAATGACCCCATTTATCTCCTTGAAGCACAGAGAAAGTCATCAGCTTTCTCTGAGAAAGTCATCAGCTTACTTTGCCACACAAAGCACAGCCTGCTGAAAGCCAATCACATCCTGGGCTGCAGCAAGAGAAACGCAGCCAGCAGGGCCAGGGAGGGGATTCTGCCCCTCTGCTCCACTCTGCTGAGACCACAGCTGCAGCTCTTGGGTCCAGTTCTGGAGCCTCTGTGCCAGGAAGGATCTGGAGGGGCTGGAAGGTGTCCAGAGAAGGGCCATGAGGAGGAGCAGAGGGCTGGAGCTGCTCTGCTATGAGGACAGACTGAGAGAGTTTGAGTTGTGCAGGCTGGAGAAGAGAAGGCTCTGAGGAAACCTTATTGTGGCCTTCCAGGATCTGCAGGGGGCTGCAAGAAAGCTGGGGAGGGACTTCTGAGGGTTTCAGGGAATGATAAGAGTGGAGGGGATAGAACAGAACTAGAAGTGGGGAGATTGAGATTGGATGTTAGGAAGAAGTTGTTCCCCAGGAGGATGGCGAGAGCCTGGCACAGGTTGCCCAGGAAGGTGGTGGAAGCTTCATCCCTGGAGGTGTTTGCAGCCAGGCTGGAGGTGGCTGTGAGCAACCTGCTGTGGTGTGAGGTGTCCCTGCCCAGGGCAGGGGGGTTGGAACTGAATGATCCTTGAGGTCCCTTCCAACCCTGACAATTCTGTGATTCTATGATACAAAAATAAAACCCCCTTTGCCTTGCTTAGGCAGCTCCTAAGAAGTGAACTGAAGCTGGAGCCAGGGAGAGCAGAGGCTCAGGAGAAGGACAGGTTTCAGAGCTCCACACTGTCGGCCCAGACGTCCATGAACCCGACTGACTAAGCTGCTTGGGAACAAAACTCGTCCCTGACATCCTGCCAATGAAAAAGCACCAAATCCCCAGGCCATCAGCACTCAGCTGGCTGGCAGCAGCAGGGCTGGAAGCAGAGAGCAACCCATAACAGTGATGTGCTCCGGTAGCTCTCTGAATCCTTAGGTGGGGGAATCCTGCCTATCTCCTTGGCATAAGAGTCGAGCACTGTGCCCAGCTGTGGGGCTCCCAGCACAGGAAGCACATGGACCTGCTGGAGCAGTTCCCAAGGAGGCCACAAAGGAGAGGGCTGGAGAACCTCCCCTTCAGGAACAAGCTGGGAGAGCTGGGGATTTTCAGCCTGGAGAAAGGAAGGCTCCAGGGAGGACTTAAGAGCTGCATTTCAGTATCTGAAGAGGACCTACAGGAAGGCTGGGGAGGGACTGTTTACACAGGCTTGCAGTGATGGGATGAGTGGCAATCGTTGGAAACTACACCAGGGGAGACTTAGGTTAGACAT
Organism: Colaptes auratus; assembly: GCA_015227895.2. Taxonomy (NCBI): domain Eukaryota; kingdom Metazoa; phylum Chordata; class Aves; order Piciformes; family Picidae; genus Colaptes; species Colaptes auratus. The sequence continues at coordinate 3,360,058 of JAAWVA010000042.1, read as the reverse complement.
CAGGAGGAAGTTCAGCACAATGAGGGTGGTGAGATGCTGGAACAGGTTGCCCAGAGACGTGGCTGAGACCCCAAGATCAGACTTGATGTGGTCCTGGGCTGCCTGGAGGGGTCCCTGCTAACTGCAGGGGACAAGATGACCTTCAGGGGTCCTTTTCAACCCAATGCAATCTGTGAAAAGCAGAACTGAGGTTCAGAGAGGCCACATTTCAACCTAGTTTAGAAAACCAGGCCACTCTGCTGGATGGGGGGGGGGGGGGGGGGGGAAGTGGTTTTCACTATAGGAACTATACAACAAACTCCAAATCAAGAGACAGAACAGTTTGTGTTCCGTCTGGCTAATGATGCAACTAAGTGCACCGTACGTAGGAGAAAAATTATTGTACACATAGTCACATATGGCTTGTAATATTTCTGCTTCAACAATGAAAAGGGAGAAAGATGTGGCAAGAAAACATTCTCTCAACAGCTGTGAGCAGAACTGGGAGCCCCCACTGGACTTCAGCTGCGGGGAAGACAGCCGCAGAGTATTCATTCTGAGCTCAGCAGAGTTGATCTGAAGAATAAAATCAGTGGCATTGTAAAACTAGCACTAAAAAAGTAGAGCTACTCGTTGCAGCAGCCTGGGGTGCTCACACAGCTTGCAGGAATGCCTCTAAAACGCTCTGCCAGCACACAGTTGACAGCTATCGCTCATCATTATGCGATGTGGTGGTGGCTGGGGAGCTGCCTCTGCCATGGGGAAGCCTCTCGGTCGAGGAGACGACACAAGCAGACAAGTGGCAGACACCCCCCTGTGACACAGAAGCAGCACAATCCCCTAACCCGAGGACTAAACTCAAAACTAACCCCTCCTGAACTGGAACAGGGAAAATAAAAAGCTGGGATTCACTATGGTAAGCCCTTCTGCAGGCTTAATTTACCATGCCAGAGCCTAGAGATGGGCAATAAAGGAAGGTCAGTAATATCCTTCCTCTCCCTCTAGTTCATTTCACTGCCTACAGTCTCCCAACGAAGCTACAGTGCTGCTCTGGTCAGGGAAGGATCAAGTCTTTAGTGCATAGAGCAATGCCTTGCAACGGAGCTGAGCTCAAGTTCAGCACCTGCAAAATACAGTCAAAACCAGAGGCTTTCCCTCGAATTCTTCTAAGGTTTGGGAACACAGAGCAAAAGAGAAGGAAGTCTGCTCCCTGTGTGTGGCTCCTGAAGCTACACAGCAAAAGCCCAGACAATCCTATTAAAAACCCAACAAAACAACAAAAGCTGCTTAATCACCTCCCTGGGAGACATCCTCCGGTGCCATTTCCCGCTCCCTTTGGCAAGTTCAACTTTCCAGCCACCCTTAGCTTTGAGGTTCCTTCACGCTACCTGAGAGAGGGCTGGGAACACCTTCCCAGCAGATAATCTTTCTCCTGCCCCTCCACATCACCAGCTATCTTTAAAGACACCTGACTTTCTTATCCTACTCTAGCTGCTCATTTCCATAGCAGCCCATGCCAGTGTCCAGGTTCCCCCCACCGCCTTGCTTCAGCTGCAGTGACATCCCTCACTCCCTCTGATTTCCCCCAATCCTTTGCTGATCTGCTTGGTCCTCACCACCTTTTTGAGCACTTCAGACAGTTCATACCTTCTCTTCCTCAGCTGGTTTAGGTCCTTTCCCTGCCAAGTTCATGTCCCTCCAGCACTGAGCGTTTCCACCCCTGCCTTTCCTGATTACACCAAGCCCCAAGGGAAGGAAAGAATAGCTCCAGCTGCTCTAATCCACTTCTCTCCAGCATATCAGTGGCTCAGAAACATGAACATCACCTGTGCTAACCTCAACTCTCCCCTGCCCACATCAGTGCTTGACTCTCACTTGCTAAAGCAACCCACCCAAACCCAGAACCTTTCCCATTTCTTTCTAGTAAGAGGGCTGATAACTTGGCAGGGCAGTTGCACACGATGATCTCGAGGTCCCTTCCAACCTCTAATATACTGTGAATAAAGAGAACTCTTAAAATGCCTTTTGTTTCATCCAGGGACTCTCTTCCATTAGCAACATCACTAATCCCAAGGCTTTGCCTGTCTTCCCAGCAGCTAAAAGGGCTCCTCTGACCCATGCGCTTCACTCCCGACCTTTTGTTTCTCTTCCTCTCTGGAGACAGTAACACATCCCCCTGCTTCAGCAAGGAGATCACAAGCAGCTCATCCAAAAACAAAACCCGAGGGACAGCTACAGCTTCCCTCCCCCTCACCATGCAGCACTCAGCCCCGCTCCAAGCTGGGTAATTCTGGAGCACCCTTGTGCCGTGCCTGCTGGGCTCTCCACGGAGCAGCAGCAACACAGGCTCAGATCCATGCCTGGGCTCACTCGAAGGACTGAAATTTCACCCGCTGAAGCTTACAATTAAAACTGCTAGAAAAAGGCATTCCTGAACGACAGAAACTCCTACAAAGGGAGCCTACATAGCAGTTTGTGACTTCACACTGCCAGAGTGTCTTATTTCTGCTGCGGGTTTGAGGCTGCTACATTGCGGAGCCGATCAGGGGCTGCTCTCCAAAGCAGGAAGATTTTTACCTATGCTTAGCAACGGCCACAGTGCAGCATTCAGAGCAGGCCTGCAAGCCCTCAGCAGAGCAAGCCCCTTCCTTTAAGTTCAAAATCTTCTCTGAAAGCGGTTTTGAGGAAGGAAGAAGACAACTAAGGTACAAAAAAGCTTTCCTTCACCAATGTGCTTCAGAAGAACACTTAGACCGACCACCTCTCAGGGGTAGTGTCAGGAGTACCTGGCACAGGCTCTTGGGCTGCCACCAATGCAGCATGACCTTGGCCAAGACAGCTGGGCCTGGTCTCCCTCTAATGAACTCTTTCATAGCTCATCATTTCCATGCTCAGTCCTCTGCAAGCCTTAACCAACTCCACACCACCCTTTCCCAGAGGCCTGAGTCCGCTTTTCCCCACCAAGGAAGCTTTAAGGCACACAACATAAAATGTCTTCCCACAGGCACGTTTTCAGGCAGAAAAGTTACCCTAGCAGGAAAGCTGACCCCTACCCTTTAATTTTTCACTCCATGGGACAGACAATGAAAGTCTGATACTTGACATGGATAAAGTCCCAGTTAAGACCAGTGCCCTTTCTTAAAGTGGAGGGAAAGCAGGCTTGTGACTGGGTCATTGTTCCGAGCATGCTCGGCAGCTTTGAAGCTTTCAGCATCGGGTAATGGAGCGCTGTTTCCTCTCTGACATCACTCCACATTCTCCTGCCTGACCAGAGCAATGACACAGTAACAGGTTTTGCTGCTGCTGCCATTACTTTTTTGGCAAAGGGTTGCCCCACAAAGGGACCAGAACAAGGACACCGAGCACATGGGAAGGAGTTGTGCAACACACCACCAACCACGGAGCTCACCCCGACGCGGTTTGGAGGCTCCCCAGCTCCCCCTCTCCCCAAGCAAACTATTACGTGAAGTGCATTTTCAACCCCAACATCTGCCTCGCTCACTTCTCCAACAGGAGCTTCAACCCCAAATCAGACCATTTCAGTATTAATCACGAGGCACATCTTCGTTTAAGGCAAGGGACGATGCAAAGCAGGGGCTGCTAGGAAGCCATACCTACAGCTCCCAGATGAGGTGAAACACAAACGGTGCCACCGGCCACGTTGATTCTTGTTTTCTTGTGCGTTCCTAACAGTTTCACAGTGACTTACGAAGCTTTATTAACGTCCTGCCAAGTGTGTATCCCCTAAAAACATCCAGAAGGAACGACAGAAATTACTTCTGGATGTCCTGACCCTTTCCAGGATTGCACCTCGGTGCTACACCAAGCAGAATTACGCAAGCTCCGCAACTATAAAACCTTCCCAGATCTTTGGAGGAAAAGCTCGACTTTGGCTGAAAAGCTCTACCCTAACTTCAGGCTCCCGAAACAAGGGCACCTAAAGCGCTCATCACAGCTGCTCCGGAGCCGCGCTGATTATCGCTCCTTTTGTTTTTCTTTCTAACCTCGAGACTCGCTCCGGCTGAAGTCAGAAAACAAAATGTCATTGTTCAGGCTTAATGAGTCAACGTTCATTTCCCCATTGTTTATTTAAAAGAGCAACAGTGGCACTAATTGCGCTGAAATACTGATGTTTTATTCCTGGGGGTTGGTACAAGAAGGGAAAAAATGGGTTTTCGACATAGCAGGGGACCGCTGGAACGGGCAGGGGCAGCCAGGGATGGCTCGACTGGGTAGCGGAGCTTGAGCGGGGGCAGCCCCCAGCCCAGAGAGCAGAGCAGCGGTGAGCAGGTGAACATCACGGAGCGGAATGCGGCTCCCCACTAACCTCCGGCCCAACAGACCTTAAAGCCGGCCCGATAAAAGCACCAAACCTCCCCGGGTGCGAGTCACCTCAGCGAGGGGTGCCCCCCGCCGACCCGCTCCGCGGGACCGCTCCCCCCGTTACGACACCACCAGCCACTGTCCCCCTCTCGCGGGTCACCTTGACAGCCCGCTCAGGCACCCCGCGCTCCCGTCTTTGTGCCGTTACGGGTGGCCGCGGAGCGCCGGGCCCGCGCACAAAGCCCCGGTAAAGGGGGACGCGGGGAGGACGCGGCGCGGCCCGCCCCGGCTTAAGGGGGTTACAAGTGCCCCGGGGTAGAGCGAGGGCCCGGCCGTCCCCCGCGGCGCGGCTGTTACCTGGAAGTCCCTGTCCTCGTTGAAGCGGGAGAACCTGTCCGCCATTTTGCGCCGCCGTCGCCTCGCTCAGCCCAGCACGGCCCGGCCCGGCCCAGCGCCTCCGGCCGCCACCCTCCAGCGCCGCCTCCGCCGCGCCGGGCGGCTCCGCGCATGCGCGGCGGGGCAGGTCACATGCGCGGCCCTGGTCCGCCCTCACGGTAGATCTGAACGAAGGGCAGCGCCACAGTCGGCTCGCTGACAGGCAGCTGGCGGGATAGTGGAGGGCGGCGGACACCAGGGCTGTGCCGTTAGGTCTCCCCAGCCGCAGCGGCTCCTGTCACGTCCCCCCACCCAGGCCCAACTGCTCCTCAGCGCGCAGCATGCACTGCACATGCGCCACCTCCTCGCTTGCGCGCGCACTCTGACATCCAACCATGACGCGAGTTTGACCGGGTTGCCCCGCCTCCCGGTGTGCGCATGCGCAAAGCCGTCAAGCGACGAGGGCTTGACCCCGGGGACAGAAGACCGCTTCTGTGACTGTCCCGCCCTCTTAGCCCTAGCCAATGGAACTGCCTCAGTCTCTGGAGTGATGGCGGTATGAACCAATAGGAGTTCGGGCTCGCCACTGCCCCCTAACATACGCCGTGGGTCGTGCGGGTCGGTGGTGGATGGATGTCCAGACTTTCTTCAGAGGCCATTGGGTGGGATGGGGGGTGCCGGCAAGGGGTGTCAGGGTATCCGGCACCCCCTCGGGCGGTGGAGAAGGTACCATGGCCCAGCTAAGTGAGGGCCAGGGGTCAGCTGAGGTGGTTGATAGGGTCTGAGGCCAGCCTGAAGTAGGCAGTGGAGCCCCCAGGCCAGCCTTGAGACTGATTCTGAGGCCAGGGGCTAGCGCTGAGGTGAGCGATGGGGTCTAGAGTCCGCCCTGAGGCCGATGATGCTGCCTGGGACTACCCCTGAGGCACATGATAGTGCCCAGGATCAGGCCTGAGGTAGGCCCTGGTGCCCAGTGCCGAGGCTGAGCTGCACCACTGTGCTCGGAGCCCACCCTGAGACTCAGCATAACGTGCAGGGACAGGCAGAGTTCTGTTTACTTGTAGCCCTGTTCCCACTCCAGTCCTTCAGCCAGGCCTCTGAGGCCTCTCCTCACCCCTAAGCAGGAAGGTGTGTGCATGGCTTGTGTAACCATAGCCAGATCCCTGCGTGTGGTGGCAGAGAAGCAACACCCTGAGCCTGCACACACCAGGCAATGCCTCGGGGTCTCCATCTCTCAGCAGCCCGCAGCCTTTGAGCGCAGGGGCTGTGGCAGATGAGGCCCTGCTTCTCTATGCACCAGCACAGCTGTTACCAGCTGTCTCTAAGCATGGCAGTGTGTGTCTCTGTCTCTCCCCCCATCCCTGACAGCAGGAAAACCGGATTCCATCTGTCTCTCCATTCATTCCTTTCCTTTCTCTCACCGGGAGCCTCACTGCCCGGATCCTGCTTGCTTGCTGCCCTCTGCTGCCGTGTCGAGAGCGAGGAGGAAGGAGGAGCTGGGAGCTGGGCCTGGCTGAAGCCTGTTCACCAGACCGTGCCTCCTCCGAGCGTGCCACCAGCCTGGTGGGTGAGATGAACGCCTCTGATAGCCCCACGCAGCGAGGCCGCGGGTCGAATGCAGTGGTGGCTGAAGCCGTGGCTGTGCTTTGTGCTACGTGGTGCAGCTTGTAACAGGACTGACTTGATCTGTAACTGCAGTGTGCCAGGCTGTGCTACGCCGCCAGAACTCCTGCATGGAGCTCCCTCATGCTGCCTGCAACTGGCTAGGAGGGATGTGGTTCTCATCCTGCTGCTCACCCTCAGCAGCCCTGGGGAAATCCCCTCAGGAAATCACCCTCATCTGGCTTCTCTCTGGGGACCAGTCAGCCTGGTGTGCTGAGGAAGACCTCGTGGGCACTGCAGGGTGGCTGTGAGAGCTTTCGCTGGGCAGAACTGTGCTGGAATTTGCTCTTCATTGCTCTAAGAAAGCCCTGTTGATGTCTGTGCTTCACTCTGCTCTTCAGTGCTGGGGTCACACATCCCATCCTGCGTCAGGTCTGTGGGCACACCTGCCTGGGCAAGGGGCAGCTGCTGGTCTGGAGCTGCCAGGCCTCAGCCTCTCCACAGCTCATTGTCATTTTCTGTGATGATCCCCCCGTGGTTCCTTCTTCCCCAAGCTTTGCCCATGGAGGGTGGTGAAGCTGAGGCACGTAGGGGAGCAGCCTTTCTCCTTTCAAGAGGAACTGCTGAGTTTTCAGAGAGGACTGTCCCCACCCTGTTCCTCTGCAGCACCTGGACACATCCAAGCGAGCAGGGTGGAGCCAGGATCCCTGCCCAGGGTGTGGCTCAGCCCTGTGTGTGGCTCAATGGAAGGGACACGTGTGTCCTGCAGCCACCCCACCCGTGGGTCCTAGATGGACACTGTGGGCCCAGCACAGCCCATGAGAGGGAGCTCCTGCTCGTGGGACCCACCACTGTCAGAACCCCACTAACATCCTGGGACACACCCCCACACACCGTGGGAAGGTTGAGCTGGATGTGTCCCCATTTTGATCCCTGGGGCAGGGAATGCAGGTACCTGGTGACCCCCCGGGGAGGGTGGCAGCTGCCACCCTGCTTATGCCCTGTCTTTACATGGACCCCCATGCCCTGCTGGGTGCAGGAACCTGATGCTCTTCATCACCAGTGGGTGGGGGGCACTGAGCCCTGCCAGCTTGGGCTTTGGGATTAGGAGATCTGGCACCATGGGAGTGCTGAGCCCAGGAGGTGTGGTCCCCTACCCAGAGCTAGGTGCTGCCCCTCAGCTCCCCCCTGCCACAGTTTCCCTCGGTGCTTCAGGGGTGGGCAGAGCAAAGAGCTGGGTCTGGGGCAAGGCCCAGCCCTCTTTGGGGAGTCAGCCTTTGTGGGGTGGGCTGAGGTTTCTCTCCCCAGGCCAGGAGCCCCCCACCTCAGAGTGTGTCTGTGCAATGTGCACTGATGACTGCAAGTATGAGCAGGGAGAGGCCTGGAACTCAGGGTGCAGGAGGGCAGCTCCGTGCTGCAGGCCAGGAGTGGTGCTGCAGGGCCTGGGCTCCTCTTCAAATGTGAAAGAGTTTTGGGCCGGGGCTGCAGCCCCACCAGCCCCTCAGCATGGGGAAGAAGGAGCTGGAGGGGGCTCCTGAAGGAACCTCCATACCCTCCCCCTGTGCCTGCTGGGGATGTGTGCCAAACAGGGACCTGGGCCTGCTGGGGAACAGACCTGCACCACTCCACTGCCTGCACTTAGGGACAGTGCAATGTCCCCATCAGGCAAACTCTCTGCCTCCATGGGACATAGGGACAGCTCAGTGTCCTCCGTGGGCACAGCCCTGTGCTCCCATGGGGTATGGGTTCAGTGTCCCCTCTGGGCACAGTTTGATGCCACTGTCAGGCACAAGGATGGTTCAGTGCTGCCCTTGAGGATGAGAATCAGTCTGTGCCTCCAGTGGGCATGGGGACAGCTCAATGTCCCCATCAGGCACAGGTCCGTAACCCCTCTGAGCACAGAGACAGCTTAGTGTGTTCTCCATGGGCAGGGCTGTGTGACACTGTAGGGCACAGGGACAGCTCAGTGTCCCCATGGGCTGGGGACAGCTGGAGTGGCCATGTGACACTTGGGAATGGGCCTAATGGCGCTGCTGCAGCCTCCTCACGCACCCTGCAGGGGGGTCTGGGTGGTGCTGAGGGACAGGCAGGCACCCAGGGGACCCTTAGGACCGCCCCAGCCTCATGGCACGGCCTTGCCCACATCCCCCACAGCCAGCCCTGACAAGAGCTGGGTATAAATAGCAGCCAGCACTGTCACCTCCTGTCACATGCCCGGGGCTGGCAGGTTCCCCCCACCGCCAGCCGGGGCACAGCTGTTCCTGAGACAGGAGGGACAGCCACGGGGGCCCCATCCCTCCCACCAGCAGGGCACCCCACCATGGGGTCACCAGGGCCACCAGCCCCCACCCCACACACTGGGCACACTCCTGAGGCTACCCAGGGGTTGGGGCTGTCTCCACCTCTGGAGCACAGACCCAAACCCCTCCACGTGCCACTCGGACAGAGCCAGGCTGGCTGGATCCACACACACCTTAAGAGCCCATTGCCAGCACCAGGGCACACAGGGAACGCTTCTGACCCCAAATCAGAGCAAGAAGGGAAACTCCCGGAGGCTTGGGTGGTTCTCAAAGCCTCTGCCACCCCCGGCTCATCACCACCCACTGCCAGCAGCAGAAATGGTCACGGCTCGACCCGCGGGTCCCCGGGCGGCGCTAAAAATACCCAACCCTGACAGCAACAGCTGGGGACCCGCAGCGGCTGCCGGGGGACCCGCGGAGGGGACGGCGGCCGCCGGAGCGCTGGAGCTGGCAGGCCTGGGCTCTGCCGTCCCACTCCACGCCGGCACAGTTCCTCTTGCTTCCACGCTGGATCGCGGGGAGCCCACAGCACCCCGCGCCGCCAGGCCCGGCCCTTCGCCCCCTTGTGCCGCCGGGACGCGGCGCGATGGCCGGCGGCGGCACGGTGCCCGGCCGTGCCCGGCGGCCCGCGGCGGTGGCTGTCCCCCGGCTGTCCCCCAGCCCTCCCCGCAGCCCCTAATCCATCTCTCGCAGCAGGAGATGCCTAAGCTGCCTTTTCATGGCGCTGCTCCGCGCGCCGCTCAATGCCGGCCGCTGGCAGGAGATGTGTCGGACAAGCTGGAGGGATCCCTCCCCTGCAGCAAGGTCAAGGTGGGCTTAGCCAGCTTCCCCCCGCGCCCACCGCCGCGCCACCGCCTGCCAGCCTGCCTCGGGGTGGCTGCATCCCCCACCCGGCCCGGCGGGAGGCACCTCGGGGGTACTGGGGCAGTGAGACCTCCCCCTCGGTGTGGCTCAGACCCCCAGGCCTCACACTACACCCGGGGTATCCACCAGCCTCTGACCCCATACTGGGGGCCCCTCAGGTGTTGGGGCTTAGGCACCACGTTGTGCCCAGGGTCTGCTGCCACCCCCAGGTACCCCGGAGCTCAGCTTGCCCGTGGCCTCCCCCATGGTACCTCAAGGCTTGGCTCACCCTGCAGCTCGCCCCATGGATACCCCAGGGTTCAACTTGCCCCATGGCCTCCCCCATGGGTACCTCAAGGCTTGGCTCACCCTGCAGCTCACCCCATGTGTACCCCAAGGTTCAGCTTGCCCCATGGCCTCCCCCATGGGTACCTCAAGGTTGGCTCACTGCAGCTCACCCATGGATACCCAAGGTTCAACTTGCCCATGGCCTCCCCATGGTACCTCAAGGCTTGGCTCACCCTGCAGCTCGCCCCATGGATACCCCGGGTTCAACTTGCCCCATGGCCTCCCCATGGGTACTCAAGGCTTGGCTCACCCTGCAGCATGCCCATGGATACCCCGGTCAACTTGCCCATGCCTCCCCCATGGGTACCTAAGGTTGCACACTTGCAGCTCACCCCAGGATTTGGTATTCCCCAGGGTGCCCCACACTGCCTGCCTGGCTCTCACTGCTCTCAGGGCTCCTTCCTCTATTTCTTTCCCCCCCACTGCCTGGTCAGGGCTGCTCACAGACCCCTCCCACCCCGTGGAGAGCCACTGCAGACCATGACACCAGTTCAGACCAGTACAAACATGGCCTGACAACAGCAGGCACAGGTTCCTGCCTGCCCTCACCCATGGTGGGGGTGCAAGAAAGCTGGGCACAGGTATGCAAGCATGCACACACAGGCACACATGCACACGAGTCCAAGAGACCTTTCACACACTGCCCCCTACACTGTCAGCCCCAGCCCCACATCCCCATAGTGACCCTCCTGTGGGCACTGTTTGTGTGCGTGTGCGTGTGCATCTGTGTATGTACATGTGAGCCTGCACACGTGTGTGCACCTCTGTGTGTACATGTGTGCGTGTGCATATCTCTCTGTGCTCGTCTGTGTGCGTTCATCTGTGTGTGTGCACAGCTGTGTGCCTATGTACATGTGTGTATGCATCTGTGCACATCTGTGTGTGCTCATCTGTGTGTGTGCACAGCTGTGTGTGCCTATGTACATGTGTGCATGTGTGTGCATCTGTGCACATCTGTGTGTGCTCATCTGTGTGTGTGCACAGCTGTGTGTGTGCACAGCTGTGTGTGTGCACAGCTGTGTGTGCCTATGTACATGTGTGCATGTGTGTATGCATCTGTGCACATCTCTGTGTGTGCCTATGTACATGTGTGTATGCATCTGTGCACATCTGTGTGCTCATCTGTGTGTGTGCACAGCTGTGTGTGTGCACATCTGTGTGTGCCTATGTACATGTGTGTATGAGTCTGTGCTCATCTGTGTGTGCTCATCTGTGTGTGTGCACAGCTGTGTGTACCTATGTACATGTGTGTATGCATCTGTGCACATCTGTGTGCTCAGCTGTGTGTGTGCACAGCTGTGTGTGCCTCTGTGTGTATGTGTGTGCATGTGTGTATGCATCTGTGCACATCTGTGTGCTCATCTGTGTGTGTGCACATCTGTGTGTGCCTATGTACATGTGTGCATGTGTGTGCATCTGTGCACATCTGTGTGTGCTCATCTGTGTGGTGTGCACAGCTGTGTGTGCCTCTGTGTGCACACATCTGCATGTGTGTATGTCTGTGCACATCTGTGTGTGCTCATCTGTGTGTGTGCACATCTGTGTGTGCCTATGTACATGTGTGCATGTGTGTATGTGTCTGTGCACATCTCTGTGTGTGCACAGCTCTGTGTGTGCACATCTGTGTGTGCCTCTGTGTGTATGTGTGTGCATGTGTGTATGCATCTGTGCACATCTGTGTGTGCTCATCTGTGTGTGTGCACAGCTGTGTGTGTGCACATCTGTGTGTGCCTATGTACATGTGTGCATGTGTGTATGCATCTGTGCACATCTGTGTGCTCAGCTGTGTGTGTGCACAGCTGTGTGTGCCTATGTACATGTGTGTATGCATCTGTGCACATCTGTGTGCTCATCTGTGTGTGTGCACAGCTGTGTGTGCCTATGTACATGTGTGCATGTGTGTATGCATCTGTGCACATCTGTGTGTGCTCATCTGTGTGTGTGCACAGCTGTGTGTGCCTATGTACATGTGTGCATGTGTGTATGCATCTGTGCACATCTGTGTGTGCTCATCTGTGTGTGTGCACAGCTGTGTGTGCCTATGTACATGTGTGTATGCATCTGTGCACATCTGTGTGTGCTCATCTGTGTGTGTGCACAGCTGTGTGTGCCTATGTACATGTGTGTATGCATCTGTGCACATCTGTGTGCTCAGCTGTGTGTGCACAGCTGTGTGTGCCTATGTACATGTGTGTATGCATCTGTGCACAGCTGTGTGTGCTCATCTGTGTGTGTGCACATCTGTGTGTGCCTATGTTCATGTGTGCATGTGTGTATGCATCTGTGCACATCTGTGTGTGTGCACAGCTGTGTGTGCCTATGTACATGTGTGCATGTGTGTATGCATCTGTGCACATCTGTGTGTGCTCATCTGTGTGTGTGCTCATTGTGTGTGCACATCTGTGTGTGCCTCTGTGTGCACACATCTGCATGTGTGTATGTCTGTGCACATCTGTGTGTGCTCATCTGTGTGTGTGCACATCTGTGTGTGCCTATGTACATGTGTGCATGTGTGTATGTGTCTGTGCACATCTCTGTGTGTGCACAGCTCTGTGTGTGCACATCTGTGTGTGCCTCTGTGTGTATGTGTGTGCATGTGTGTATGCATCTGTGCACATCTGTGTGTGCTCATCTGTGTGTGTGCACAGCTGTGTGTGCACATCTGTGTGTGCTCATCTGTGTGTGTGCACAGCTGTGTGTGTGCACATCTGTGTGTGCCTATGTACATGTGTGTATGAGTCGTGTGCTCCATTGTGTGCTCATCGTGTGTGGGTGAACACTGTGTGTGCCTATGTACATGTGTGTATGAGTCTGTGCTCATCTGTGTGTGCTCATCTGTGTGTGCACAGCTGTGTGTGCCTATGTACATGTGTGTATGCATCTGTGCACAGCTGTGTGTGCCTATGTACATGTGTGCATGTGTGTATGCATCTGTGCACAGC
>JAAWVA010000042.1:3282539-3347339 GCA_015227895.2 Colaptes auratus | reverse complement strand
CCCATCATTTTCCTCTGCACCTCTCTGGAGTCCCCTGGGACCCCCCTGTCCCTTCACTGTAGAGCTACTTCACCCCCCTGGCCTGGGACCCACATTCCTCGCCCCCCCCTCCCTCCCACCCCCTGTGCACCATGTGTCCCACTGTCCCCAGGCCCCAGGTGTCTCGGGGCGGATCACCCCTCATGGCCCCTGGTCACTTACATGGTTCTCAGCCCCCCTTGGGGCTCCCTCGGTCCCTGGGTGTCACCCAGACTGTGCCACTGCCCACGAAGTGCCCGTGGACACCTTGGGGTGCTGCTGTATCCAGCCCTACAAGGCCATTGCACAGCCCAGAATGTCCCCAGATCAGGGTGGGGGCAGGGGACTTCTGCCCAACGGGCTGTGGCACTTCTGTCCCCAACCTTGGCAGCCAGAGGGGCCTGGGACATACCTGGAGAGGACATGGTGGGGGACTGGGACACACCAGGGAGACACCAAGACATACCGTGGGGAGACTGGGACGCACTGGTGTGACTGGGATGGATTGGATTCGGGGGGATTTGGGACGTGCTGGTGGGGGTTGGGACACATCACGGGGACTAGGAAACACCAGGGTGATTTGGGACGTACTGGGGAGGAATTAGGACACATGGAGGGGGTCTGGGACACACTGAGAAGAGCTGGGACACACTAGGGGGGAACCAGGACACGTTGGGAGGAATTGAGACACATTGAGGGAGACTGGGACACACTGGGACACGCTGGGGGCACTCGGGAGAGGCTAGGGGGATCCAGGCTGAAGAGGAGGGACACTGGGACACACTGGAGAGGAATGAGACGCACTGTGGGGACTGGGACTCACCAAGGGGAAAGTGAGACACACTGAGGGACATTTGGAACAGGCCAGGGGGATCCAGGGCACACGGTGGGGGCCTGGGACATACCAGAGACCCTCATCAGGGACAGCCCCCATGGGAATCCCCCCCTTCGTTTTGGCCGCAGGGTGGGAGGGGGACATTGCCCTTCCCACAGCAGCGTCCCGCAGCAGGGTCAGCCGGCCGGGGTGGGGGTGGGATGGATCTGGAGGGGTCTGCCCGCCAGCCCAGCGCCCCCGTCCCACTCTTTACTGGGGGGCTCGGGGTTGCGCTGGGCGGCTGCGGCCCCTCCGCCTCCTCCCTCCCTTTCTCGCCCCTTTTCCTGTAACTTCAGCTTTTGTTGTGCGCGGAGCAGCCCGGGCTGCCGTGAAAGGAGGGCCCCTCGGCTTTCAGAGCGTAATTGAAACCATTGCCGGCTCCTGGCCGAGGGGGAAGGGCGGGGGTGGGGGGGCTCCAGAAATCAAAGCTGAGGGGGGGGGACGATGGGGGACACACGATGCGCACCCTCTCCTGTCCCCCCTCCTCCATCAGCCTTCTCGCCTGGCAGGAGGCTGGGGGCTCCCTGCCGCTGCCCAGGGCGTGGGGGCTGCAGCCAGAGGTGCCCCGGATGGGGCCGGGCCGGTGGCTCTGGGAGCGGGCCGTGGTGGGATGGGGTCCCCCGGCTGGGGCTCCCAGGGGTGCTGCCTTTGAGGCCGGTGCCGAGCCCACGGCCGCCATGTGACGGGGAGGGCGGCTCGGCACAGCCAGGCCTTGGCGGTGGCCCAGCGAGGCCTGATCCTGGCCAGCGGCTGCCTCCTGGCCTCTGCCCAGCTGCTCGATCGCCGGCGGGACGCGGGGTGAACTCTCGGGACGCCCGGGTGCAGGGGCTGGCTTGTGTGACCCCCCAGCCCCGGCCTCCCCCGCCCCAGTGGCCTCTGCCCCGGCCCTGCTGGATGGGGCTGGGGGCGTGGGGGGTGCTGCGCAGCCACGTGGACCTCGGCTTCCTAAAAGCTTCGGAGCTTGGCTTCTTCCCCGGGGGGAGGGGGATGCCACTTCAGTGGGGGTGGCAGGGGCTCTCCCCATCCTCCTGGGCGCTGCAGGGCTGCTGGTGCCTCAGGATGGGGGATCCCCAGGACCTCTGGGCACCAGGGACACGGAGGGCTGCGGTCCTACCTGGAATGGGTGCTGAGTGCTCCTGGGGAGGGAGAAACCCAGAGCAGAGCTACAAGCCGGCCCCAGGAGGGAACCCTGGGTGGGCTGGGGGTGTCAGGGAAACCCTTTGGTCCCAATCTCTTCCTGTCACCAGGCTCCCAACTGAGTCCCCAGGGGTGTGATGAGTGGGAGATGGTTCAGCCCCCTCCCCCAGAGCTGTGGAGGGGCCTCCTGGCAGAGGGGACCCTGTGAGGATCCTGCACCCTTTGGGAGTGTGGGGCCAAGACCAGATCCCCCCAGGGCTTCCTTTTGCAGCCCCCCAAGAGCTTGTTAGGGTGGCAGGGACCCAGGAGTCCCTATCCTCCCACTGCTCCTTGCTTACATCATCCCAGTTCTGTATTGGGGGCTGCTGGTAGGCACCTGGTGCTGCCTGCTCCTTGTCCCCAGCACCCCGAGGTTCCTCCCAGGGGATGGCCCGTGGATGCCACCGTTTCAGGAGGGCCTGGTGCCTCCAGTGTCCAAATGGCCCATGGTCCCCTTCCTGGGACTCCTTCAGAGCTGTGAGATGTCAGGGTGCTTGTGGGGTCCTCCCTGAGGGTGCTTGTGGGGTCTTCCCTGCACCCACGATGGGGATGCAGATGGACCCCGCCCCGGATCTTGCCCTTGGACCCCCGGCAGCACCCCAAGTGGTGCCCAGCACACCCAGCTCAGCCCTGGGCTGCTCTGGTCCTACCTGAGCCTTCTCCCTGGGGACAGGCCTGCTGCACCCATGGGTGACACTGGGGCTGGCATTGCCCCTGCACCCTAAACTGCCTCGGGTTTGTGGGCAGCACCCCTTGGGAGGGCAATGGGGTTTTTTTTTGGGGGGGGGTGGCAGCACCAGCTCCCATCATCCCCATTCCCTGGGGATGGGCAGGGAAGAGGGTGAACCAGAAACTGGAGGATGGAGCTGCTGTGCCAAGTGATGCCAGGCAGGACGGGGACGCCGGGGGGGGTCTCCCAGGAGCTCAGAGGAAAGCCCCCCCCGGCCCCTGCCCTCGGCTTTGTTTCACACTTAAGAGCTTCTAATTAAAACCAGCCACAAAATCGCTGGCTGGCGGCAGGCTGGAGGTGCCAGCAGAGGACGGGGGTCTGTCACCAAGGGAACAGAGAGGGGGGCAGGGCCCCCGGCGAGGGCACCGCAGGGCCCTCCTGCGCCCTGCGCGTGAGCAGGCACACGTGTGCACACCCACAGAGGTGCACACACACACACAGAGGTGCACACACACCCACAGAGGTGCACACCCACAGAGGTGCACACACACACACACAGGTGTGAGCACACCCACAGAGGTGCACACACACAGAGGTACACACTCACAGGTGTGAGCACACCAAAACACACACAGATGTGCACACTCACAGGTGTGAGCACACAACATGCACACACACAGATGTGCACACTCACAGGTGTGAGCACACAACAGGCACACACACAGATGTGCACACTCACAGGTGTGAGCACACAACATGCACACACAGATGTGCACACTCACAGATGTCAGCACACCAACACACACACAGATGTGCACACTCACAGGTGTGAGCACACAACATGCACACACACAGATGTGCACACTCACAGGTGTGAGCACACCCACATGCACACACAGATGTGCACACTCACAGGTGTGAGCACACAACAGGCACACACACACAGATGTGCACACTCACAGGTATGAGCACACCCACAGGCACACACACACAGATGTGCACACTCACAGATGTCAGCACACCAACACACACACACACAGATGTGCACACTCACAGGTGTGAGCACACAACATGCACACACACAGATGTGCACACTCACAGGTGTGAGCACACAACATGCACACACACAGATGTGCACACTCACAGGTGTGAGCACACAACATGCACACACACAGATGTGCACACTCACAGGTGTGAGCACACAACATGCACACACACACAGATGTGCACACTCACAGGTGTGAGCACACAACAGGCACACACACAGATGTGCACACTCACAGATGTGAGCACACACATGCACACACACAGATGTGCACACTCACAGATGTGAGCACACAACATGCACACACACAGATGTGCACACTCAGATGTGAGCACACAACAGGCACACACACACAGATGTGCACACTCACAGGTGTGAGCACACCAACACACACACAGATGTGCACACTCACAGATGTGAGCACACAACATGCACACACACAGATGTGCACACTCACAGGTGTGAGCACACAACAGGCACACACACACAGATGTGCACACTCACAGGTGTGAGCACACAACATGCACACACACAGATGTGCACACTCACAGGTGTGAGCACACAACAGGCACACACAGAGATGTGCACACTCACAGGTGTGAGCACACAACATGCACACACACAGATGTGCACACTCACAGGTGTGAGCACACAACATGCACACACACAGATGTGCACACTCACAGGTGTGAGCACACCCACAGAGGTGCACACCCACAGAGGTGCACACTCACAGGTGTCAGCACACCAACACACACACAGATGTGCACACTCACAGGTGTCAGCACACCAACACACACACAGATGTGCACACTCACAGATGTCAGCACACCAACACACACAGAGATGTGCACACTCACAGGTGTGAGCACACAACAGGCACACACAGATGTGCACACTCACAGGTGTGAGCACACAACAGGCACACACACAGATGTGCACACTCACAGATGTGAGCACACCAACACACACACACAGATGTGCACACTCACAGGTGTGAGCACACAACATGCACACACACAGATGTGCACACTCACAGATGTCAGCACACCACACACACACACACAGATGTGCACACTCACAGGTATGAGCACACCCACAGGCACACACACACAGATGTGCACACTCACAGATGTGAGCACACAACAGGCACACACAGATGTGCACACTCACAGGTGTGAGCACACCAACACACACACACAGATGTGCACACTCACAGGTGTGAGCACACAACAGGCACACACACAGATGTGCACACTCACAGATGTGAGCACACAACATGCACACACACAGATGTGCACACTCACAGGTGTGAGCACACAACATGCACACACAGACAGATGTGCACACTCACAGGTGTGAGCACGCCCACATGCACACACACAGATGTGCACACTCACAGGTGTGAGCACACAACATGCACACACACAGATGTGCACACTCACAGGTGTGAGCACACTAACAGGCACACAGATGTGCACACTCACAGGTGTGAGCACACAACATGCACACACACAGATGTGCACACTCACAGGTGTGAGCACACAACAGGCACACACACAGATGTGCACACTCACAGGTGTGAGCACACAACAGGCACACACACACAGATGTGCACACTCACAGATGTGAGCACACAACATGCACACACACAGATGTGCACACTCACAGGTGTGAGCACACAACATGCACACACACAGATGTGCACACTCACAGATGTGAGCACACAACATGCACACACAGATGTGCACACTCACAGGTGTGAGCACACAACAGGCACACACAGATGTGCACACTCACAGGTGTGAGCACACAACAGCACACACACAGATGTGCACACTCACAGGTGTGAGCACACAACAGGCACACACACACAGATGTGCACACTCACAGATGTGAGCACACAACATGCACACACACAGATGTGCACACTCACAGATGTGAGCACACAACATGCACACACAGATGTGCACACTCACAGGTGTGAGCACACAACAGGCACACACACACAGATGTGCACACTCACAGGTGTGAGCACACAACATGCACACACACAGATGTGCACACTCACAGGTGTGAGCACACAACAGGCACACACACACAGATGTGCACACTCACAGATGTGAGCACACAACAGGCACACACACACAGATGTGCACACTCACAGGTGTGAGCACACAACAGGCACACACACACAGAGGTGCACACTCACAGATGTGAGCACACCAACACACACACAGATGTGCACACTCACAGGTGTGAGCACGCCCACATGCACACACACAGATGTGCACACTCACAGGTGTGAGCACACAACATGCACACACACAGATGTGCACACTCACAGGTGTGAGCACACAACAGGCACACACACACAGATGTGCACACTCACAGATGTGAGCACACAACAGGCACACACACACAGATGTGCACACTCACAGATGTGAGCACACAACATGCACACACACAGATGTGCACACTCACAGGTGTGAGCACACAACAGGCACACACACAGATGTGCACACTCACAGGTGTGAGCACACAACAGGCACACACACACAGATGTGCACACTCACAGGTGTGAGCACACAACAGGCACACACACACAGATGTGCACACTCACAGGTGTGAGCACACAACATGCACACACACAGATGTGCACACTCACAGGTGTGAGCACACAACATGCACACACACAGATGTGCACACTCACAGATGTGAGCACACAACAGGCACACACACAGATGTGCACACTCACAGGTGTGAGCACACAACATGCACACACACAGATGTGCACACTCACAGGTGTGAGCACACAACATGCACACACACAGATGTGCACACTCACAGATGTGAGCACACAACAGGCACACACACAGATGTGCACACTCACAGATGTGAGCACACAACAGGCACACACACAGATGTGCACAGATCATAGTATCATAGAATCAGTCAGGGTTGGAAGGGACCACAAGGATCAGCCAGTTCCAACCCCCCTGCCATGGGCAGGGACACCCCACACTAGAGCAGCTGCCACAGCCTCATCCAGCCTGGGCTGAAACACCTCCAGGAACAGGGCCTCAACCACCTCCCTGCATAATCCATTCCAGGGCCTCACCACTCTCCTGGGGAAGAACTTCCTCCTCCCCTCCAGCCTCAATCTCCCCACCTCCAGTTTCATTCTATTCCCCCTAGTCCTAGCACTCCCTGATGTCCTGAGCAGTCCCTCCCCAGCCTTCCTGTAGCCACCTGCAGATCCTGGAAGGCCACAATGAGGTCACCTGGGAGCCTTCTCTTCTCCAGACTGAACAGCCCCAACTCCTTCAGTCTGTCCTCACAGCGAGGTGCTCCAGCCCTCTGCTCTCCCTCCTGGCCCTGGCTCTGGACACGTTCCAGCACCTCCAGATCCCTCTTGCAATAGGGTCTCCAGAACTGAAGGCAGCACTCCAGAGCTGAGCAGAGGGGGAGAATCCCCTCCCTTGCCCTGCTGGCCACACTTCTGCTGCAGCCCAGGCTCTGATTGGCTTTCCGGGCTGCAAGTGCACCCTGAGAGCTCCTGGGGAGCTTCTCCTCCCCCAGCACCCCCAAGGCTCTCTCCTCAGGGCTGCTCTCCAGCCAGTCCCTGCCCAGCCTGGATTTGTGCCTGGGATTGCCTCGACCCAGCTGCAGGACCCTGCCCTTGGTCTTGTTGAAGCTCCTGAGATTGGCTTGTGCCCACCTCTCCAGCCTGCCCAGCTCCCTCTGGATGGATCCTTCCCTCCAGCTGTCTGCTGCACCACACAGCTTGGTGTCAGCAGCAAACCTGCTGAGGGTGCACTCAGTGCCACTGTCCATGGCACCCACAGAGATGTGGAACAAGCCTGGGCCCAGGACTGATCCCTGAGGGACTCTGCTTGTCCCTGGCCTCCCCTGGGACATGGACCATTGACAGCCACTCTCTGGGTGCAGCCATCAAGCCAGTTCTGTATCCATCTAGTGGTCACCCATCAGACCCATGTGTCACCAGCCTGGAGACCAGGATGTGGGGCGGGACAGTGGCAAAGGCTTTGCTCAGGTCCAGGTAAACAGATGTGCACACTGCTCGCCCCTCAGCTGTTAATGTTGTCACCTGTTGAGAGAAGGCCACCAGGCTTGTCAGGCAGGATTTGCCCTTGGCAAAGCCATGCTGACTGCTCCAAATCACCTCCTCACTATTCTGAGTCAGTAGTTTCATAGTTTCAGTCAGGGTTGGAAGGGACCACAAGGATCAGCCAGTTCCAACCCCCCTGCCATGGGCAGGGACACCCCACACTAGAGCAGGCTGGCCAGAGCCTCATCCAGCCTGGGCTTAAACACCTCCAGGGACAGGGCCTCAACCACCTCCCTGCACAACCCATTCCAGGGCTTCACCACCCTCATGGGGAAGAACTTCCTCCTCCCCTCCAGCCTCAATCTCCCCACCTCCAGCTTCATTCCATTCCCCCTAGTCCTATCGCTACCTGATAGCCTGAGAAGTCCCTCCCCAGCCTTCTTGGAGATCAGATCCTGGAAGGCCACAATGAGGTCACCTGGGAGCCTTCTCTTCTCTAGACTGAACAGCCCCAACTCCTTCAGTCTGTCCTCACAGGAGAGGTGATCCAGCCCTCTGCTCCTCCTCCTGGCCCTGCTCTAGACACCCTCCAGCCCCTCCAGATCCCTTTTGCAATAGGAGCTCCAGAACTGGAGGCAGTACTCCAGGTGGGGTCTCAGCAGGGCTGAGCAGAGGGGGAGAATCCCCTCCCTTGCCCTGCTGGCCACACTTCTCTTGCTGCAGCCCAGGCTCTGATTGGCTTTCCGGGCTGCAAGTGCAAGTAGTGCCTCCAGGAGGATCTGCTCCATGATCTTTCCGGGCACAGAGGTGAGACTGACCGGCCTGGAGTCCCCTGGTTCCTCCTTCTCACCCTTTGTGCAGATGGGAGCAATGTTTGCCCTTTTCCAGCCTGTGGGGACTGCCCCAGGCTGCCCTGGCTCTTGGAATAGACTAGAGAGGGGCTTAGCAACCTCACCTGCCAGCTCTCTCAGCACCCGTGGGGTATCCCGTCGGGTCCCATGGACTTGAACACTTTCAGGTTCTTGTGCGTGTGCATACACACGTGCACACACATGCACACACATGCACACACACACACACAGAGGCACACACAGCTGTGCACACACACAGATGTGTACAGACATACACACACGCAGATGTGTGGACACAGAGACACACACAGATGTGCACAGATGCATACACACATGCACACACACACACACAGAGGCACACACAGCTGTGCACACACAGAGATGGGCACACACAGATGTGCACAGATGCATACACACATGCACACACACACACAGAGGCACACACAGCTGTGCACACACAGAGATGAGCACACACAGATGTGCAGAGATGCATACACACATGCACACACACACACACAGAGGCACACACAGCTGTGCACACACAGAGCTGTGCACACACAGATGTGCAGAGATGCATACACACATGCACACACACACAGAGGCACACACAGCTGTGCACACACACAGATGAGCACACACAGATGTGCACAGATGCATACACACATGCACACACACACACAGAGGCACACACAGCTGTGCACACACAGAGATGAGCACACACAGATGTGCACAGATGCATACACACATGCACACACACACACAGAGGCACACACAGATGTGCATACACACACAGATGGGCACACACAGATGTGCACATACACACATGCAGATGTGTGCACACAGAGGCACACACAGCTGTGCACACACACAGCTGAGCACACACAGATGTGCACAGATGCATACACACATGCACACATGTACATAGGCACACACAGCTGTGCACACACACAGCTGAGCACACACAGATGTGCACAGATGCATACACACATGCACACATGTACATAGGCACACACAGCTGTGCACACACACAGCTGAGCACACACAGATGTGCACAGATGCATACACACATGCACACATGTACATAGGCACACACAGCTGTGCACACACACAGCTGAGCACACACAGATGTGCACAGATGCATACACACATGCACACATGTACATAGGCACACACAGCTGTGCACACACAGATATGAGCACACACAGATGTGCACAGATGCATACACACATGCACACATGTACATAGGCACACACAGCTGTGCACACACACAGCTGAGCACACACAGATGCGCACAGATGCATACACACATGCACACATGTACATAGGCACACACAGCTGTGCACACACACAGATGTGCACAGATGCACACACACATGCACACATGTACACACAGAGGCACACACAGATATGAGCACACACAGATGTGCACAGATGCATACACACATGCACACATGTACATAGGCACACACAGCTGTGCACACACACAGCTGAGCACACACAGATGTGCACAGATGCATACACACATGCACACATGTACATAGGCACACACACAGCTGTGCACACACAGATATGAGCACACACAGATGTGCACAGATGCATACACACATGCACACATGTACATAGGCACACACAGATGAGCACACACAGATGTGCACAGATGCACACACATGCACACATGTACATAGGCACACACAGATGTGCACAGATGCATACACACATGTACATAGGCACACACAGATGTGCACAGATGCACACACATGCACACATGTACATAGGCGCACACAGATGTGCACAGATGCATACACACATGTACATAGGCACACACAGATGTGCACAGATGCACACACATGCACACATGTACATAGGCACACACAGATGTGCACAGATGCACACACATGCACACATGTACATAGGCACACACAGATGTGCACACACACAGATGAGCACACAGATGTGCACAGATGCACACACACATGTACATAGGCATACACAGCTGTGCACACACAGAGATGAACGCACAGATGTGCACAGATGCATACACACATGTACATAGGCACACACAGCTGTGCACACACACAGATGAGCACACACAGATGCGCACAGATGCATACACACATGTACATAGGCACACACAGCTGTGCACACACACAGATGAGCACACACAGATGTGCACACACACAGATGAGCACACACAGATGTGCACAGATGCATACACACATGTACATAGGCACACACAGCTGTGCACACACACAGATGAGCACACACAGATGTGCACAGATGCATACACACATGCACACATGTACATAGGCACACACAGCTGTGCACACACACAGATGAGCACACACAGCTGTGCACACACACAGATGTACACACACAGCTGTGCACAGATGCACACACACGTACATAGGCACACACAGCTGTGCACACACACAGATGAACGCACACAGATGAGCACAGAGAGATATGCACACGCACACATGTACACACAGAGGTGCACACACGTGTGCAGGCTCACATGTACATACACAGATGCACACGCACACAAACAGTGCCCACAGGAGGGGTCACTATGGGGATGTGGGGCTGGGGGCTGACAGTGTAGGGGGGAGTGTGTGTGAAAGGTCTCTTGGACGCGTGTGCATGTGTGCCTGTGTGTGCATGCTTGCATACCTGTGCCCAGCTTTCTTGCACCCCCACCATGGGTGAGGGCAGGCAGGAACCTGTGCCTGCTGTTGTCAGGCCATATTTGTACTGGTCTGAACTGGTGTCATGGTCTGCAGTGGCTCTGCACGGGGTGGGAGGGGTCTGTGAGCAGCCCTGGCCAGGCAGGCAGTGTGGGGCAAGCAATGGAATAAACCAAATCCTGGGGTGAGCTGCAGAGTGAGCCAAGCCTTGAGGTACCCATGGGGGAGGCCATGGGGCAAGTCGAACCTTGGGGTACCCATGGGGTGAGCTGCAGGGTGAACCAAGCCTTGAGGTACCCACGGGGGAGGCCATGGGGCAAGTTGAACCCTGGGGTATCCATGGGGTGAGCTGCAGGGTGAACTAAGCCTTGAGGTACCCATGGGGGAGGCCACGGGGCAAGTTGAGCTCCGGGGTACCTGTGGGATGTGGCAGCAGACCCTGGGCACAACGTGGTGCCTAAGCCCCAGCACCTGAGGGGCCCCCAGTATGGGGGTCAGAGGGCTGGTGGATACCCCCGGGTGTAGTGTGAGGAGCTGGGGGTCTGAGCCACACCGAGGGGGAGGTCTCACTGCCCCAGTACCCCCGAGGTGCCTCCCCGCCGGGCCGGTGGGGGATGCAGCCACCCCGAGGCAGGCTGGCAGGCCGGTGGCGCGGCGGTGAGCGCGGGGGGAAGCTGGCTAAGCCCACCTTGACCTTGCTGGCAGGGGAGGGATCCCTCCAGCTTGTCCGACACATCTCCTGCCAGCGGCCGGCATTGAGGCGGCGCGCGGAGCAGCCCGCCATGAAAAGGCAGCTTAGGCATCTCCTGCTGCGAGAGATGGATTAGGGGCTGCGGGGAGGGCTGGGGGACAGCCGGGGGACAGCCACCGCCGCGGGCCGCCGGGCACGGCCGGGCACCGTGCCGCCGCCGGCCATCGCGCCGCGTCCCGGCGGCAGAAGGGGGCGAAGGGCCGGGCCTGGCGGCGCGGGGTGCTGTGGGCTCCCCGCGATCCAGCGTGGAAGCAAGAGGAACTGTGCCGGCGTGGAGTGGGACGGCAGAGCCCAGGCCTGCCAGCTCCAGCGCTCCGGCGGCCGCCGTCCCCTCCGCGGGTCCCCCGGCAGCCGCTGCGGGTCCCCAGCTGTTGCTGTCAGGGTTGGGTATTTTTAGCGCCGCCCGGGGACCCGCGGGTCGAGCCGTGACCATTTCTGCTGCTGGCAGTGGGTGGTGATGAGCCGGGGGTGGCAGGGGGCTTTGAGAACCACCCAAGCCTCCGGGAGTTTCCCTTCTTGCTCTGATTTGGGGTCAGAAGTGCTCCCTGTGTCCCCAGGTGCTGGCAATGGGCTCTTAAGGTGTGTGTGGATCCAGCCAGCCTGGCTCTGTCCGAGTGGCACGTGGAGGGGTTTGGGTCTGTGCTCCAGAGGTGGAGACAGCCCCAACCCCTGGGTAGCCTCAGGAGTGTGCCCAGTGTGTGGGGTGGGGGCTGGTGGCCCTGGTGACCCCATGGTGGGGTGCCCTGCTGGTGGGAGGGATGGGGCCCCCGTGGCTGTCCCTCCTGTCTCAGGAACAGCTGTGCCCCGGCTGGCGGTGGGGGGAACCTGCCAGCCCCGGGCATGTGACAGGAGGTGACAGTGCTGGCTGCTATTTATACCCAGCTCTTGTCAGGGCTGGCTGTGGGGGATGTGGGCAAGGCCATGCCATGAGGCTGGGGCGGTCCTAAGGGTCCCCTGGGTGCCTACCAGCACCACCCAGACCCCCCTGCAGGGTGCGTGAGGAGGATGCAGCAGTGCCATGAGGCCCATTCCCAAGTGTCACATGGCCACTCCAGCTGTCCCCAGCCCATGGGGACACTGAGCTGTCCCTGTGCCCTACAGTGTCACACAGCCCTGCCCATGGAGAACACACTAAGCTGTCTCTGTGCTCAGAGGGGTTACAGACCTGTGCCTGATGGGGACATTGAGCTGTCCCCATGCCCAATGGAGGCACAGACTGATTCTCATCCTCAAGGGCAGCACTGAACCATCCTTGTGCCTGACAGTGGCATCAGACTGTGCCCAGAGGGGACACTGAACCCATACCCCATGGGAGCACAGGGCTGTGCCCACGGAGGACACTGAGCTGTCCCTATGTCCCATGGAGGCAGAGAGTTTGCCTGATGGGGACATTGCACTGTCCCTAAGTGCGGACAGTGGAGTGGTGCAGGTCTGTTCCCCAGCAGGCCCAGGTCCCCGTTGGGCACACATCCCCAGCAGGCACAGGGGGAGGGTATGGAGGTTCCTTCAGGAGCCCCCTCCAGCTCCTTCTTCCCCATGCTGAGGGGCTGGTGGGGCTGCAGCCCCGGCCCAAAACTCTTTCACATTTGAAGAGGAGCCCAGGCCCTGCAGCACCACTCCTGGCCTGCAGCAAGGAGCTGCCCTCCTGCACCCCGAGTTCCAGGCCTCCCCCTGCTCATACTTGCACTCATCAGTGCACATTGCACAGACACACTCTGAGGTGGGGGGCTCCTGGCGTGGGGAGAGAAACCTCAGCCCACCCCACAAAGGCTGACTCCCCAAACAGGGCTGGGCCTTGCCCCAGACCCAGCTCTTTGCTCTGCCCACCCCTGTAGCACTGAGGGACACCGCAGCAGGGGGGAGCTGAGGGGCAGCACCTAGCTCTGGGTAGGGGACCACACCTCCTGGGCTCAGCACTCCCATGGTGCCAGATCTCCTAATCCCAAAGCCCAAGCTGGCAGGGCTCAGTGCCCCCCACCCACTGGTGATGAAGAGCATCAGCTTCCTGCACCCAGCAGGGCATGGGGGTCCATCTAAAGACAGGGCATAAGCAGGGTGGCAGCTGCCACCCTCCCTGGGGGGTCACCAGGTACCTGCATTCCCTGCCCCAGGGATCAAAATGGGGACACATCCAGCTCAACCTTCCCACGGTGGGGGGGCGTGTCCCAGGATGTTAGTGGGGTTCTGACAGTGGTGGGTCCCACGAGCAGGAGCTCCCTCTCATGGGCTGTGCTGAGCTGGGCCCACAGTGTCCATCTAGGACCCACGGGTGGGGTGGCTGCAGGACACACGTGTCCCTTCCATTGAGCCACCCACAGGGCTGAGCCACTCCCTGGGCAGGGATCCTGGCTCCACCCTGCTCGCTTGGATGTGTCCAGGTGCTGCAGAGGAACAGGGTGGGGACAGTCCTCTCTGAAAACTCAGCAGTTCCTCTTGAAAGGAGAAAGGCTGCTCCCCTACGTGCCTCAGCTTCACCACCCTCCATGGGCAAAGCTTGGGGAAGAAGGAACCACGGGGAGGTCATCACAGAAAATGACAATGAGCTGTGGAGAGGCTGAGGCCTGGCAGCTCCAGACCAGCAGCTGCCCCTTGCCCAGGCAGGTGTGCCCACAGACCTGACGCAGGATGGGATGTGTGACCCCAGCACTGAAGAGCAGAGTGAAGCACAGACATCAACAGGGCTTTCTTAGAGCAATGAAGAGCAAATTCCAGCACAGTTCTGCCCAGCGAAAGCTCTCACAGCCACCCTGCAGTGCCCACGAGGTCTTCCTCAGCACACCAGGCTGACTGGTCCCCAGAGAGAAGCCAGATGAGGGTGATTTCCTGAGGGGATTTCCCCAGGGCTGCTGAGGGTGAGCAGCAGGATGAGAACCACATCCCTCCTAGCCAGTTGCAGGCAGCATGAGGGAGCTCCGTGCAGGAGTTCTGGCAGCGTAGCACAGCCTGGCACACTGCAGTTACAGATCAAGTCAGTCCTGTTACAAGCTGCACCACGTAGCACAAAGCACAGCCACGGCTTCAGCCACCACTGCATTCGACCCGCGGCCTCGCTGCGTGGGGCTATCAGAGGCGTTCATCTCACCCAGCAGTCTGGTGGCACGCTCGGAGGAGGCACGGTCTGGTGAACAGGCTTCAGCCAGGCCCAGCTCCCAGCTCCTCCTTCCTCCTCGCTCTCGACACGGCAGCAGAGGGCAGCAAGCAAGCAGGATCCGGGCAGTGAGGCTCCCAGTGAGAGAAAGGAAAGGAATGAATGGAGAGACAGATGGAATCCGGTTTTCCTGCTGTCAGGGATGGGGGGAGAGACAGAGACACACGCTGCCATGCTTAGAGACAGCTGGTAACAGCTGTGCTGGTGCATAGAGAAGCAGGGCCTCATCTGCCACAGCCCCTGCGCTCAAAGGCTGCGGGCTGCTGAGAGATGGAGACCCCAAGGCATTGCCTGGTGTGTGCAGGCTCAGGGTGTTGCTTCTCTGCCACCACACGCAGGGATCTGGCTATGGTTACACAAGCCATGCACACACCTTCCTGCTTAGGGGTGAGGAGAGGCCTCAGAGGCCTGGCTGAAGGACTGGAGTGGGAACAGGGCTACAAGTAAACAGAACTCTGCCTGTCCCTGCACATTATGCTGAGTCTCAGGGTGGGCTCCGAGCACAGTGGTGCAGCTCAGCCTCTGCACTGGGCACCAGGGCCTACCTCAGGCCTGATCCTGGGCACTATCATGTGCCTCAGGGGTAGTCCCAGGCAGCATCATCAGCCTCAGGGCTGACTCTAGACCCTATCGCTCACCTCAGCGCTAGCCCCAGGCCTCAGAATCAGTCTCAAGGCTGGCCTGGGGGCCTCACCACCTGCCTCAGGGCTGGCCATGGGCTCCACTGCCTACTTCAGGCTGGCCTCAGACCCTATCAACCACCTCAGCTGACCCCTGGCCCTCACTTAGCTGGGCCATGGTACCTTCTCCACCGCCCGAGGGGTGCCGGATACCCTGACACCCCTTGCCGGCACCTCCCAGCCCATCCAATGGCCTCTGAAGAAAGTCTGGGCATCCATCCACCACCGACCCGCACGACCCACGGCGTATGTTAGGGGGCAGTGGCGAGCCCGAGCTCCTATTGGTTCATACCGCCATCACTCGAGAGACTGAGGCAGTTCCATTGGCTAAGGCTAAGAGGGCGGGACAGCCACAGAAGCGGTCTTCTGTCCTCGGGGTCAAGCCCTCGTCGCCTGACGGCTTTGCGCATGCGCACACCGGGAGGCGGGGCAGCCCGGTCAACTCGCGTCATGGTTGGATGTCAGAGTGCGCGCGCAAGCGGGGAGGTGGCGCACGCGCAGTGCATGCTGCGCGCTGAGGAGCAGTGGGGCCTGGGTGGGGGGACGTGACAGGAGCCGCTGCGGCTGGGGAGACTTAACGGCACAGCCCTGGTGTCCGCCGCCCTCCACTATCCCGCCAGCTGCCTGTCAGCGAGCCGACTGTGGCGCTGCCCTTCGTTCAGATCTACCGTGAGGGCGGACCAGGGCCGCGCATGTGACCTGCCCCGCCGCGCATGCGCGGAGCCGCCCGGCGCGGCGGAGGCGGCGCTGGAGGGTGGCGGCCGGAGGCGCTGGGCCGGGCCGGGCCGTGCTGGGCTGAGCGAGGCGACGGCGGCGCAAAATGGCGGACAGGTTCTCCCGCTTCAACGAGGACAGGGACTTCCAGGTAACAGCCGCGCCGCGGGGGACGGCCGGGCCCTCGCTCTACCCCGGGGCAGTTGTAACCCCCTTAAGCCGGGGCGGGCCGCGCCGCGTCCTCCCCGCGTCCCCCTTACCGGGGCTTTGTGCGCGGGCCCGGCGCTCCGCGGCCACCCGTAACGGCACAAAGACGGGAGCGCGGGGTGCCGGAGCGGGCTGTCAAGGTGACCCGCGAGAGGGGGACAGTGGCTGGTGGTGTCGTAACGGAGGCAGCGCGGGAGCGGTCCCGCGGAGCGGCTCGGCGCGGGGCACCCCTCGCTGAGGTGACTCGCACCCGGGGAGGTTTGGTGCTTTTACCGGGCCGGCTTTAAGGTCTTTTGGGCCGGAGGCTAGTGGGGAGCCGCATTCCGCTCCGCGATGTTCACCTGCTCACCGCTGCTCTGCTCTCTGGGCTGGGGGCTGCCCCCGCTCAAGCTCCGCTACCCGGTCGAGCCATCCCTGGCTGCCTCTGCCCGTTCCAGCGGTCCCCTGCTATGTCGAAAACCCATTTTTTCCCTTGTACCAACCCCCAGGAATAAAACATCAGTATTTCAGCGCAATTAGTGCCACTGTTGCTCTTTTAAATAAACAATGGGGAAATGAACGTTGACTCATTAAGCCTGAACAATGACATTTTGTTTTCTGACTTCAGCCGGAGCGAGTCTCGAGGTTAGAAAGAAAAACAAAAGGAGCGATAATCAGCGCGGCTCCGGAGCAGCTGTGATGAGCGCTTTAGGTGCCCTGTTTCGGGAGCCTGAAGTTAGGGTAGAGCTTTTCAGCCAAAGTCGAGCTTTTCCTCCAAAGATCTGGGAAGGTTTTATAGTTGCGGAGCTTGCGTAATTCTGCTTGGTGTAGCACCGAGGTGCAATCCTGGAAAGGGTCAGGACATCCAGAAGTAATTTCTGCCGTTCCTTCTGGATGTTTTAGGGGATACACACTTGGCAGGACGTTAATAAAGCTTCGTAAGTCACTGTGAAACTGTTAGGAACGCACAAGAAAACAAGAATCAGCGTGGCCGGTGGCACCGTTTGTGTTTCACCTCATCTGGGAGCTGTAGGTATGGCTTCCTAGCAGCCCCTGCTTTGCATCGTCCCTTGCCTTAAACGAAGAAGTGCCTCGTGATTAATACTGAAATGGTCTGATTTGGGGTTGAAGCTCCTGTTGGAGGAAGTGGAGCGAGGCAGATGTTGGGGTTGAAAATGCACTTCACGTAATAGTTTGCTTGGGGAGAGGGGGGAGCTGGGGAGCCTCCAAACCGCGTCGGGGTGAGCTCCGTGGTTGGTGGTGTGTTGCACAACTCCTTCCCATGTGCTCGGTGTCCTTGTTCTGGTCCCTTTGTGGGGCAACCCCTTTGCCAAAAAAGTAATGGCAGCAGCAGCAAAACCTGTTACTGTGTCATTGCTCTGGTCAGGCAGGGAGAATGTGGAGTGATGTCAGAGAGGAAACAGCGCTCCATTACCCGATGCTGAAAGCTTCAAAGCTGCCGAGCATGCTCGGAACAATGACCCAGTCACAAGCCTGCTTTCCCTCCACTTTAAGAAAGGGCACTGGTCTTAACTGGGTCTTTATCCATGTCAAGTATCAGACTTTCATTGTCTGTCCCATGGAGTGAAAAATTAAAGGGTAGGGGTCAGCTTTCCTGCTAGGGTAACTTTTCTGCCTGAAAACGTGCCTGTGGGAAGACATTTTATGTTGTGTGCCTTAAAGCTTCCTTGGTGGGGAAAAGCGGACTCAGTCCTCTGGGAAAGGGTGGTTTTGGAGTTGGTTAAGGCTTGCAGAGGACTGAGCATGGAAATGATGAGCTATGAAAGAGTTCATTAGAGGGAGACCAGGCCCAGCTGTCTTGGCCAAGGTCATGCTGCATTGGTGGCAGCTCAAGAGCCTGTGCCAGGTACTCCTGACACTACCCCTGAGAGGTGGTTGGTCTAAGCGTTCTTCTGAAGCACATTGGTGAAAGAAGGCTTTTTTGTACCTTAGTTGTCTTCTTCCTTCCTCAAAACCGCTTTCAGAGAAGATTTTGAACTTAAAGGAAAGGGACTTGCTCTGCTGAGGGCTTGCAGGCCTGCTCTGAATGCTGCACTGTGGCCGTTGCTAAGCATAGGTAAAAATCTTCCTGCTTTGGAGAGCAGCTCCTGATCGGCTCCGCAATGTAGCAGCCTCAAACCCGCAGCAGAAATAAGACACTCTGGCAGTGTGAAGTCACAAACTGCTATGTAGGCTCCCTTTGTAGGAGTTTCTGTCGTTCAGGAATGCCTTTTTCTAGCAGTTTTAATTGTAAGCTTCAGCGGGTGAAATTTCAGTCCTTCGAGTGAGCCCAGGCACGGATCTGAGCCTGTGTTGCTGCTGCTCCGTGGAGAGCCCAGCAGGCACGGCACAAGGGTGCTCCAGAATTACCCAGCTTGGAGCGGGGCTGAGTGCTGCATGGTGAGGGGGAGGGAAGCTGTAGCTGTCCCTCGGGTTTTGTTTTTGGATGAGCTGCTTGTGATCTCCTTGCTGAAGCAGGGGGATGTGTTACTGTCTCCAGAGAGGAAGAGAAACAAAAGGTCGGGAGTGAAGCGCATGGGTCAGAGGAGCCTTTTAGCTGCTGGGAAGACAGGCAAAGCCTTGGGATTAGTGATGTTGCTAATGGAAGAGAGTCCCTGGATGAAACAAAAGGCATTTTAAGAGTTCTCTTTATTCACAGTCTATTAGAGGTTGGAAGGGACCTCGAGATCATCGTGTGCAACCGCCCTGCCAAGTTATCAGCCCTCTTACTAGAAAGAAATGGGAAAGGTTCTGGGTTTGGGTGGGTTGCTTTAGCAAGTGAGAGTCAAGCACTGACGTGGGCAGGGGAGAGTTGAGGTTAGCACAGGTGATGTTCATGTTTCTGAGCCTCTGATATGCTGGAGAGAAGTGGATTAGAGCAGCTGGAGCTATTCTTTCCTTCCCTTGGGGCTTGGTGTAATCAGGAAAGGCAGGGGTGGAAACGCTCAGCGCTGGAGGGACATGAACTTGGCAAGGAAAGGACCTAAACCAGCTGAGGAAGAGAAGGTATGAACTGTCTGAAGTGCTTAAAAAGGTGGTGAGGACCAAGCAGGTCAGCAAAGGATTGGGGAAATCAGAGGGGAGTGAGGGATGTTACTGCAGCTGAAGCGAGGCGGTGGGTATAGAGAAAGCTGCAGGGGGAACAGGGACACTGGCATGGGCTGCTGAGATCCCTATGGAAATGAGCAGCTAGAGTAGGATAAGAAAGTCAGGTGTCTTTAAAGATAGCTGGTGATATGGAGGGGCAGGAGAAAGATTATCTGCTGGGAAGGTGTTCCCAGCCCTCTCTCAGGTAGCGTGAAGGAACCTCAAAGCTAAGGGTGGCCGGAAAGTTGAACTTGCGAAAGGGAGCGGGAAATGGCACCGGAGGATGTCTCCCAGGGAGGTGATTAAGCAGCTTTTGTTGTTTTGTTGGGTTTTTAATAGGATTGTCTGGGCTTTTGCTGTGTAGCTTCAGGAGCCACACACAGGGAGCAGACTTCCTTCTCTTTTGCTCTGTGTTCCCAAAACCTTAGAAGAATTCGAGGGAAAGCCTCTGGTTTTGACTGTATTTTGCAGGTGCTGAACTTGAGCTCAGCTCCGTTGCAAGGCATTGCTCTATGCACTAAAGACTTGATCCTTCCCTGACCAGAGCAGCACTGTAGCTTCGTTGGGAGACTGTAGGCAGTGAAATGAACTAGAGGGAGAGGAAGGATATTGCTGACCTTCTTTTATTGCCCATCTCTAGGCTCTGGCATGGTAAATGAAGCCTGCAGAAGGGCTTACCGTAGTGAATCCCAGCTTTTTATTTTCCCTGTTCCAGTTCAGGAGGGGTTAGTTTTGAGTTTAGTCCTCGGGTTAGGGGATTGTGCTGCTTCTGTGTCACAGGGGGGTGTCTGCCACTTGTCTGCTTGTGTCGTCTCCTCGACCGAGAGGCTTCCCCATGGCAGAGGCAGCTCCCCAGCCACCACCACATCGCATAATGATGAACGATAGCTGTTAACTGTGTGCTGGCAGAGCGTTTTAGAGGCATTCCTGCAAGCTGTGTGAGCACCCCAGGCTGCTGCAACGAGTAGCTCTACTTTTTTAGTGCTAGTTTTACAATGCCACTGATTTTATTCTTCAGATCAACTCTGCTGAGCTCAGAATGAATACTCTGCGGCTGTCTTCCCCGCAGCTGAAATCCAGTGGGGGCTCCCAGTTCTGCTCACAGCTGTTGAGAGAATGTTTTCTTGCCACATCTTTCTCCTTTTCATTGTTGAAGCAGAAATATTACAAGCCATATGTGACTATGTGTACAATAATTTCTTCTTCCTACGTACGGTGCACTTAGTTGCATCGTTAGCCAGACGGAACACAAACTGTTCTGTCTCTTGGATTTGGAGTTTGTTGTATAGTTCCTATAGTGGAACAACACTTCCCCTCCCCCCCCCCCCCCCCATCCAGCAGAGTGGCCTGGTTTTCTAAACTAGGTTGAAATGTGGCCTCTCTGAACCTCAGTTCTGCTTTTCACAGATTGCATTGGGTTGGAAAGGACCCCCGAAGGTCATCTTGTCCCCTGCAGTTAGCAGGGACCCCTCCAGGCAGCCCAGGAACACATCAAGTCTGATCTTGAATGTCTCCAGGGATGGGGTCTCAACCATGTCTCTGGGCAACCTGTTCCAGCATCTCACCACCCTCATTGTGCAGAACTTCCTCCTGATGTCTAACCTAAGTCTCCCCTGATGTAGTTTCCAACGATTGCCACTCATCCCATCACTGCAAGCCTGTGTAAACAGTCCCTCCCCAGCCTTCCTGTAGGTCCTCTTCAGATACTGAAATGCAGCTCTTAAGTCCTCCCTGCAGCCTTCCTTTCTCCAGGCTGAAAATCCCCAGCTCTCCCAGCTTGTTCCTGAAGGGGAGGTTCTCCAGCCCTCTCCTTTGTGGCCTCCTTGGGAACTGCTCCAGCAGGTCCATGTGCTTCCTGTGCTGGGAGCCCCACAGCTGGGCACAGTGCTCGACTCTTATGCCAAGGAGATAGGCAGGATTCCCCCACCTAAGGATTCAGAGAGCTACCGGAGCACATCACTGTTATGGGTTGCTCTCTGCTTCCAGCCCTGCTGCTGCCAGCCAGCTGAGTGCTGATGGCCTGGGGATTTGGTGCTTTTTCATTGGCAGGATGTCAGGGACGAGTTTTGTTCCCAAGCAGCTTAGTCAGTCGGGTTCATGGACGTCTGGGCCGACAGTGTGGAGCTCTGAAACCTGTCCTTCTCCTGAGCCTCTGCTCTCCCTGGCTCCAGCTTCAGTTCACTTCTTAGGAGCTGCCTAAGCAAGGCAAAGGGGGTTTTATTTTCGTATCATAGAATCACAGAATTGTCAGGGTTGGAAGGGACCTCAAGGCTCAGCCAGTCCCAACCCCCTGCCCTGGGCAGGGACACCTCACACCACAGCAGGTTGCTCACAGCCACCTCCAGCCTGGCTGCAAACAGGGGATGAAGCTTCCACCACCTTCCTGGGCAACCTGTGCCAGGCTCTCACCATCCTCATGGGGGAACAACTTCTTCCTCACATCCAACCTCAATCTCCCCACTTCTAGTTTTGCTCTATCCCCCCCTGTCCTATCATTCCCTGAAACCCTCAGAAGTCCCTCCCCAGCTTTCTTGCAGCCCCCTGCAGATCCTGGAAGGCCACAATGAGGTCACCTGGGAGCCTTCTCTTCTCCACACTGAACAGCCCCAACTCTCTCAGTCTGTCCTCACAGCAGAGCAGCTCCAGCCCTCTGCTCCTCCTCGTGGCCCTTCTCTGGACACCTTCCAGCCCCTCCAGAGCCTTCCTGGCACAGAGGCTCTAGAACTGGACCCAAGAGCTCCAGCTGTGGTCTCAGCAGAGTGGAGCAGAGGGGGAGAATCCCCTCCCTGGCCCTGCTGGCTGCGTTTCTCTTGCTGCAGCCCAGGATGTGATTGGCTTTCAGCAGGCTGTGCTTTGTGTGGCAAAGTAAGCTGATGACTTTCTCAGAGAAAGCTGATGACTTTCTCTGTGCTTCAAGGAGATAAATGGGGTCATTTTTTTGTTGTCTATTTCTGCTGATTGGGAGAAGAAAAACTTCGTGTGGGGGAACGAGGATTGGAGTCTCTGCAAGATCTGTTATGGTGAGCTTCCAGCTGGTGCAAGATCCCTCTGCATGGGTTTGCCTTTGACAGCCATAGCTGAGAGCTGTCAGCAGGTAGCCTGCTCCATGGCATGTTTCCTAACCTGAGAATTCAGTCTGGGTTTTTAAAAATCTATTGGTATTTGGAGAGCCTCATTTATCATGAGAGCAGGGTTTTGTTTCTGGTATGGTCAGGAAGGACACAGCCCTTGCCTCCTTGGCAGTTCTTGTTGGCCTCTCAGTTGAGCAAAGCAGGAACATCAGGACTGTGTGTGAGACAAAGGGAGGGAGGAGAAGAGTAGGGGAAAGTGCATAGGTAGGTGGAGTAGTATTGGATCCTTCTTTAGCAGGTGACAGGAGAACCTGAACTTCAGTGTGAGCTCATGTGGTGAGTTAATACAGACCTTTCCTCTCTTGGCTCTACCTTTCCTGACTCTTTGTCACTCCTGTTCTCCTCTCTGGTCCAGTGATGGTCTCTGTTGCCAGGGCTGACTGTGTACAAGCATAGAATCACAGAATGGTCTGGGTTGGAAGGGACCATCCAGTCCAACCCCCTCTGCAGTCAGCAGATCAGGTTGCTCAGAGCCCCGTTGAGCCTTACCTTGAATGTGTCCAGGGATAGGGTCTCAACTACCTCCCTGGGCAACCTCTTCCAGTGTTCCACCACCCTCATAGTAAAGAACTTGTTGCTAAACATCCAGTCTAAATCTGCTCTGCTCTAGTTTGAAGCCATTGCCCCTGGTCCTGTCCCTCAAGGCCTTTGCAAACAGTCTCTCTACATCCTTCTTATAGCTCCTTTCAGGTACTGGAAGGCTGCTATTAGGTCTCCTTGGAGCCTCCTCTTCTACAAGCTGAGCAACCTCAGCTCCCTCAGCCTGTCCTTGTAGCAGAGGTGCTCCAACCCCCTGGTTGTTTTTGTGGCCCTCCTCTGAACCTGCTCCATCAGGTCTGTGCCCTTCCTATAATGAGAGCTCCAGGCCTGTACACAGTAGTCCAGGTGAGGTCTCACCCGTTCTCCAGGTGAGGTAGGAAAGGAATCAGAGTCCCACAAACCATCTCTAAGCGATCTTGGCTTTTTCTGACTCACCTTCTCCACACCACAACCAACCCCTTGTAACTAGGCCCCTAACACCCAGCATGTGAGGGTGCAAAGCTTTGGTGGTTCATCTGATCAAACCTCAGTTCTGGGCCAACACTCCCTCAGCTGACATACACTTCTCTCCTACCATTCAGTTTTAATCCTTTGTACTTTTCACCTTCAAGCAAGCTCTGTGAGCAATTAATTCACCTGAGGTTTCAGCCATTGGCAGTTTTAAAGCCAAAAGTTGCTATGAAGATGCTGCTTTAAATATTCAGGTGTCACTGAGCCTTCCACTTCCATCATTTGGCCCAGGTTTGAGTCCAGGCATTGGTGTTTGGCTACAGCATCTCTGGAAGACGCCTGGTGATGGTGAACAGCTTCCAGTGGAGTTTGGCCAGAAGGTGCCTGCTCCTCTCTTTGTCTGCTTGGTGTCTCTGTTTACAGCTTTTAGCTGGTGTGTCTTGTGTCTTCCTCTGCTGGGCCAGAGCACAGGTTACAGGATCAACCGGGTTGGAAGAGACCTCCAAGATCCTCAAGTCCAACTCATCACCCAACCCTAACTAATCAACTAGACCATGGCACTATGTGCCTCATCCAGTCACTGTCCTCTCTTCTGTGAGGGCACATTAAAGCTTTCCTGGCTTAGTCCTGGCCTCTTGAGACAGACCCAGCTTTCTGATCTCAGAGGTCTCTTGGTTCAAGGCATTTTGCCTTTCCTTTTGTGCTGTTACAGCTTCCTGCAGCTTAACATTTTCCACATTTGTGACTTGAAGACGTGCACAGAGGAGCCTTGAACCAACTCCATGCTCTAGAGATAAACATCTTTACTGCTTCAATCCTATTTGCTGTTCCATTGTCCCACACCCTTGCAGTGTATTTTTGTCTTTGCTCCTGCCACACAGGGATTTAACTGGGATTTCTGCTGCCTGCTGGGGTGCAGCCCTGTGCTGCAGGAGTGTTTGTACAGGGCTCTGAGAAAACAGAGCTGTGTGTTGAGTGAGCTCAGGCTGCTGTCACAGGGGTCAGGTTGCTCTGTACAGACACGTTGTCCACGCTGCTGCTTACCATTTGTTTGGCTTCCTGATCTGCACACAGAGCCAGCTGGGTGCTCTGTTTCCCCTCTGGTTCCAGAGGGACCTGGACAGGCTGCAGAGCCGAACCCATGACCACCTCATGAGGTTCAACAAGACCAAGGGCAAGGTCCTGCATCTGTGCTGGGGCAATCCCAGGCACTGATACAGGCTGGGCAGGGATTGGCTTGAGAGCAGCCCCAAAGGAAAGGCCTTGGGGGTGCTGGGGGAGGAGAAGCTCAGCAGGAGCCAGCAGGGAGCACTTGCAGCCCAGAGAGCCAAGCAGAGCCTGGGCTGCAGCAAGAGAAGTGTGGCCAGCAGGGCCAGGGAGGGGATTCTGCTCCACTCTGCTGAGACCACAGCTGGAGCTCTGGGTCCAGCTCTGGAGCCTCTGTGGCAGGAAGGCTCTGGAGGGGCTGGAAGGTGTCCAGAGAAGGGCCACGAGGAGGAGCAGAGGGCTGGAGCTGCTCTGCTGTGAGCACAGACTGAGGGAGTTGGGTCTGTGCAGGCTGGAGAGGAGAAGGCTCCCAGGAGACCTCATTGTGGCCTTCCAGGATCTGAAGGGGGCTGCAAGAAAGCTGGGGAGGGACTTTTGAGGGTGTCAGGGAGGGATAGGACAGGGGGGGATGGAGCAAAACTAGAAGTGGGGAGATTGAGATTGGATGTTAGGAAGAAGTTGTTGCCCAGGAGGGTGGTGAGAGCCTGGCACAGGCTGCCCAGAGAGGTTGTGGAAGCCTCCTGCCTGGAGGTGATTGCAGCCAGGCTGGAGGTGGCTGTGAGCAACCTGCTGTGGTGTGAGGTGTCCCTGCCCATGGCAGGGGGGTTGGAACTGAATGATCCTTGAGGTCCCTTCCAACCCTGATAGTTCTGTGGTTTTGGTCATTGAGAGAAATGTTGAATGGTGCCAAGTCTTGTGGAATGAGTTAAGAGTTTGAAGGAAGTTTCTGTGCTCCTGGGTGAGCTTTGCTGTGGTGATCAGATTTAGAACACCTCTGCATCAAGGCAAACACCAGACTGAGGGAAAGGGGGGAAAAAAAAAAGCTTGGAAATTTGTAGTGGTAAAGAAATTATACCCAAGTATGAAATGATCAGCACCCAGCCCCATTGTTTTCATAGGGTGTTTTCAGATGTGTTTTTGTAGAGTCATGGACCTGTTTGGGTTGGAAGAGACCCCAGAGCTCATCCAGTCCAAGCCCTGCAGCCAGCAGGGACAGCCCCAGCCCCAGCAGGCTGCTCACAGCCCCAAACAGCCTCCCCTGCACTGCTGCCAGGCAGGGGGCAGCTCCCAGCTCTCTGGGCAGCCTGGGCCAGGCTCTCCCCACCCTCAGTGCCAAACACTTCTCCTTCTCTCCACTCTCAAGCTCCCTCTTGCACTTTCCAACCATCCCCCCTTGGCCTGGCCCATCAGGCCCTGCTCAAAGCTCTGTCCCCAGCTCTCTGCTGGGCCCTTGAAGCACTGCAAGGCCACCAGAAGCTCTCCCTGGAGCCTTCTCTTCTGCAGGCTGCCCAAGGCCAACTCTCTCAGCCTGGCCTCCCAGCAGAGGGCTGCCAGCACTGCTGTGGCCTCCTCTGGCCCTGCTCCATCAGCTCCCTGTCTGTGCTGAGGACTCCACAGAGCTGGCCCCAGCATGCAGGGGCGGGGGGGGCTCATCTGGAGACTCTGTTTG
The DNA here is from genome assembly GCA_015227895.2 of Colaptes auratus. Taxonomy (NCBI): domain Eukaryota; kingdom Metazoa; phylum Chordata; class Aves; order Piciformes; family Picidae; genus Colaptes; species Colaptes auratus. Next base: position 3,320,546 of record JAAWVA010000042.1, on the reverse strand, counting down.
CAAGTCCTTATCAGCTGTGGAGATGGAGGTACTGGAACCTGCAAGCATCTTCTACATGCTAAGAAATGGCTCTGAGGAGGTTGGGTGAGCCAGAGCAGTGCTGATGCTCTTTGTGCAGTTGCTGGATCGTTGGAGAGGTGCAGAGCATCCCCCGTGGGCTGGAACAGATTTACAGCTGGCGCTGGTAGCAGCAGAAGGAATCTGAAAGACATTAAATGGTTGTGTTTGGTGCCAAGGTATGCAAAGCTTAGCAGAGCAGGAACCTGCTGCTGGCTTCCTCTCCTTTCTGTGCAAGCTGTTTATCTCCCAGCTGTAGAACACCTTTTTAATTGGGCAGTCCCAACTCGGTATTTCTGTGCCCATTTTCCCCGTGTAAAGCTCTTGACCCGTGAGGAGGCTGCAAGGTGTTTGTGGCTGGGGTTTTGGCAGTGGTTTTTGGACTTGACAGGTAGGATTCTGCCCTCAAAATTCACTTGGAGTTTGGTAAACAAAAGGTGTCCTCAGCTACTCACCCTGTAATTACAAGGTGCTGCTTTCAGGAGCTGCCAGTTTCCATTCCTAGCCAAATCTTCCAGTGATTGCTTTTGTTGTATTGCCTTGAGAGGATTTTCCTTTTAAGTACTCTGGGAATAATTGATGCTTGAGCTTGCCTCAAATGAGGCTTTGCTGCAGCTTCCACAAGCTGTTGACTGTAAACACGAAGCTCTTTGGAGGGTGTGAAGATGTGCGCTGTCCCTGCTTCCCCACTGGTATTTACAAGGAAGGACTGGGAAAGCTGTCTGTGATTTGAGGAGGGCTGGGAGTAGGCTGGCTGCTGTTTGTGAGGGCTTTGCCTCAGTGTTGCTAGGGAAGGATGAGTGAGTTGTCTGTCTCTGCAGTCACTACAGGGAACAACAAGGAAAAGGAGGATTTTCATGGATTGACAGAATGGTTTGGGTTGGAAGGGACCTTAAAAGCTCATCCAGTTCCAACCCTCTGCCATGGGCAGGGGACATCTTCCACCAGCCCAAGTTGTTCAAGGCCTCATCCAACCTGCCCTTGAACACCTTCAGGGAAGGGGCATTCACAGCCTCCCTGAGCAACCTGTGCCAGTGTCTCCCCAAAAGCAACACAAAAGCAGCTTTATCCTTGCACCTGAGAGCCTTTGTTAAGGTTTCCCAGGACAAAACTGTAAGGGAAGAAGAAATTTATTACAATGAGGGTGGGGAGACTCTGGCACAGGCTGCCCAGGGAGGCTGTGGCTGCCCCCTGCCTGGAGGTGTCAAAGGCCAGGCTGGATGAGGCCTTGAGCAGCCTGTGCTGAGGGAAGGTGTCCTTGGCCATGGCAGGGGGGTTGGAACTGGATGAGCTTTAAGGTCCCTTCCAACCCAAACCATTCTGTGACTCTCTGATTATTTTTGTTCGTTTTGGGCATCCACACAGCCTTTAAAACTCCCCAGGAAAGCTTCCAGTGCAAGCAGGCTTAGATGGAGTCATCTTCTAGGAGCTTTTTGGTCTGAAACATGTGTTTTCTCCTGGGAGCATAATGAATATTCAAGGAACACTTGAAGCTCCTCTTGCCTGGAGTTGGTTTTGCATTCTCTGGATGGGTTTCTGAACATCAACAGGGCTGTCTGCATCGATTACGTTTTGGAGCTCTTCCATGGTAGAGAGTCATCAATTCCTGCAGAGCTTCAAAGGGCAGCAGAAATTCCTCCCTGAGACTTGCAGTCAGCACACACAGGGCAGTGTGGGCCTTGGGAGAAATTACCAACCCCTTAGGTTTTGATTGTAACAAATGCTTGATGAGCTCTGGATTTGGTTTTGAGACCTTCCCTCTCCTGTTTGTGTTGGCTAAGGTTTCCTGGGGAGCTCAGGAGATAATGGAGTTGACAGAGCCCCACAAATAAACAAAACAGGAGGTGGCAGCAGACCTTGTCACTCCTGCCTTCCACGTTTGATCCTTGCTTGGGGTTGGTTTTTCTTCTCCTCTCTCTGACCCAGTGGAGCCCTGCAGCTGTGCTTGGTGTATGTCTCACCTGCAGATGGTGTGACAGGAGTGGGGCAGGATGAGCTCAGGCTGTGCAGAACTGGCAGGTCTGGGAACAGCCAACCAAGCTGGAAAGGTTTCCAAAAGGAGATCTAGACCCAAAATGCCACACAATGAGATGAGTGTTGCTTGTGGTTTGCTGAAATTCCTGGTCATCACAGAAGCATGGAATGCTTTGGCTTGGAAGGGACCTTTAAAGGTCATCTAATCCCCACTCCCTGCAGTCAGCAGGGGCATTTGCAACCAGAGCAGGTTGCTGACAGCCCCAAACAACCTCACCTGCAATGCTGCCTGGCATGGGGCAGCTCCCAGCTCTGGGCAAGGCTCTCACCACTCAGTGTCAAACATTTCTCCCTTCTCTCCACTCTCAATCTCCTTCTCTGAGTTTCCAGGCATCTCCCCTTGTCCTGCTACATCAGGCCCTGCTCAAAACTCTGTCCCCAGCTTTCTGCTGGGCTCTTGAAGCACTGCAAGGCCACCAGAAGGTCTCCCTGGAGCCTTCTCCTCTGCAGGCTGCCCAAGGCCAAGTCTCTCAGCCTGGCTCCCAGCAGAGGGCTTCCAGCCCTGCCAGCACTGCTGTGGCCTCCTCTGGCCCTGCTCCAACAGCTCCCTGCCTGTGCTATGCTGAGGACTCCAGAGCTGCCTCAGCACTGCAGGGGAGGTCTCATCAGACTGCAGCTGCAGGGCACAGTCCCCTCCCTGCCCCTGCTGCCCATGTCTTGGGTCAGGCAAGAGCCTGATGCTGTCAGCTCTGTGCAGAGCAGTTCCTGTGCCTGTCTTGTGGCCACTGCACTGGTGCTGGACTGGCAACCTTCATGCAAGTGTCCTGCATGTGAGTGCTTGCAAGACAGCTGGGGAAGGACTTTTGACAAGGGCTTGTAGTGCCAGGATGAGAGGCAATGGCTTTGAGCTGGGAGAGGAGGGGTTTGGACTGGAGATTAGGAAGAAATTCTTTAGAGTGAGGGTGGGGAGACACTGGAACAGATTGATGGGGAGCTTGGGGATGTCCCCTCCCTGGAGGTGTTGATGGCAGCTTGCATGCAACCTGGGCTGGTGTGAGGTGTCCCTGCCCATGGCTGGGGGTTGGAACTGGATGATCTTGAAGGTCCCTTCCAACCCAACCCATTCTGTGAATTGTTCCAGGAGCCATCCTTGGGTGATGAAAGTCCTTTGTACTCCAGAGGGCCTCAGAAATGCTTCCTGTCCTCCTTGACAAAAGCAGGTGTTACAGTTAGTAGGATATTTGCTTCTGGAATCACTGAGACTTTTTTCCTCCTGATCTGTGAAGGTGCCAAATGCATGCAGGCAGTAAGGCTTTTGGAGAGGTGGCATTTGCTCACTTGGGTTCTGATGCTGCTTAGGTTCCTTGTGGCTGAGCTGAGCCATCCTGGGCTGCCTGCAGGAAATGTCAGCTGTGCTCACCCCACACCAGAGCAGAGGCCTGAGAGCACTGCAGAGCTCTGCTTTGTAGCTCAGGCTTTAGCTGCACTAGAAAATGACCCTTTCTGGGGGTGCTACTTTCTTGGTTTAGATATTGCTTGCCCCTCAGGTGCTGGTTTGCAGCCTGATCATAGAAGATCCCTTGTTGGAAGGGGCCTCAAAGATCATCCAGTTCCAACCTGGGCACTATACCAGCTTGCTCAAGGCCTCATCCAGCCTGGCCTTCAACACCTCCAGGGAGGGGACATCCACAACCTCCCTGGGCAACCTGTGCCAGTGTCTCACCACCCTTGCTCTCAAGAATTTCTTCCTCATCTCCAGTCTCAGCCTCCCCTCTCCCAGCTAAAGCCATTGTTCCTCATCCTGGCACTCCCAGCCCTTGTCCAAAGTCCCTCCCCCCAGCTCTCCTGGAGCCCTTCAGGGACTGGAACGCTGCTCTAAGGTCTCCCCCAGAGCCTTCTCCAGGCTGAACAGCCCCAGCTCTCTCATCCTGTTCTCACAGCACAGGTTCTTCAGCCCTTGGATTATCCTTGTGGGCCTCCTTTGGACTCCCTCTGACCAGCTGTGCCCTTCTTACAATGGGGACAGCAGAAGTGGACACAGGATTGGAGGTGGGGGTCTCAGCAGAGCAGAGTAAAGGGGCAGAATCATCTCTCTCAGTTCTGATGCCTTCAGAACTTCAGGAATGGGCTTAGTGAAATGTTTTCAAGTGGCACTTGTGAGTACCAACCCTGCAGTTCATGGCTTGACTTCACCTTTTGGGGAGTTTATTGACTGAATTGATGGATAAGCAGAATGTGCACAAGATTGAACACATCCAAGTGCCAGGTGCTGCACATTGGCCACAGCAACCCCAGGCAGTGCTGCAGGCTGGGGGCAGAGTGGCTGAGAGCAGCCAGGCAGAAAGGGACCTGGGGGTACTGGTTGATGGTAGGCTGAACATGAGCCTGCAGTGTGCCCAGGCAGCCAAGAAGGCCAATGGCATCCTGGCCTGCATCAGGAGCAGTGTGGCCAGCAGGAGCAGGGAGGTCATTCTGCCCCTGTACACTGCACTGGTTAGGCCACACCTTGAGTCCTGTGTCCAGTTCTGGGCCCCTCAGTTCAGGATGGATGTTGACTTGCTGGAAGGTGTCCAGAGAAGGGCAACGAAGTTGGTGAGGGGTTTGGAACACAGCCCTGGGAGGAGAGGCTGAGGGAGCTGGGCTTGCTTAGCCTGCAGAAGAGGAGGCTCAGGGGAGACCTTCTTGCTCTCTGCAACTCCCTGCAGGGAGGTTGTAGCCAGGTGGGGGTTGGTCTCTTCTGCCAGGCAGCCAGCACCAGAACAAGAGGACACAGTCTCAGGCTGCGCCAGGGCAGGTTTAGGCTGGAGGTGAGGAAGAAGTTCTACACAGAGAGAGTGATTGCCCATTGGAATGGGCTGCCCGTGGAGGTGGTGGAGTCACCATCATCGGAGGTGTTCAGGAGGAGACTTGATGGGGTGCCTGGTGCCATGACCTAGTTGTTTAGGTGGGTTGGATTGGTTGATGGGTTGGACACGATGATCTTGAAGGTCTCTTCCAACCTGCTTTATTCTATTGTAAGTGGTGCTGAATTGCTTTAGTGTTTGAAAATTCCATTTTCTAAAGGCAGTGCAATGGAAATGGGGGAGCTGGGGGGGGGTGTGTGTTGGTTTTTTTTTTCCTTTTGCTGATACTCTACCAGTGTCAAACTAATTTCTGAGTGTCTGAGGAGCACACTGTGCTCTTTTCCAGTGCAGTTGAGTAATCGTCAGCACGCTGGGCTCTTTTCCAGTGCATTTAAGAAATAATAGGAGTGAGTGGAGGGAGGGTTGCCTGCAAAATTACTTCCTTTGTGCTGTTATCTGCATGGCCACAGGAGCAGGAGTTTCCATGCACCTTCCTAAGCTGGTCTTGAAGTTCAGTAGGGGCATGAACAGAGTGTTCCATGGACCTCTTTTGGTGGGAAAAGACCTTTAAGGTCCTTGAGTCCAACCACTCTCTAAACCATGCCCCTCAGCACCCCAGCTCTGTGCCCTTTAAGCACCTCCACGCATGGGGATTCAGCCACCTCCCTGAGCAGCCTGTGCCAGTGTTTGAGAACCCCTTGATTGAAGAAGTTTCTTCAAATGTCCAACCTAAACCTCCCCTGGTGCAACCTGAGGCCCTTTCATCTCCTCTCATTTGTTCATAGGGAGACCAACTCTCACCTGGCTCCAGCCTCCTTTCAGGGGGTTGTAAAGTTTCTGCTCTGACATCTCAGCAGCTGCATTCTGTGTTTTCCCTCCTCAGACATTGCTGGGTTTAGTGCTCTTAGGCTGAGGAGGTTTTTATGCTGGAGTCTTGCCCTGTTTTACTGCATGCACGGTGCTGAAGATGCCTTCAACAATGTTATCCCTATGACTTGTGGAGCCAGGCAGTGCTTCTTCCAGGTGCTTTAGTTCTAGGCTCTTGTGGATTCTTTTGTTAGGTTTTGAGGAGGGCCACAGAAATGATCTGAGGGCTGGAGCATCCCTCCTACAAGGCCAGGCTGAGAGAGTTGAGCTTGTTTCAGCCTGGAGAAGAGAAGGCTCCAGAGAGACCTTCTGGTGGCCTTGCAGTGCCTCAAGGGCCCAGCAGAAAGCTGGGGACAGAGCTTTGAGCAGGGCCTGATGGGCCAGGCCAAGGGGGGATGGTTGGAAAGTGCAAGAGGGAGCTTGAGAGTGGAGAGAAGGAGAAGTGTTTGGCACTGAGGGTGGGGAGAGCCTGGCCCAGGCTGCCCAGAGAGCTGGGAGCTGCCCCCTGCCTGGCAGCAGTGCAGGGGAGGTTGTTTGGGGTTGTGAGCAGCCGGCTGGGGCTGTCCCTGCTGGCTGCAGAGGGTTGGCCTGGATGAGCTGTAAAGGTCCCTTCCAAACAAAACCATTCTGTGATTTGTGACTTACATTGCCATCTCTCATGTCAATAACAGAGCTGGTGGAGCTGGGCTCTCAGGCTGAGCAGCAGCTGAATGAAGGTATTCTGATAGCCAAGTGCTTTTCTCATGCCTCAGGTATCCTGCTCTTCTGTTGTCATTTTCCCCTGTCTCCATGTGAGAGCTGTGCTCCAGGGCCTGGCCTCACTGCTAAAATGCAGCCTGCCACATCTCTTCATCTGAGAGAATCCATGGAGAACTTTGGGCTGTTCATCAGAGACACCACTAATTACAGTCAGGAATGCACACAGTGTGGAACATACCCTGCACATTGCCATCTCAGTATCCCCTGTGCTTGGGCAGATTGGCAAGAGCCAGTCCAGTAATTTATACTCAGGGAGGTCTGAGAGCCTTGAGCAGCTGAAGTCACTCATTGGTGTTCCCTCCTGGTGGTGGGGATGCTGTAAGTGATGTGGAAAATGCAGAGATCAGAAGTCAGGTCTGGTTGTGGATACAGGCTTTTGGGGCAGTGGGAGGGAAAGGCAGAGAATGTTGTTCTCCTACCTTGCAGTTAAGAGGCTTTTAAAAGGATTTCCCTCCCCCAAGATCTCTGTGTGCTTAGATGCTTTGTCTTTGCCTGTCTCCATGAAAAGGTGCCTCAGGTAGAGGAGAGGATTAATTCTGTGATGCTGAACTTAACCCTGAGCAATGGACCCAAATCAGCAACTCACTTTGCTTGCACTGAGTCATGCTGCTTGATGGCTGTCTGAAGCTGAGCCAGCAATGTGCTCAGGTGGCCAAGAAGGCCACCAGCAGCCTGGCCTGGATCATCAGTAGTGTGGCCAGCAGGAGCAGGGAAGTGATCATGCCCCTGTACTGGGCACTGGTGAGGCCACACCTTGAACCCTGGGCTCAGTTTTGGGTCCATCATTTCCAGAAGGACATTGAGAGGCTGGAGCAGGGCCAGAGAAGGGCAGCAAAGCTGGGGAAGGGTCTGGAGAACAGGGCTGGGGAGGAGCAGCTGAGGGAGCTGGGGGTGTTCAGTGTGGAGAAGAGGAGGCTGAGGGGAGACCTCTTTTCTCTCTGCAGCTCCCTGAAAGGAGGTTGGAGTGTGGTGGGGGTTGGGCTCTTCTCCCTAGGATCAGGTGACAGAAGGAGAGGAAATGGCCTGAAATTGTGCCAGGGGAGGGTTAGGTTGGAGATGAGGAGAAATTTTTGCTGCAGGAGTGGTGAGGGATTGGCACAGGCTGCCCAGGGAGGTGGTGGAGTCCCCATCCCTGGAGGTGTTCAAGAAACATTTGCCCGTGGTCCTTGGGGCCATGGTTTGGTGGCCATGCTGGTGTTGGGTTGCTGGTTGGACTGGATGCTCTTAGAGGCCTTTTCCAACCCAAACAATTCTGTGACTCTCGGATTTGTCTGCAACAATTCTTGCTGCTAAAGGATTTGGACTGAAAGTGTGCTTGGGTTCAACAATTTTGTCTGATTATACTGACCAGGTCTCACTGCTGGAATGTTTGGGACCTTCTTGGTGAGGTGGAACCAGGAGTTCTTCCCCTTGGCTACTGAACTTGAACTGGTTCAGAATATGCAGAGACTCCTCTTTAATGGCATTGTTAGGCCAGAACTCTAAAGTATTTACAGTCCAAATAAGGGAGAATAAAGCTCTGAAATCCTGCCCTGAGACAACTCTTTTTATTTCTGGTTTTGTTTTCCAAGTGCTGTGCTGCTCATAACTTGGTGATGAAGGCTCCAAGATGGGAGGTTTGGCCAAGAGTTTCATGCAAAGATCAAAGAGTGGGAAAGTGGAGGAGAGAGCTTGTGACTGTGAGTAAGCAGCAGGGGTAGCTAGCCAGAGTGCAGATGGTGCTGCACAACACTTAGAGGACACAAAGGTGCTGGCTCCTGGAGCTGAACACGAGGAGGAAGCTGAGTGGAGGGTGTGCTGTCTCCTAAGGGTTGTTTAGATCCTGCAGGCTTGGCCTCGCTTCTCAGCCAAGGAGTAGAATGCATTGAATTTCCATGTAGTGAAGCACCTGGAGTCAGAGCCCTTCTGTGGCATGAAGTGTGGGTAATAAATGATGCTGGAGTGGAAACCTCTCATCTTATTAGCTCTAACAGTGTGGGATGGAGGTAGTGTCTGGAGGAGAGAGACGCAAGCAGCGCAAGGCAGCTGGGTTCGCAGAGCAGAAGTGAGGCAGCCTGATGCAGGCAAGGTTAAAATGGAAGGGCAAGGGGTGAGAGGGGCTGAAATCACAGAATCACAGAATTGGTTGGGTTGGGGAAGCTCTGAGATCATCCAGTCCAACCATCAACCCAACACCACCACGTCCCCAAGTGCCATGGCCACAGGTTTTGTGAACACCTCCAGGGATGGGGAACTCCACCACCTCCCTGGGCAGCCTGTGCCAATCCCTGACCACTCTTGCAGCAAAGAAAATTTTCCTCATCTCCAACCTAACCCTCCCCTGGCACAATTTCAGACCATTTAGTCTTGTTCTATCACCTGATCCAAGGGAGAAGAGACCAACCCCCACCTCACTGCGATCTTCTCTCAGGGAGCTGTAGAAGGCCATAAGGTCTCCCTTTGGCTTCCTCTTCTCCAGACTAGACAATCCTTAAGCCCTGAAAGCCTTGCCCAGGGCAGCAGGGCCAGGACTCTCCTGTACCTCCATAAAAGACAGGGGAGAAGATTTGGGAATAGTTTTTGGATGTGCTGGGCTTAAAGCAGCTCTTTCATGGCCTGGTATCCATTTTGTAGGGGTGGAATTCTTGTTCTGAGTTGTAGGCCTCCTCTGAAGAGAGAAGCACAGAATCATACTATGGTTTGGGATGGAAAGGACCTCTAAAGGTCATCCAGGCCAACCTCCCTGCAGTCAGCAGGGACATCCTCCACTAGATTAGGTTGCCCAGAGCCCTGTTGAGCCTCACCTGGAATATGTCCAGGGCTGGGGCCTCAACCATCTCCCTGGGCAACCTGTAGCAGTGTTCCAGCAGCCTTCTGCTGAAGACCCTGTTGCTCACACCCTATCAAAACCCAGTTGCAGTGTTGTCTGTGCTTACAGTCCATGTCTGCCAGAACTGGAGTTTGTTCTCAGCAGACTCAACATTAAGGGTTTAATGAATTGTTAGCTTCAAATGTTAAAGTATTTTGTCTTCCTCTGATTCATTTTCTCCAGCCGCACCAAAACAGAAGTGCTGCTTGGATCCATTTGATGTGCCAGGCTGAAGGGTTGGAAAAGAAGGAGAACAGATGGAATTTCCCCCTCAGCTTGTTCTTTAGCCAGCTCCAGGGATGATGAGGAGGGGTAGGGACAGACCCTGCTGCCTGCAGCCCCAGAGGCCTGGGAGCGCCGCGGTCGCAGAAGGCATCGCCGTAACGAGCTGCTTGTCCTGGCCCCGGGAGCCAGAACCATTTCTTTCTTTGCTTGTTAGGCACCATCAGGCTGAGCACACTCATCAATTTGTCATAGATTTGCCCTCCCTCTGACTGATGCAGTCTCCTCTTGCTGTTTTCCAGGGTCAGCTGCTTTGTGGTGGAAAGGAAATTTTCCCTTTATCATTTGTTTTAAGTATTGATCAATACAAAGGAGTTGCTGGGCTGAGTATTGATTTCAGTTCAGTTTGGGCACTTTGTTATTCTGATCCCATAGACTACCAAACCTGCAACAGCGAACCCCTAATGCAGCAGCACCCTGGCAGCACTGGGTGCTGTTGGCACATCCAGGAGTTCAAAGTGATGGGAAGTGCCTTGGCTGCTTCTGACAGCTCAGCTGTTAGTGTTGGTAATGGTTAAAACAAACAACCTGTCCCTACTCTTACTGCCAGTAACAAGTCCCCCAAAGCAGATGACACCAAGCTGTGTGGTGTGGTTGATGTGCTGGAGGGAAGGGATTCATCCAGAGGGACCTGGACAGGCTGCAGAGGTAGGGCCTAAGCCAGCCTCATGAAGTTCAACAAGGCCAAGTGTGAGGTCCTGCACCTGGGTCAGGGCACTCCCAAGCACAAATCCAGGCTGGCCAAGGAGTGGCTGGAGAGCAGCCTTGAGGAGGACATAGGGGTGTCAATTGGTGACAAAGTTCCCAGGAGCCAGCACTGGTCCCTGGCAGCCCAGCAGGCAGCTGAGTGCTGAGCTGCATCCAGAGCAGGGAGAGGAGCAGCACAGGGAGGGCATTCTGCCCCTCTGCTCTGCTGAGACCCCACCTGCAGCACTGCCTCCAATTCTGGGGCCCCCAGCACAAGAAGGATCTGAAGCTGCTGGAGAGAGGGTCCAGAGGAGACCATGAAGAGGATCAGAGGCTGGAAAACCTCCCCTGTGGGGAGAGAGTTGGGGCTGTCCAGCCTGGAGAAGAGAAGGCTCTGGGAAGACCTTAGGGCAGCCTTCCAGTCCCTGAAGGGGTTCCAGGAGAGCTGGGGAGGGACTTTGGACAAGGGCTGGGAGTGCTAGGATGAGGAACAGTGGCTTTGAGCTGGGAGAGGGGAGACTGAGACTGGAGATGAGGAAGAAATTCTTTAGAGTGAGGGTGGGGAGACTCTGGCACAGGCTGCCCAGGCAGGTTGTGGCTGCTTCCTCCCTGGAGATGTTTAAAGCCAGGCTGGATGAGGCCCTGAGCAAGCTGGGCTGGTGGGAGGTGTCCCTGCCCGTGGCAGGGGCTTGGAACTGGATGAGCTTTGAGGTCCCTTCCAAGCCATTCTGTGACTGTATAAAGCATACCACAAACTCCAAATACACATTTTCTAAACCAAGCCTGAAAGGTTATGAAACACCTCAGTACATAAATACAGAAAGTAACCCCAAAATATCCAAAGTGAGGAACAGTGTGATCACTGCAGCTTGCAGAACTTGTCTTTAGCTGCTCTCTGACTTCTGTGCACTTGGCTGTGACCCAGGATTGAGTCTTTTGCCCAGTTTGGGGAGGAGACATTGATTGGAGCAGAGAAGAATGGAGCTGTAAAGCCTTGGATCAGCAGGATCTGCTTTCAGCCCGGGACTGACCCCGAGCCTTTGTCAGAACAATTCTGACTCTGGTGGCAGGCTCTGTGCTGAGGGGGATGGTGAGGGGGCAGAAATATTTTGCCAGCTCCAGGTAATTTTTTTGGCATCCTCTCAGCTTGCTGCAGGCAGAAAATGTTGCTGTGAAACTGGGGAGGTGGGGGAAGGTCTGTTTGTGCTGAGAGTTTCAAGTGTTGAGCTGGATGGGTTGTTGGGTGACAAGTGGTGTCCCTCAGGGCTCTGTACTGGGACCAGTGCTGATCAATCTCTGCCTCAATGCTACAGACAGTGAGATTGAGGCATGCTCAGCAGGTGTGCAGATGACACCAAGCTGAGTGCTGTGGTTGATAAGACTGAGGGATGGGATCCATCCAGAGGGACCTGGAGAGGTGGGATGAGGAGATCCTTGTGAGATTCAAGAAGGCAAAGTGCAAGGTCCTGCAGCTGGGTTGGGGCAACTCTTGGTATCAATCCAGTCTGGGGGGTGATGAGATTGAGAGCAGCCCTGCAGAGAAGGACTTGGGGTGCTGGTGGGGGAGCAGCTGGACAGGAGCCAGCAATGGGCACTGGCAGCACAGAAGGCCAATGGCAGCCTGGGCTGCATCCAAAGCAACGTGGCCAAGGATGGGGAGAGGGGATCCTGCCCCTCTGCTCAGACCTCACCTGCAGTGCTGTGTCAAGTTATGGGACCCCCAACACAAGAGAGACATGGACCTGATGGAGCAGGTCCAGAGGAGACCACAAAGATGATCAGGGGACTGGAGCACCTCCCATATGGGGACAGGCTGAGAGAGCTGAGGCTGTTCAGCCTGCAGAAGAGAAGGCTGCAGGGAGACCTTAGAGCAGCATGGGACCTCCAGGCAGGCTGGGAGGACTGTTCAGAAGGGGCTGTGGGGATTGGATGAGAGGCAATGGTTTGAAACTTGAGCAGGGCAGAGTTAGGTTGCACATCAGGAGGAAGTTCTGCACAATGAGGGTGAGACATTGGAACAGGCTGTCCAGGGACATGTTTGAGTCCCTGTCCCTGGAGACATTCCAGGTCAAACTTGATGGGGCCCTGGGCAGTCTGCTCTAATTGTAGATGTCCATGCTGTGGGTGCAGGGAGGTTGGACAAGATGCCCTTGAAGGGTGCCCTCCAGTCTAATGCAATCTGTGAATCTGTAGATGCCAGCTGGATTTCATACTTCTATAGATAAAGCACTGCTGAGGCCACACCTTGAGTCCTGTGTCCAGTTCTGGGCCCCTCAATTCAAGAAAGCTGTTGAGCTGCTGGAAGGTGTCCAGAGAAGGGCAACAAGGCTGGGGAGGGGTCTGGAGCACAGCCCTGGGAGGAGAGGCTGAGGGAGCTGGGCTTGCTTAGCCTGCAGAAGAGGAGGCTCAGGGGAGACCTTCTTGCTCTCTGCAACTCCCTGCAGGGAGGTTGTAGCCAGGTGGGGGTTGGTCTCTTCTGCCAGGCAAGCAGCAGCAGAACAAGAGGACACAGTCTCAAGCTGTGCCAGGGGAGGTTCAGGCTGGATGTTAGGAAGAAATTCTTCCCAGCAAGAGAGATTGGCCACTGGGATGTGCTGCCCAGGGAGGTGGTGGAGTCCCCATCCCTGGTGGTGTTTAGGAAGAGCCTGGATGAGGCAGTTGATGGCATGGTTTAGTTGATCAGGTGGTGCTGGGTGAGAGGTTGGACTGGATGATCTCAAAGGTCTTTTCCAACCTGGTCTGGTTTGGTCTATTCTATTCTATTCTAGTGCTTTCATGAGCAAATCCATTGCAGCAGGAGCACTCTCGATGGCTGTTGTCCTGGCTTGGCGAGGCTGGGCTGTGTCTTTGTGCAGTGGAGGCAGGTGGGATGCTGCCTCCTGCCTGCTGAGCTCCCTGCCTTCAGCACCTGTGTGCAGCCTGCGCCTCTGCGCCGTGCCCCTCGCCAACAGCTGTGAGCAGATCCGCTCTGCGCCTGCACCGCCAGGCTGCCTTCAGCTCTGCTCCTAAAGACCATCCAGAAAAAAATGGATGCCTGGAGCTTGCTGCCTGCAGATGAAAGCCCAGAGCTGCTGTGGAGAGGCCGTGGGAGAGGCGCTGGCTGGGAGCGGAGCGTGGCCGGGGTGAATCGGCGCTGCGGAAGGCGCCTGATGGATGGGCCGGCACTTGGGGCAGCAGCATCCAAGCACATTCTCTTGGCAACAGGATTCTGTCAGGATGGTCTCTTGCAGATTTGCATCCCTGGAGATGAATGCTTGTTCCAAAAGACTTTAGGAGGTTGCTGCCTGGCCTGTGCAGTCCTGACAGGCCGCCCGTTACGGCTCCAGTTTGCTCTTACGACGTGCTGGCTTTCATTAACCTTCTTGCAGGAGGACAGGGTGCTGTTGGTAGAGCAGAGGAGAGTGACAAGATGTTTCTCTTGGCAGTGGTGGCTGGGTGGTTCCTCCTCAGAGTAGCTGTGGAGCTGGGATAGAGATAGATCCTACCAGGGGGTTGGTGTTGGCTGAGCAGGCAGAAGAATCTTTCAGTGGCACTGCAGGGCATGAGAAAGGGACAGAGATGGCAGCCAAGGCCACAGCACCTTCTGGGGTTTGACAGGGCTGTGATGCTTGGCAGTGCCCAGGAACTGTAGAAGGAATTACCTCCTTTGATGGTTTTTGTGTTGATCTCCGCTGCAGGCATCTCCCTTGTTTGCTTTTGGGTTTGCAGCTGGATTTTTTCCTTTCCAGGGCTGTGGAATGCTGGTGGCTGTTTGCTGTTACCTCACAGACCTGCTGAATGGTCTGATGGTTCACCTGGGTGCAACTCCAGCACTGTGAGGCTTCAGAAACCTCTGAAATCCCAGCAGAGCTACAACAGAGCTGAGTTCTTCTCTGAAATGGCTGTGGTGTTTCAGCACAAAGGGGTATTCTGCAGGACAGACCCTGCCCTTTGCCCCCCCAGCTCAGCAACCCTCTGTGAAAGGCAAAAGGCAGAAGCCTGGAGGGTGGAGTTTTGCTGTAGTGGATGCTGGAGGAGGGTTGCTTGACTCCCCTGAGGGTGTTCCTTAGGACTCAGTATTGGGACTACTTCAGTGATCTTGAAGAGGAGATAGAGGGCACCCTCAGTAAGTTTGCAGACAACACCAAGTTGGGTAGGACTGTTGATCTCCTGGAGGGTTAGAGAGACTCTGCAGCAGGGCTTGGACTGAATGGGATGGGCTGAGGTCAGTTGTGAGGTTCAGCAAAGCCAAGTGCTGGTTCCTGCACTTGGGTCACAACAGCCCCATGAACACTCCAGGCTGGGGGCAGAGAGGCTGGAAATGGCCCAGTGGAAAAAGACCTGGGGTTGATGATTGACAAGTAGCTGAACATGAGCCACCAGTGTGCCCAGGTGGCCAGATGGTCACCAGCACCTTGGCCTGGATCAGCAATGGTGTGGCCAGAGGACCAGGGAGGCGATTGTTCCCCTGTCCTGGGCACTAGTGAGGGCACATCTCAAGTACTGTGTTCGGTTTTGGGCTCATTAAGAAGGACACTGAGGGCTGGAGCAGGCCCAGAGAAGCTCAGCAAAGGTGGGGAAGGGTCTAGAGCAGAGGTCTTGTGAGGAGCAGCTGAAGGAATTGGGGTTGTTCAGCCTGCAGCAAAGGAGGCTGAGGGCAGACCTCATTGCTCTCTACAGCTCTCTGAAAGGAGGTTGCAGTGAGATGGGGGTTGGGCTCTTCTCCCTAGGAACAAGCTGGTAAGAGGAGATGAAATGGCCTCAGGCTGCACCAGGGGAGGTTTAGGTTGCACATTAGGAATATTTTTTTTCACTGAAAGGGGTCCTCAGGCATCCCTGGATGTGTTTAAAAGCTGTGTAGATGTGCTTGGGGATATGGCTTAGTGGTGCACTTAGCAGAGCAGGGTTAATGGTTGGACTTGATGATCTTGAAGGTATTTTCCAACCTGAATGATTTTATGATTCTCTGACTGCATTCTCCACTCCAGTGCCTGCTGTGTTGTGCTTATGTTGGGCAGGGGAGAGGCTGCCCTGTGCACAGCATCATGGCAATCCTGCTTAATTGTCCTGTCTACTTCAGGGCCACCCTGTAGGACTAAAGATGTTCCATTGAGTTGCTCCAAGAACAAAAGGAAGCAAGGTGCTTGGGTTCATTCCTCTTTGCAGCATTTTTGAGGGCCACAAATATGATTGGAGGGGCTGGAGCACCTCTGCTGCAAGGACAGGCTGAGGGAGCTAGGGTTGTTCAGCCTTGAGAAGAGAAGGGTCTGAGAAGACTACCTGAAGGGAGGTTGTAGCCAGGTGGGGTTTGGTCTCTTCTGCCAGGCAAGCAGCACCAGAACAAGAGGACACAGTCTCAAGCTGTGCCAGGGGAGGTTCAGGCTGGATGTTAGTAAGAAGTTCTTCACAGAGAGGGAGATTGGTCATTGGAATGTGCTGCCCAGGGAGGTGGTGGAGTCCCCATCCCTGGAGGTGTTTAGGAAGAGCCTGGATGAGGCCTTTGGTGCCATGGTTTAGCTGATCAGATGGTGTTGGGTGATAAGTTGAACTTGATGATCTCAAAGGTCTTTTCCAACCTGGTTAATTCTAGTCTATTCAGGTACCTGAAGGGGGCTACAAGAAGGCTGCAGAAGGACTGTTTACAAAGGCCTGCAGTGACAGGATGAGGTGCAGTGGTTTGAAATGAGAGCAGAGCAGACTGAGATTGGATGTTGGGAACAAGTTCTGCACCAGGAGGCTGCTGGAACATTGCAACAGGTTCCTCAGGGAGGTGTTTGCAGCCCTATGCCTGGAGATCCTTGAGGTCAGGGTTAACAAGGGTCTGAGCAACCTGATCTGGTGGAGGATGCCCTTGCTGACTGCAGAGGGGTTGGACTGGATGAGCTTTGGAGGACCCTTCCAATCCAATCCATTCCATGATTGTGTTTGTTGCTGTGAGGATCTGCACACCTGCGTGGGGCACTCCCCTGCATGTCCTTTCCTCAGGCCTGTGCCTCATGCCTGTCACTTCCCACATAGCAGCTTTGGGTGCTATGCTCATAACTGCTTTAAGCTGGGACCTCTGGGACAAACAGTTCTGTTCTGTGTTCTACTCAGCTGCTGGTGGGCTGCTAGAGGTGGAACCAAACAGCTCTTTAGCGTGTTGGGGGATCACTGTGCAGCCACCCAGCATGGACAAGTGCTGTGGGCATGGAGAGAGGTTTCCTTTGGTACCACTGTGGGATTTGGTTGGCTTAAGGTGTGTGAAATCACTTGTATACCTCTAGCAATTTGGATTCCCTGCTGTAGGGAAAAACCTTCAAGAGAAAAGATAGGAGAAAACTCTTTGTGGGGGTGGTGGGGGTGGGGGTCAGTTCTTGCCTGTCCTGTGTGCTGGCCAGTGTTTTCATAGTCATTCTACAGGTAAAATCTCCAGTGTGTGACCATTGTAAGTGCTTGGTACTCTGCCAGCTTCTCTAGTTCATGATTGACATCAAACTGGCTTAGTTTGTGGAATAATTATTGGAACTTTTGCTTTTATAGCCTCTGGAGTGAATTGAGCCTGTCTTTAATAAACACATCTGCTAGCAAAAGGAATACAGCACCGATCACAGTGTGACAGAGTGCAGCGGATTGGAAGAGACCCTCAGAGGTCATCTTGTCCAACCTCCCTGCACTCAGCAGGGACATCTCCAACTAGAGCAGGCTGCCCAGGGCCCCATCAAGTTTGACCTGGAATGTCTCCAGGAACAGGGCCACCACCACCTCTGGGCAACCTGTTCCAGTGTCTCACCACCCTCATTGTGCAGAACTTCCTCCTCATGTCTAATCCCAGTTTCAAACCATTGCCCCTTGTCCTGTCCCCACAGACCCTTGTGAACAGTCCCTCCCCAGCTTTCCTACAGGTCCCTTTCAGATATGCAGCTCTCAGGTCTCCCCAGAGTCTTCACTTCTCCAGGCTTGAACAGCCACAACTCTGTGATAGGATGAGGGGGAATAGATTTAAGCTTGAGGAGGGGAGATTTAAACTGGAGATGAGGAAGAAATTCTTTCCAGTGAGAGTGGGGAGACACTGGCACAGGTTGCCCAGGGAGGTTGTGGGAGGTGTTGAAGGCCAGGTTGGATGAGGCCTTGAGCAGCCTGGGCTGGTGGGAGGTGTCCCTGCCCATGGCAGGGGGTTGGAACTGGGTGAGAGTGGTGAGATGCTGGCACAGGTTGCCTAGGGATGTGGTTGGGGGCCTGTCTGTGGATACAATCGGTATCAGACTCAATGTGTCCCTGGGCAGCCTGATCCAGTTGGAGATGTCCCTGCTGACTGCAGGGGGTTGGACAAGAAGCCCTTGGAGAGTCCCTTCCAAGCTGATGCAATCTGGGAATCTTCGAAGTCCCTTCCAACCCCAAACCGCTCTGTGAATCTGTGAAGCTGAATCACCGCAGCAGGCTGTTGGCAGCAGGTTCTGTGCCGTGGAACTAACTGTGTTTTTCTTTCCCAGGGCAATCACTTTGATCAGTACGAAGAAGGGCACCTGGAGATAGAGCAGGCGTCTCTAGACAAGCCGATCGAATCGGTAAGGCACCCCCCGGCATCAGCCACCCACCAGAGATTAGGCCCTGCTCGGATGGTACTTGATGTGAATGCAGTCCAATGGGGTAGGAGCCAGCCTCTTCCTGGCAGCACAGGGTTAATTTTTGGTGGTAAATTGCATGCTGAGATCAAGTGGGCCTGGGATTTAATGGTTGAGTTGGTCTAAAACTGAAGGATGTTGGAAATTTTAGTTCAAGAGGATGCTTCAGAGATGATTGCAAATGTTCCTTCCTAGACAATCCACCCCCCCCGCCCTTTTTCTTTAAAGACTCAGGTAAATTCCTAGACAAAGCTGGTGGAAACAGGGTAGCAAAATAGATTTTGGTCTTTTTTTTATTCTTTAAGTTTCTATTCTTTTGCAAATGAACAGATTGGTTCAAGCCAAGTGTTAGGCTGAGGCCAGGCAGTACAGAAGCACTCCCCTGTGACCCTGAAGCTGCACTGGGAGCTCCTGTACAGCAGTTGCTTTGAGTCAGCTCTGAAGAGCATGGCCATAAGATGGGGAAGAATGACAATTTTTTTGCTCAGTTTTACCATTTCAAACTTCCTAATTTTCATCTTTGGCAAAGCTCCTTCTGCTGCTCTTGGGCACAACGTAAGCTGGCCCCAGCCTTGGCCTTTAGCTTTAACTAAGTTTGCGTGAGAGGGAGAAAACCTGGAATGTGAGGTGTCCCTGCCCATCATGGCAGGGGGGTTGGAACTAGATGATCCTTGTGGTCCCTTCCAACCCTGACAATTCTCTGATTCCAATCATTGAGGGTCACTGAGTTAATGTTGGGGGGGGGAAATCTCAACCCACCACAGGTGCCCTGCTTCAGGGCAGAGTTTTTGTTCCGAAACCCCAAATCCTCGTTCAGCGTGTCCCTTCCCTGTTGAATAACTGAAGCTCTCTGTTAGTGTGCACTCAGTGCTAGGCCAGGCTGGGTTCTCTAGCTGGTTCTTTGGTGTGTAGGTTGGTGTTGTGTGTGTTTGTGTGTGCGTGTTTAGATGTTTACACAGAAATTTACACAACTTGGGGTGTTCGACGTTTTTCTTCCGCAGCAGTTGGCCCATATTAGCTAAGCAGCCATGATCTGGTTTGTATTGCACGGTCTGCCTTTTTTAATTTCTTCTCTAGGGTTTCCTTTCTCCCCCTCCCCCTTTCTTATTTCTGTTCTTCTGGTCCAGTGAACACTGCATATAGTACCTCCTGTCTTAATGTGCTGGCATGATGCTAGATTTAGGCATGGCAGTAATTGATGACGCATGAGATAATGCTGCAGAGATGGGAATTGGTATTCAATGTTCTCCTGAATACTTCAATCTTAAAACACTGGGAGGTGGGGAGCTTAATTAAAATGCCAAGCTTGTTTCTTTACCTAAATATCATGAGGAGTGCTTCTTGGTTGCCATGCTGGAAATTGGCATTTCAAAAGAATTCAAATGCAGCTCGGCCCAGACTGGTTTAGCTGAGTGCTAAAAGTGCTTTCCCAAACGGAGGAGTAGAGGTGGGCACAGATGCCATCTCTCTGGTGTTCTGGAGGGAGTGATGCCTGCAGGAGTCTGTAAAACATTGGCACAGGACGTGGCAGCACAGGCTCCCAGGGCAGCTTGGATCCTCGTTTGTTGCAGTTTGATTAACGTTGAGCTGTGACAGAAACAGTAAATTCAGTTCTGGCTGTAAGATTTGATTGGTGTATGTCTCCCTGGCCAACTGCTGGGACATTATTAATCTTTACAGCTTTTGGGGGTAGGGTTTAGTGAGCTCAGTTCAGCCTAATAGTTACCTTTAAAAGCACTTTGATGGGGTGGATGAGGGAATGGCTTAGTTCTTCAGGAGGAGCAAGAGTTAAAACCTCAAATTGCTCTTTAAAATCCACTTTGTTTCACCCTTGTCTGTAGTGATGACTTTTGGAGGCCCCTTCCAGCCCAAACTATTCCATGATTCATTGATTCTAATAAGAGACAAGCATTTGAGATGTCAAACCCCAACCTGGGACACACAGCCCTTGGATGGAGTGACAGAGCTCAGTAGTTTCCTGTCCTGCTTTGTCACGGCAGCCATGCTCGGTCAGAGTACCTGAGCTGGCTCCATGGGCTGCTCCCAGAACGTGAATGCGGTGAGTGCTGCACAGGGTGATTTCTAATCTCCTGAACAAGCCCTGTGTCAGAAACAACCTGCTCACTTTTAATCTTCAATAAATGCATTAGTGCTGCTTAAATTCTGTGGCTGGGAAAGCATGAATCATCTTGGCAGGTGGAAATGGTTCTGCTTCCACGCTGCTACTGACCTGTGTGCTTTTTGAATTGGCAAAGGACACCCAGCAAAAGAAGGACCTCTCCATCTCAGAGTTCAGTGGTGCACCTCTCCTGCAGGATTTTTTTCCCCAGGAAAGAGATGATTATCCTGCTGCTTTTGGGGCTTGGGGGCTTTTTTTCCCCCAGCTTGTATTTAGTGCAGTTTGCTCACCCAGGAGGGGATGACATCCGTGAGCTGAAATCGAGAGGGAAGGAGCAAGGGCAAGCCTCTAATTTGCAAATGCCACCCATCTAAATATTTGCAACGTTAACAAATTGGTTTATAATCCTTAACCAGTTCTCTGTTAGCAGTTCAAGTGACCTTTAGAAAGGAATCTGCTCAGAGCAGTGAGTAAGAGCCTGTGCCTCACATTATGGAAATGATTTGGGTGACAGATGTCTGTGTGAGGAAGGCTGTTTGCAACCGCAGCTGATCAGAGCTCCTCCCAGTTAAAAGCTTCAAGTTTGATTATTCTACAGACTGAAAAGTGTATTAAGAACAGTCTCTTAAATATGCTTCCTGCAGCTTCTCACATCTTAGTGATATGGAAATGCTTTAAGGGCTGAAGGCAGCTGGCATTTGGGAATGGCAGGGGCAGAGGGGGTTCCCTTGCAGCGCTTATTGCCAACCCCGCTGAGGCGAGATCCATCTCTGCAGCATTACCTGTTGAGAGGTGCTGACTGTACTGCTACAGCATGCAACTCAAAGGTGGCTGGAAAAATAGGTTTGGGAGTCTACAGATCATTACAATGTTGAAAGGTGCCCTCAATTAGCCTGCTGCTGGGTGGAGGTCCTGTTTTGGACAGCTTGTTTAGGCCAAAGCTGTCCGGACTGAGAGATGCGACTAGAAGCAGAGCACACTGCTGGAGAGCAGAGCTGCCAGGAGCCAGGGGATGTTCACAGCCCAAGCCAAGGAGCCAGCTATTTTCCATTACTAGTTGAAGAAAATATTTCATATCAATGGACTCTTCATAGCTGCAAATACTGATATTTTCTTCCCTCCCATCCCCACAATTGGGAATTTTTTTTTGGTGGTGGTTGTTGCTCTGGTTTGAAAGCTGCTGTGCTTGCACTGACTCCTCCTGTCGGTGTCCTTGGCAAACCAGAGCCACTTAGGCCCTTTGGGTTTGAAATTCAAGATGCTGCATGAATTTGTTGGAAAGTATTGCAAGCGCACCGAGTCCAGGTACTCGACTGGGAAGCCACAAAGTATTGCAGCTTAAATAGAATCCAGATTTTCTTCACCTTAACTCCTCATTTCTCCTTGTTTCCTGACACTTGTTGCTGTGAATTTAGGGTTTTCTTTGTCCCAGCAGTGCAGGTGGAGTAGCAGGTAGCAACATCCCCCTAGAGCCAGCACCAGAAGCAGCCCTTTGCCTGCACAGGCAGCACGCGGAGCGTCAGGCAGTGCACCCGAGCTGTCACCACTGCAGGTTGGAGGCCAGAGTGCCAATCTCCCACCTGTTCTGGAAGCTTGGTAGCTTGTCCTTGTCCCAGCTAACAAATGTCCTTTCCCCCCACCCCCTCCTAATTCTCAGTTACAGCAGGAGCCCCTCGAGCACGCAGGGATCAGGCGTCAGTTGGTGGCAGGGGGAGGCTCCCAGGCTGTTGGGAGGTGGCTTGAGGAGCCGAGGCTGGGCTTTGTTGCACTGATATCTGTACAGATCTGTGGACTCCACTAGTTCCAAAGTGTCATTTGATGAGGCTGCTGATTTGACATTTAGCAGTAGCCATCTGTGGACAGCGCTATAAATAACGTGCTTCTTGAAGCTGAATGGTGTAGCATTACTATTGGGCTTTTCTCTCTGGTCTTTCATTGTGTCATCTGTAGTGAGCTCTAGGTTTTGTTTGGGGAATCTCTTCAACCTCTTTATTTGCATGGGTTCACCCAGTAGCATCCAGTCCTTGCTTCTAGATTCCTCCATACACAGTCAGCACAGCTTACAGCCCACTCAAGAGTCGGATGGTTGCTGCTCAGGGGTGGATGGTGTGGGCACAATACGTGGCGGGGGGACCTCATGGCAAACCTGTGTTGGGTAAAACTACTGCTTGGTATATCCACAGCACAGCTCAAACTGCCCATTGTGGATTGTATCCCACCTATGGCATCACCAAACCTTCCATTGTACCCAGCTCCTCATTGAATGTGTCTTCTTCTTGGTCAGCAAGAGGTATTCCCATCAGGAATCATGGATAGAATAGAATTAACCAGGTTGGAAAAGACCTTTGAGATCATCGAGTCCAACCTATCACCCAACACCATCCAATCAACTAAACCCTGGCACCAAGAGCCCCATCCAGGCTCTGATAACCATGGAAAGCAGCCAGGGCTTAGGATGGGGAAATGAGGAGATTGGTTTGAGCTGCTGGAGAAGGTAACTCTTTCCCAAAGTAGCTTAGCCGGCTCCTGTGACGTTTGGGTGAGGTCAAGACCTTTCCATTTCCTGGAGGCTTTTGGAAAAGGCATGCTTCACCTGTAATGCAAAAGATCTCTGTCTGTAAATTGAAATGATCCTTACTGAACAGCTCCCCAGCTGGGAGAGCAGTACCAGGAGGTGGAAATGGTTCCATTGAGCGCCTGCTGAGCACCCCGCAGTCTGGTGTCCAGCATGTCTCTGTGACTGGTGCCCTGGCAGATAGTGCTGGGGTTGTCAGTAGCTTGGACAGTGAAGGAGAGCTCCTTGCTCACTCAAACACCCATTTGAAGACTTCTTGTGGCTGCCTGAAGGATTTTTGTGGTGCCTGTATCACAAGGAGTTCCAAAGGATAGAAAGTGAGGAGACTCCGGTCAGCTCTCCAGGGGGATTTCCTCCTTGGGCTGATGATGGCTTTGGAGCTCCCTGCACCTCTTCATTGCTTAGAAGGTGAGGATAGCTGATTGAAAAGGAATGGCAGTTCTTGACATGGGCAGGAAGTTTGGTGTGAAAACCACATCTTTCCTGTGTGAAAGAGCCCAGAAGGTTACAAACCTTCAACTTCAAAATGCAGTTTCATCACAAGCTCCCAGCTGCTGGAACATTTGCTGCCCCCTGTCACATTTTGGTCTTACTATCCCTGGCTGCTCCCCAGTCCTGCAGGGTTTGCAAAACAGCTCTCAGGTAGGAGCCCAGCAAGCTTGGCCTTCCATGAGGGAATTTTTAGGGCAGCTTTGAGGCTCTTGAGCAGCCCTGCCTCTGAGAGAGGGCTGTGGTAGCCATTTGAGCCGGAGGAGGAAGGTAGAACAAGGCTAGAAATCGGACTCACAGCTAGGTCCCAGCTGAGATGTTAATGTTAAACTCTTAGGGTTGTTCTCCCTCTTCAGGGTATCAGAAGATTTTTCCATTTCATGGATTCATAGAATGGTTGGAGTTGGAAGAGACCTCAGAGATCATCATCAGGTGTTCAAGAGGAGATTGGACGTGGCACTTGGTGCCATGGTCTGGTGATGGGGTCTGTGGTGCCAGGTTGGACTCGATGACCTTTGAGGTCTCTTCCAACCTTGGTGATACTGTGATCTAGTTCCAACCCCTCAGCCATGGGCAAGGGCACCTCCCACTAGACCAAGTTCCCAAATTGAGACTACTTCAAATCAGGAAGAGATTTCGCTCCTTAAACAAAAAAAAAAGGGAATGACTTGGGGGGGGGGGGTGGGGAGGGGAGGAACCCCCTCATTCCTGGGTACCATTCCAGTGCAATTCCAATTTCTGTCAAGCAACTGGTGACCATCCTCTTGAGTGGCTTTGTAAGAGTGGTGCTAATGTGTATAACCCTTCTAAAGTTCTTTTTCTTTTCTTCTTTTTTTTTTTTCCTTTTTTTATTTTTCTCCCCTCCCCCTTAACATTTATTCCCCCTCCCCCCCCCCTTCCCCTTTTCCCCTTTCTCCCCCTCCTTCCCCTTCACTGTGTCAGTCACAACACACCGCTCTCGAATCTCCCAGCTGGTCTTGACTTGTTGAATTTCTTTTATGCTTTTCACTCTTCTTTAATAAATACATTACTTGCAAGCAGTGAATTGAAAACAAAGCAAAAAAAAAAAAAGAAAAAAAAAAAACAACAAAAGGAAAAGAAAAAAAAAAAGGAAAAGGGAAAAAAAAAAAAAGGAAAAAGGAAAAAAGGGAAAAGGAGAAAAAGGAAAAAAAAAGAAAAAAAAAGGGAAAAAAAAAGGAAAAAAAAAAAAAAGGAAAAAAATAAAAAGGAAAAAGAAAAGAAAGGAAAAAAAAAAGGAGATAAAAGCAAAAAAAAAAAAGATAATAAAAATAAAAGAACTACCATTAGTGATTGGACAGTTTCTTACTTTGTGTCACATTTAACTGTTCTTTTGACAGCCCAGTTTTTAAAGCCAGGTTCGTATGGAAATGCTTTCACTCCACTTGCACTGCTTTTGGAAATAGCCTACTTGCTTCATCTGTCTTTTATTTTAGTGCATTCATAACACAACACAGTCAGCACAATGTCTCATCTCCACCCAGCCAAAGGCTCCAAAAGTGCTCCTTGTCCTTTCCTTTTCATTTATTTATTTCTTTCTTCCCCTTCAACCCCCACACCCTCTCCCCCCCCCACCCCCCCCAAGAATCAAAGCAGCCATTTTTGGCAGCGCTGCCTTTTTAGAGCTGGCTTCAATACTCCTTTGTCAGCCACGCTTGGGATGCTGGGGGTAGAACAATTAGGGTGTTCTCCACAACTCCTCTCACACCTCCCCACCCCCCCAGCTCTCTGGGCTCTCAGTGGGAAGGGCCTGGCTGTGGTTGTGGCTGGTGCAGAGCGAGCTGCAGCAGATGTGTTTGCCAGGTAAGTTTGCCAAACCCTTCCCAACTGCTGAGCTCCTCCATGGTGGTGTGGTTGGAATCCAGAGTTGTGAAGTTTTCCTCTTTTTTTCTTTTGGCATAGACTGGTTGAAGCTTTTATTATTCCCAAGTATTTCCTTACTTTTAGTTATTGTGGGATTTTTTTTTTCCATGTAACCCTACTTCTCTCTAGATCATAGAATGGTAGGGGTTGGAAGGGACCTCCAAAGATCATTGAGTCCAACCCTCCTGCAAAGCAGGATCACCCAGGGCAGGTCACACAAGAAGGCATCCAGGTGGGTTTGAGATCTCTCCAGAGAAGGAGACTCCACAGCCTCTCTGGGCAGCCTGCTCCAGGCCTCCAGCAGCCTCACACCAAAGAAGTCTCTCTTCATGTTGGGGTGGAGCCTCCTGGGACTGAGTGTACAGCCATTGTCCCTCATCCTGTCACTGGCTATCACTGAAGAGAGACAGGCCCCATCCTCCTCAACAGCCACTCACCCCTCAGATATTTATAGACACTGATAAGGTCACCTCTCAGCCTTCTCATTTCCAGACTAAACAGCCTCAGGTCTCACAGCCTGCCTTCATCATCCTCATAGCCTTCCACTGAACTCTCCAGTAGTTACCTGTCCCTCTTGAACTGGGGAACCCAGAACTGGACACACTTTTCCAGATAGGTGATCTCTAGAGATCCCTTCCAACCCTTATGATTCCATGTCCTTGGGAGAGGTGGTAGGGTGTGGAAGCTGTTCTCTCTTGCCTTGAAAAAGGCATCAAAACAAACCAACTAGTTTAATGCCATAGCAGAAAAAAACCAAACCACTATGGAAGTGGTACTTGATGGAATATTTTTTGAGGAAACCCCTACCCATGCAGCCAGCATCCTTGGGAAGATCCTGTCTTTCAGGCTGATTCACCAAAAGTCTGCAAGCTGTGTGGTCATTTTCTACAGTCTGGAGTGAGTGAAAAGCACCACTGCTGTCAAGAGGCTGGATTTGGATTAGAAATGCTGGAGGGAAGGGTTCCATCCAGAAGGACCTGGACAGGCTGCAGAGGTGAGCCCAAGCCAACCTCATGCAGTTCAACAAGGCCAAGTGTGAGGTCCTGCACCTGGGTCAGGGCACTCCCAAGCACAAATCCAGGCTGGCCAAGGAGTGGCTGGAGAGCAGCCCAGAAGAGAAGGCCTTGGGGGTGTCAGTTGATGACAAACTCCCCAGGAGCCAGCACTGGTCCCTGGCAGCCCAGCAGGCAGCTGTGTGCTGAGCTGCATCCAGAGCAGGGAGAGCAGCAGCACAGGATGGGGATTCTGCCCCTCTGCTCTGCTCAGACCCCACCTGCAGCACTGCCTCCAATTCTGGGGCCCCCAGCACAAGAAGGACCTGGAGCTGCTGGAGAGGGTCTGGAGGAGGACACAAAGAGGATCAGAGGCTGGAGAACCTCCCCTGTGGGGAAAGGCTGGGAGAGTTGGGGCTGTTCAGTCTGCAGAATAGAAGGCTCCAAGGAGACCTCAGAGCAGCCTTCCAGTACTTGAAAGGCTCTAGGAGAGCTGGGGAGGGACTTTTGACAAGGGCTGGGAGTGGCAGGACGAGGAGCAATGGCTTTGAGCTGGGAGAGGGGAGACTGAGACTGGAGATGAGGAAGAAATTCTTTAGAGTGAGGGTGGTGGAGCACTGCAACAGGCTGCTCAGAGATGTGGTTGAGGCCTCGTGCTTGGAGATGTTCAAGGTCAGGCTGGACAAGGCTCTGAGCAACCTGATCTATTGGAGGATGCCCCTGCTGCCTGCAGGGGGGTTGGCCTGGATGACCTTTGGGAATCCCTTCTCCCCCCCCAGCCCCATTCTGTGATGAAACCACAACCAACAGCAGGCAGAGCCCTGCTCCGCCCTACGTTGAGAAGCTGGCACTGAATTGCTGCATTGATTCCAAACCAGCTTGTGTTTTTTTCTTTGCCCCCCCTCCACCCCCCCCCCCCCCCCCGAGGATGAGACATTCTGCTTATTGTTTTCCCCTCCATGCACTAATGGTTCCTTGCTGTTAACTTACTTGCTAGGCCTGTTTCATTCTAACATCTTAGTATTTTTGTTAGTTTCCATGTGAAATGCATCACCCAGAGTCTGTGCTTGAGCTCATTTTGTTTATTGATTTATTTTTTTTTTATTTTAGTTTCTTTTTACTTTGGTTTTGTATTTTTTTTAATTATTATTTATTTATTTCCTATTGGTTTTTTTTTTTGTTTTAACTAACCTCACTGTTGTTGGGTTTTTTGTTGTTGTTGTTTTTGTTTTCTTTTTTCAGTTTAATATTGGCTGCATGCTAGTTTTTATATATATATATATACACACACACATGTATAAACCCCAATCAAGTCTAGCCTGGATTTTGCTCTGGTTGTGTTTTGGTTCCTAGTGGTGGGGCAGTCTTGCACTTACAACTCAGCCTTCTCAAAAGCCTTGACACACACACACACAAAAAACCAACCAACCAACTGAACAACCACCTTGGTAGATTTTCTTGACATCCCCCATCCCCCCCCACCCCCAAACCCCAATGGCCACAAATCCTAAGAGGTGCTGTGTAGGTGATGGAAATGATTGTAGACATTTAACTTGATTTTAGGCTTTTTATTTGGTTATGAATTAATTTACTGTAAAATTGTATTGGTATTTTCTCTTTTTTTTTTCCTCCCACATTTGCCTTTTTTTAGTGTTTTTTTTCCCCTTTGCTTTTGGTTTTCCCCCAGATCCACTGACTGCTTTGGTTTTCCCCCAGATCCACTGACTGCTTTTGGTTTTTCCCCCAGATCCACTGACTGCTTTTGGTTTTTTCCCCAGATCCACTGACTGCTTTTGGTTTTTCCCCCAGATCCACTGACTGCTTTTGGTTTTTCCCCCAGATCCACTGACTGCTTTTGGTTTTTCCCCCAGATCCACTGACTGCTTTTGGTTTTTCCCCCAGATCCACTGACTGCTTTTGGTTTTTCCCCCAGATCCACTGACTGCTTTTGGTTTTTCCCCCCAGATCCACTGACTGCTTTTGGTTTTTCCCCCAGATCCACTGACTGCTTTTGGTTTTTCCCCCAGATCCACTGACTGCTTTTGGTTTTTCCCCCAGATCCACTGACTGCTTTTGGTTTTTCCCCCGATCCACTGACTGCTTTTGGTTTTTTCCCCCAGATCCACTGACTGCTTTTGGTTTTTCCCCCAGATCCACTGACTGCTTTTGGTTTTTCCCCCAGATCCACTGACTGCTTTTGGTTTTTTCCCCCAGATCCACTGACTGCTTTTGGTTTTTCCCCCAGATCCACTGACTGCTTTTGGTTTTTCCCCCAGATCCACTGACTGCTTTTGGTTTTTCCCCCAGATCCACTGACTGCTTTTGGTTTTTCCCCCAGATCCACTGACTGCTTTTGGTTTTTCCCCCAGATCCACTGACTGCTTTTGGTTTTTCCATGCTCTTTGTGTTTGACTTTTTTTTTCCCCCTGGGGGTGTCCCCTCCGAGCCCCTTGAGTCCGAGCTGGGGGTGTCCCCTCCGAGCCCCTTGAGTCCGAGCTGGGGGTGTCCCCTCTGAGCCAGTCGGGGTCGAGCCGATCGGGGTGTCCCCTCCGAGCCCCTTGAGTCCGAGCTGGGGTGTCCCCTCCGAGCCAGTCGGGGTCGAGCCGATCGGGGTGTCCCCTCCGAGCCCCTTGAGTCCGAGCTGGGCGTGTCCCCTCCGAGCCCCTTGAGTTTGGTGGGGTGTCCCCTCCGAGCCTGTCGAGTTGGAGGGTGGAATGTCCCCTCTGAGCCGGTCGGGGTCGAGCCAGTCGGGGTCGAGCCGATCGGGGTGTCCCCTCCGAGCCCCTTGAGTCCGAGCTGGGGGTGTCCCCTCCGAGCCCATCGGGGTCGAGCCGGTCGGGGTGCCCCCTCCGAGCCCCTTGAGTTCGGTGGGGTCCCCTTCAAGCCCGTCAGGGTCGAGCCGGTCGGGGTGTCCCCTCCGAGCCACTTGAGGTTGATTCTTGTCCCCTCCGAGCCCCTTGAGTTCGGTGGGGTGTCCCCTCTGAGCCCGTCGGGGTCGAGCCGGTCGGGGTGTCCCCTCCGAGCCCCTTGAGTTTTGGATATTTTGAATCCTTTTCCTAGTGAGGCACAAAAGTTTGCCCAACACACCATCAGAAAGTGACCCTCCCTGAGTTCCCCATCTTCCCTTTTCCCCTTCCCCTTCCTCCTCCTCCTCCTCCTCCCCCTCCCAGAAAAAAAACCAACCTCCAGCCAGCAATTTTGTGACATTTGTCTTTCCCTTTTCTTGGGCATAGAAATTGCCTTTTTTAGTAGCAATTTTTCTTTTTGCATGCCTGTATATATGTAGAAGTAAAAAAAAAAACAAACCAACCAACAAACCAAACCAAAAAGAAGTCAAATCTCTCTTGCTCATCACATGTTTAAATGTCAGTGGGAAGGGAAGAATATATTATTGGAATATTTTTGGTTTGTTTTCTCTGTTCTGTCTGTCAGGATAATATTGGACATCGCTTACTGCAGAAACATGGCTGGAAGCTGGGCCAGGGATTGGGAAAATCACTGCAGGGTAAGTCCAGCAGCTCCTGTCTGAAATGTTCAACCCCAGCTTCAGTCTTTAACCAAATGATTTCTGCTCTCTTGTTCCTAGATTAGAGCTTTCTTTCCATTGCTGATGCATCCAAACAAAGGCACCGTTGAGCTTCCTTGAGTTTAGCACTTTGCAAGCAGGAGGTGCTGCCCCTGTTGGTCCAGTGGGGTTTGCTGGCCTTCTGGTCCGGGTTTGTGCTGCCCATGTTGGTCCAGGGGTGGCTTGCAGGCCTTCTGGTCCGGGTTTGTGCTGCCCCTGTTGGTCCAGGGTGGGTTGCTGGCCTTCTGGTCCGGGTTTGTGCTGCCCCTGTTGGTCCAGGGCGGGTTGCTGGCCTTCTGATCCGGGTTTGTGCTGCCCCTGTTGGTCCAGGGCGGGTTGCTGGCCTTCTGATCCGGGTTTGTGCTGCCCCTGTTGGTCCAGGGTGGGTTGCTGGCCTTCTGGTCCGGGTTTGTGCTGCCCCTGTTGGTCCAGGGCGGGTTGCTGGCCTTCTGATCCGGGTTTGTGCTGCCCCTGTTGGTCCAGGGCGGGTTGCTGGCCTTCTGATCCGGGTTTGTGCTGCCCATGTTGGTCCAGGGGTGGCTTGCAGGCCTTCTGGTCCGGGTTTGTGCTGCCCCTGTTGGTCCAGGGCGGGTTGCTGGCCTTCTGATCCGGGTTTGTGCTGCCCCTGCTGGTCCAGGGCAAGTTGCTGGCCTTCTGATCCGGGTTTGTGCTGCCCCTGTTGGTCCAGGGTGGGTTGCTGGCCTTCTGGTCTGGGTTTGTGCTGCCCCTGTTGGTCCAGGGCGGGTTGCTGGCCTTCTGGTCTGGGTTTGTGCTGCCCTTGTTGGTCCAGGGCGGGTTGCTGGCCTTCTGATCCGGGTTTGTGCTGCCCCTGTTGGCCCAGGGCGGGTTGCTGGCCTTCTGATCCGGGTTTGTGCTGCCCCTGTTGGCCCAGGGCGGGTTGCTGGCCTTCTGATCCGGGTTTGTGCTGCCCCTGTTGGCCCAGGGCGGGTTGCTGGCCTTCTGATCCGGGTTTGTGCTGCCCCTGTTGGTCTGGGGGGGGGGGGGTTGATGGCCTTCTGATCCAGGTTTGTGCTGCCCCTGTTGGTCCAGGGTGGTTTGCTGGCCTTCTGGTCTGGGTTTGTGCTGCCCCTGTTGGTCCAGGGCAGGTTGCTGGCCTTCTGATCTGGGCTTGTGCTGCCCCTGTTGGTCCAGGGGAGGTTGCTGCCCCCTCTGGAACAGGTTAGCTGTGAGCTGTGTGTTGTGGATGTGTCAGAATCGCTGTGCTGGGCCTCTGTGGAGGGAGGTGGATTAACTGCCTGCTTACTAACAGGGAGCTGTTCCTCAGTGACCTACTCCTGTTCCTATCTCTGTAGTCTGAAGACCTGGGAGCTTGTAATTGGAACTGGTGCCCCTACAGTGAGCCTGATTAGAGATAAGTGTTCTGTGCTGTGGAGTACTGGTGAGAGGGAATGAGTTCCCTGAGCTCTGGGAGTGGGCTGAGGCACTCTGACCCCCTCAGACAGTGCCTTGGTGGTCAGTGCTTCTTGCTTGCCCTCACCTGGTTTCATCTGGAATCCCTTGGTTGGTGCATGGCGCTCCTGCAGCCCTCTCATGTCCTGTGCTGGTGCCCGAGCTCAGGATGTGGTCGTGGTTGTCACTGGTTCTGTCGTTCGGTCTGGCTTGGCTTTTGGGTGCCCTGTGTTGCTCTGTGTGTCACCAAAGGGGACCCACAGAGCCTTGAAAGAAGCCAGAGCCCCTGCCAGCCCCAGCTGGATCCAGAGGCACAGGCCTACGCAGGGCGGGGTGGCAGGCAGAGAGGTGACAGTGAGCAGCAGGTGACTCTGGGCGGTGGCATCGCGTCCTGAGATGCAGAGAGCCAGGGCTGCCCGCAGGGCTGATCAGACCTTTGTGGCTTTGATCCTGGTCCAGATGTGGCTGTTCCTCCCACTGTGCCTTTTGAAGCCTCGGAGCTGTGACTCAGGGATTATTGAAGCTCTGCTGATTTGAACTGTCTGGAAGCTGCAGGCAGACCGTGGGGGCAGGCTGTGATGGATGTGCAGGAGGGAAAAAACAGACCAGGTGTAGGTGCTAAAACCTTCCTGACCTGGGCTTTGGGGAGCATGCAGCAATCACCTGGTGCCTTTCACCTTGCAGTGTCCTGCCCACCTGCCAGCCAGGCTCAGGAGTGCTGCTGTGCTGCAGATCTGCTCAGCACACGCAGCAGCAGCCTCCTGGGTAGTTAGGAGCAGCTGGCGCCTCTGGCATTGATGATGGACATGTTGGGAGGGTTTAATTCATTATCCAGTGACCTTTTTACATGAATCTTGGGTTGTCCCAAATATAAACTGCTGGGAAGGAAATGTTTGCATCCAATTTTAACCTGGTTTTAGGAGTCTGAAGAGTGAAGTCGCTTAGAATAGAACGATGGAATCATTCAGGCTGGAAAAGACCATCAGGTTCAACCATTAACCCTACCCTACCTAGTTCACCACTAAACTCTATCCCTAAGGACCTTTAAACACATCCCAGGGATGGTGACTCAGCCACTTGATATGCCCTGAGAATGGAAGAGCAAACCAAAAGAATTTCTTCCCTCTTCCAACTCCCCTCTTGCTCAGGAGAGGTGCCTGAAGGGGTGGAAGAACAGCAGGTACAGAGTATCTCTGTTGTAAGCTCTGCTTGCTTCCTGCTGGGCTTGAGCCTTCAAGTCTCACACAGCCTGTGGGTAGGAGGTGCAGAAGTGCAACCACTTTCAGTAGTCATGAACTGTGGTTGTGGTACCTGACCCCCTGCAGAAGCCTTGGCAGCACCCCCTCAAACCCCTGCATTTTGGGTTACAGGCATGGGATGGATCCTGCCTTTCTCTCTTGTCCATGCAGTTGATTCTGGTTTGAAAGGAGGTTGATGAGCTCAGGGTGCTGCTGCTTGTTGTTAGGCAGCTTTTGATCCTAGGTGTTCATCTCAAGTGGGGCTCCAGTTAGATTCAGGCAATCCTAAAGTTCTGCTGTGTTCCACTGGCCACTCAGAAATGGGAAATTTCTTCTAGGAAGGCTGCTGGGGTGGTGGTCCCCAAGAGCTTGCTGCTGCAGGGCTGTGCTTTGTGGTGGTTCTTGTTGACCACCCACTGTGGGTATAACCCAGCAGGGAGAGTGCTGATGTGCATGGCAACCAGAAGAGATCCAGGTTCAGACCTGCTGAGTGCTGCTGGTCAAAGCCTGCAGCTGTTGTGCACAGGTACCCAGCAGCTGGGCTCATGCTCTGCAGGATCAGAGAATGGTTTCAGTGGGAAAAGACCTTCCAGATAAACTCCAACCATTCTGGACCTCTGCCAGGGTTAGGGCTAAACCATGGCCCTCACTACCACGCCTCAGCATCCTCCAGGGGTGGGATTCAACCACCTCCCTGGGCAGCCTGTGCCAGACTTTGAGAACCCTTTCGGTGAAGAAATCTCTTCTAATGTCCAACCTAAACCTCCCCTGGTACAACTTGAGGCCATTTCCTGTTGTACTGCTGCTTGTTCCTTGGGAGAAGAGACCAACCCCACTTGACTCCCACCTTCTCTCAGGGATTTAGAGGGCCAGAAGGTCTCCCTTTGGTCTCTTCTCCAGACCAGACTCACTCAGTTGCCTCAGCTGCTCCTCCCCAGCCCTGTTCTCCAGACCCTTCCCCAGCTTGGTTGCCCTTCTCTGGACCTGCTCCAGCCCCTCAGAATCCTTCCTGGACTGAAGGTCATCCACTTCCAACCCCCCTGCCATGGGCAGGGACACCTCCCACCAGCCCAGGCTGCTCAAGGCTTCATCTAGTTTGGCCTGGAACACCTCCAGGGAGGGGACATCCACAGCCCCCCTGGGCAACCTGTGCCAGTGTCTTCCCCACCCTCACTCTACAGAATTTCTTCCTTATTTCCATTCTCAATCTCCCCTCCTCAAGCTTCAATCCATTCCCTCTCCTCCTATCACTAGAAGCTCTTGTCAGGAGTCCCTCCCCAGCTTTCTTGTGTTCCTCTCCTCTCTTCTCCTTGATCTTTTGCACATTTTTTTTCATCAAAAAACCCCCAACAACCCAGCTTGTGTTATATTTGGAGACGTTGCTTCAGCTTGCTAACAGGCAATGAATATGGAGAAGCAGGAGAGGAGGTTGCCAAGGATCTTTTTTAATCTAGGAAGCCCAGCTCGTGGAGCCACTGTTGTGTGGAGACTCTGATGGTTGTGCTCCAACAAATAAGGAAATGGTGGTTGTAGGATGCTCTCTCTGTGGAGATGAGCATGGGCAGCTAGGAATCATAGAATGGCTCAGGTTGGAAGGGACCCCAGAGATCATCTCATCCAAACCCCCTGCCATGGGCAGGGACACCTCCCAGCAGCCCAGGTTGCTTAAGGCCTCATCCAGCCTGGCCTTGAACACCTCCAGGGAGGAGGCAGCCACAGCCTCCCTGGGCAGCCTGTGCCAGACTCTCACCACCCTCACACTGAAGAACTAAGCTCCAGTCTAACCCTGCTCTCCCTTAGCTTCAAACCATTTCCCCTTGTCCCATCTCCAGACACCCTCAGGAAAAGTTCCTCTGCAGCCTTCCTGCAGGATCTCTTCAGGTCCTGTCAGGCAGCTCTGAGGTCCCCCTGGAGCCTTGTCCTCTCCAGGCTGCACAGCCCCAGCCCTCTCAGCCTGTGCTCACAGCAGAGCTGCTCCAGCCCTGGGATCACCTTTGTGGCCTCCTCTGGCCTCACTCCAGCAGCTCTGTGTTGTCCTTCTGCTGGAGACACCAGAACTGGAGGCAGGATTGGAGGTGAGGTCTGAGCAGAGTCCAGGGGCAGAATCCCCTCTCCTGCCCTGCTGCCCACCCTGCTCTGGCTGCAGCCCAGCACACAGCTGCCTGCAGGGCTGCAGGAGGCCACTGCTGGCTCCTGGGGAGAATCTGGAATTCTGTGGTCTGCTGAAAAAGAAAAGAGCAAAGGTGCTTCAGAACAGTGCTTGACCTTCATGTGAAGCCCTGTGGTAGCTGAGAGTGAGGCCTGGGGATAATCAGAGGAGTTACATAAGTGAGAAGGATGAGCAGAGGGCTGAGTGAAACCCTGAAGTCAAAGGCTCCAACAATTTTCTCATGGAATATGAATTTCAAGGATTAAGTGAAGGAATTGTTGTGAAAATGAGGGAGAGGTTGGCATGCAGGCCAGGATTGTTTTAATCCTGCTTTTGTAAATGTTTCTCTAAGCTCCTCACAATTTCCCTGGTTTCAGTTTTATGGCAGCTCTTGTCTGGAAAACAAGAACAGCCATGGTGCTGAAAGCTGCTGGTTTTCTTTTGGACTTGTGTGCTTGAGAGGAGATAACAGAACTGCAGGGGGAGAGGTGTGAGACTAAACCCAGGAGTTCACAGATGCACAGACTGTGTTGTCTTGGAAAGGACCCTCAGAGGTCATCTTGTCCAGCCCCCTGCACTCAGCAGGGACAGCTCCAGCTCGAGCAGGCTGCCCAGGCCTACATCAAGTCTGATCTTGAATGTCTCCAGGGACAGGGACTTGATCACATCCCTGGGCAACCTCTTCCAGTATTTCACCACCCACATTGTGACAAACTTTTTCCTGATTTCCAGCCTAAATCTCCCCTGCTTCAGTTTCAAGCCATTGCCTCTTGGCCTATCCTCACAGACCCTTCTGAACAGTCCCTCCCCAGCCTGCCTGTAGGTCCCCTTCAGGTACTGAAATGCAGCTCTGGGGTCTTTCTGGAGCCTTCTCTTCTCTAGTCTGAACAGCCCCAGCTCTCAGCCTGTCCCCATATGGGAGGTGCTCCAGCCTCTGATTATCTTTGTGGACTCCTCTGAACCTGTTTCACCAGGTCCATGTCCTTCCCTGTGTTGAGGACTCCACAGCTGGACACAGCAGTGTAGGTGAGGTCTCCCCAGAGCAGAGGGGCAGGATCCTCTCTCTCCCTCTCTGGCCATGCTGCTTTGCATGCAGCCCAGGCTGCCACTGGCCTTCTGTGCTGCCAGTGCCCATTGCTGGCTCCTGTCCTGCTTCTCACCCACACCCCCCCCCCCCCCCCCCATCCTTGTCTGCTCTCAGTGTCATCCTCCAGCCTGGATTGGTATCCAGGGTGCTCTGACTTAGGTGCAGGATGTGCCTTCTGAGGCAGCAGTGGAAGTTGCAGTAGCTTGGCTGGGGCCTTTGGTCCCAAAGAAGTGCCTTCTGTCCCCCTGATTGCTATTCCTCTGTGGTACAGCAGCTTCCTTTTGTTCTTAAGCCAAGTGTTTGGCATCATTTCAGCAGCAGTGTCCTGAGACATTGGCTGAACCTTCCCAAAGAGAAGCCACACTCCTGCCATGGCAGAGGCTGCCTGTGCTCAGAGCTGGCTTGGTGCCACGGGAGCTCCTGGCAGTGCCATAGGAACCCCTTCCTCATGCCTGTTCTCCACTCAGACTAAAACCACCAGCAGACCCTGTACCCATCAGCAAGGCAGTGCTGTGCCTGTTGCTGAAGGTGTGCTGCAGGCTCCTGGTGTGCATTGTGGCAGCAGCAGTTCCAGTGTGTGCCTGACACAACCTGGGGGTTGTTTTTATTCCTTTCTCATAAGCACACAAACGAGCAGGCTGTGAAGGGTCTGGAGAACCGGGCTGGGTAGGAGCACTGATCGGGGGCCTGTGGTTGTTTAGTGTGAGAGAAAGGAGGCTGAGGAGAGACCTCATTGCTCCCTGCAGCTCCCTGAGAGGAGGTTGCAGTGAGGTGGGGGCTGGTCTCTTCTCCTTAGCCTCAGGTGATAGAAGGAGAGGAAATTGTGCCAGGGAGCTCTAGTGTTGGACAGGAGGAAAATTGCTTGTCTGCAAGAGTGGTCAGGGATTGGACCAGGCTGCCCAGGGAGGTGGTGGACGTCCCCATCCCTGGGGGTGTTCAAGAGATGTGTGACCATGGCACTCTGGGGCCATGGTTTGGTAGCCGTGGTGGTGCTGGGTTGCTGGTTGGATTGTATGACCTCAGAGGGCTTTTCTAACCCCACCAAGTCCTTGATTGTCTAAATTACCTCTCAAGGCAGCAAAATCAGTCCTGTCCAGTTTGGTAGAAGATGCTGGAATTCAGGTCCTCCATCAAACTGTGGTTTGTTGCCTGGTTTTCTATTTTAAAGGCACAAGTGGAGCTCTGCTCTGACTTGCAAATTCAGGGAGGATAAATATAGTCCCTGCTCCCCCCCTTCCCCCCCACTTCCACTACCATGCAGTTCTTACTTGGCACCTTCTTCACTAAATCTGGTCAGACAAGCTCTTGTTTTCCTCCTTGGTGTAAAGGATGAGTAGAATGGGAAGACAGAGCTGTCTGCCAGAGCCGCTGGGAGCTGTGCGTGGAGAGGAGAGCTGGCAGGTGAGGAGCGAGCCTGCGGCAGCGAGAACGCTCCTGACTGAGACCAGGGGCAGCAAGAATCACTCTCCCACCACTGTCCCAGGGGAGGCCAGGGACAAGCAGAGCCCCTTAGGGATCAGTCCTGGGACCAGGTTTGTTCAACTTCTTTGTGGGTGCCATGGACAGTGGCACTGAGTGCACCCTCAGCAGGTTTGCTGATGACACCAAGCTGTGTGGTGCAGCAGACGCTGGAGGGAAGGATCCACCCAGAGGGAGCTGGACAGGCTGGAGAGGTGGGCACAAGCCAACCTCAGGAGCTTCAACAAGACCAAGGGCAGGGTCCTGCAGCTGGGTCGAGGCAGTGCCAGGCACAAGTCCAGGCTGGGCAGGGACTGGCTGGAGAGCAGCCCTGAGGAGAGAGCCTTGGGGGTGCTGGTGGACGAGAAGCTCCCCAGGAGCTCTCAGGGTGCACTTGCAGCCCGGAAAGCCAATCAGATCCTGGGCTGCAGCAGGAGAAGTGTGGCCGCAGTCCAGGGAGGGGATTCTCCCCCTCTGCTCAGCCCTGCTGAGACCCCACCTGCGTACTGCCTCCAGTTCTGCAGCCCCTATTGCAAAAGGGATCTGGAGGTGCTGGAAGGTGTCCAGAGCAGGGCCAGGAGGAGGAGCAGAGGGCTGGAGCACCTCTCCTGTGAGGACAGACTGAAGGAGTTGGGGCTGTTCAGGCTGAGAAGAGAAGGCTCCCAGGTGACCTCATTGTGGCCTTCCAGGATCTGAAGGGGCTCCAAGAATGCTGGGGAGGGACTGCTCAGGCTCTCAGGGAGTGATAGGACTAGGGGAATGGAATGGAGCTGGAGGTGGGGAGATTGAGGCTGGAGGTGAGAAGGAAGTTCTTCCCCAGGAGAGTGGTGAAGCCCTGGAATGGGTTGTGCAGGGAGGTGGTTGAGGCCCTGTCCCTGGAGGTGTTTAAGCCCAGGCTGGATGAGGCTCTGGGCAGCCTGCTCAGTGTGGGGTGTCCCTGCCCATGGCAGGGGGGTGGAACTGGATGATCCTTGTGGTCCCTTCCAACCCTGACTGATTCTATGGTACTGTGGCTGTGTCAGGTGGCCATGGGTGATGCAGGCTGTGTTTGCTGGGTGCTGGCTTCTCCAGATGTTGCCAGGAGTAATAAGCAGAGCTTTGCCCATTCCAGTAACCGAGGCAGTTGCGAACGCGATCGCTTGGC
>JAAWVA010000042.1:3242448-3282039 GCA_015227895.2 Colaptes auratus | reverse complement strand
TGCAGGGCAGGCGCCGCTGGTGCCAGGGCCGCCGCCGAGGCGGGGAAGGTCTTGACCTGCTTCGCCAGCAGCTGCTGCTGGATGTGCTGCTGGGCGGCCTGCTGCAGCTTGCTGTACTTCTCCATCTCTTCAGGGGTGAAAGTGATGGGCTGGCTCTCCAGGGGCGCCAGGGAGGAGTCCTCTCCTTCCCGGTCCCCTTCGATGCTCGGCTCCCCGCTCTGCGGCACGTAGCCGGGAAAGTGCTCAACATCTGGGACTAAGGGCATCATGCTGGTCTCCACCGGGACCGGCTGGCTGCCCCCATCCACAGCTTCCAGCCCCTCACCGTCGCTTGGATCCGAGAGGAAGCTGTGCTGCATGACCAGCTCCCCGGAGCCGAAGCACTCGGGCAGCACCGGCGCCTCCAGCGGGATGGATGCCACTTCCACGCTGGCTTCCTCACGCTTCTGCTCATCCAGGGGCTTGTCCTGGATCACCATCACCACATCCTCCAGGAGGGACTGGCCTGCCAGCTGAGCCTCCTCCGTGCCTTGGGAGGCATCCTCCGAGTCAGACAGCTCTTGCTCCTCACCCCTCTCCAAGCCTGACTCCTCGTATCGCTTGGCGTTGGGTTTCCGCACGGTCGGCAGCTTCCCGATCAGGGGCAGAACCGGTTTGTTGCCTAAGGAAGGAGGAAGTTTGGGGCCAAAGTAGCCCTGGGGAGGATCTTTGAGCTTTATGCCCACCTTGTTTGCCCCTGCCAGCATCTCATCAGTTACACACGGCTTCTTCTCCACCTTCCTGGACTGAATCTTCTCCAGGAGGAGTTTAGCAGTGACAGAGTTCCTCTCCTCCGGGCTGCAGTCCCCCTCTGAGACCCTCCCTGTGCCTGAGCTGCTGCTGTTCTGCGAGAGGGAGCCAGACCCCTTCGGGTCCTCCCCTTTGCCATCCTCTTTCTTCAGCGCCGAGCCCTCGCCCCGGCCTGTCCGGAAGTAGTGAGGAGACTGCGAGCGATAGATCTTGGACCTGATGGTAAAGTCCCTCCTCCCCGACCGCCTCTCTTCGGGGCTCTCGTGGCCCCTCGACCCCTTCCGCGACAGAGATCTCTGCGAGTGGCTCCTGGTGCTGCGGCTCCGGTCCCTTCTGTAGCTGCGGCTCCGCTTCCAGCTGCGCCCCGTGCCGCTGCGGCTCCTCCTCTTGCTGCGGCTGCGGCTGCAGCTGCTGCTGCGCGTCCTGCCCCGGCTCCTCGTGCGCGACCTGCGGCTGCGGCTCCGGCTCCTCGACCTGCTCCTGCTGGAGCTGTAGTCGTCTTCCGACGAGGAGTACTTGTGGCGCTTGGACCTGTGGTTGGAGCTGTTGTAGTCGGAGTCAGTCCTCCGAG
The DNA here is from genome assembly GCA_015227895.2 of Colaptes auratus. NCBI lineage: Eukaryota > Metazoa > Chordata > Aves > Piciformes > Picidae > Colaptes > Colaptes auratus. Next base: position 3,280,679 of record JAAWVA010000042.1, on the reverse strand, counting down.
TCGTGGGAGCGCTTGGAGCGGCACCGGGAGCGGTCGCTGTAGTCGCTGTAGCTGTCGTCCGAGTAGCTCCGGCGCCGGCTGTAGCGGCTGTGGGCCGAGGAGGCGTCGTCGGAGCTGCTGGAGTAGGACCTGTGGGAGGAGCGGCGGCGGCCGGAGCGCGAGCGGCTGCGCGAGGCCTCGCTGCCCGAGTCGTAGTCGTCGCTGTACTGCGAGGGGGACTTCTGGCGGCAGCGCTTGCGCTGGGAGCCTTCGTCGCTGTCCTCCTCGCCGCTGCTCGGCCGGCTCCGGCGCCCGGCCCTGCCCAGGGAAGGGCCTGAGCAGCGTCTCCTGGGAGCGGGCGGCTGCTGCGGCTCCGCTTTGTGTTTCTTGCCGCCGTGCTCCGGGCAGGAGTTGCTGCCCTCCTCTTTCTTCCCGCTGCACCCCTCCTCGGCAGACAGGGACTTCCTCTGGGACTCCTGGGAGCAGCGCTTCTTCCTCTGGGAGTGGCCGCACTCCTCGGGCAGGTCAGCTTTGGGCGCCCGCTCCGAGTCGGCCGAGAGCGAGGATTTGCCTTTTTTGTGCCGGCGTCTCCTCCGCTTCTTGGGTTTCTCTTCCCCCAGGTCGCTTTTTCGGCCCTTCTCCTCCCCTCCTCCTTGTGTTTCCGTTTGTGTTTGCCAGACTTTTTGTGCTTCTTTTTCTTTTTGTGTTTGTGGGATCTGCCAGACTTACCCTTGCTGGGAAGGCCTTTCCCGCTCTCCTCCCCCTCCCCCTTACTAACGCCGGCCACGGCAGACTCCTGCTTGTTCTGGGAGCTACAGGAGGACATGGATTTGCTTTCCACTTTTAGGGCAGAGCTGTTAGCCGTGCTTTCTGCCTCCTTGGCTTTGCTGGCCTCGCCAGGTTCTGCATTCTGAAGGCTCTCTTTGCAAAGGCCCCCAGGCTCCTTGGCTCTCTCTGCCCCCCCTTTACCTTTAGCATCTTTGTTGCGGGACAGCTTGAAGTCGAAGTAGAGAGGGTTACAGCTGTAGGAGACCGACGGCTCTGCTTTGGTAAATATGAGGAGCTCGGAAGGCCACTGCAGAGTGGTGCTCTCATCTTTACTCAGAACGGGGAAAAAAGGTCCTGTTGGGTGCTTTGGTCCTTTAGAGGCATCTTTGCAGCCTGGGACAGGCTGAGTGGCCTCTTTAGCAGCGTCTGGCTCGGGGACATCGCTGGCTGCAGGCTGCTTGCTGCTCTCCTGCGGGCTCACATTCTCTGGGGCTTCTTTTGGCTCCGTTTTGCTCTGCTGAGCTGCGGTTTCAGTAGTGCTCTGCTCCTTCTGCTGCCCCACGCTCTCGGCAGCCTTCTCTGGGTGCTTGCCAGGTTTGGGTTTTGGAGAGCTGCCCTTCCTCGCTTCGGAGCTGGGCTTTTTGTTCGCGTTTTCAGCTTCCGTCTGCTCGGTGGCCTTCATGAAGAGGAGGAATTGAAAATTGGGCTTCACTTTGCAGTGGGCTGGGGGGATGTAGTGGTAGTATTCCGGTTCCACTGCCGTTGGTCCCTCTTCTCGCCTCATCTTTTTGAGTTTAGATAAGGTAGTGGCCAGGGAGCCACCGTCTTTGTCGTGTTGGTCGTCTTCCTCCCCCTTGCCATCAGAGTTGGTCGTGCTCTCGCCCTCGCCAGATTTCTGCAGGCTGCCTGTGTCTGAGGACCCTCTCTCATCAGCTTTTGCTCCATCTGCAGAGCTGGACTCGTCCACGTGGTCCTTGAAGACAGACGCGATGGTCTCCAGCTTCACCGGCGTCTTCTTGGCAAAGGAAAAGGAGACGCCGATCTTCTGCAGGGGAGTGCCCAAGGTGCTCTTGATGCCAAAGCTGATGGCCTGTGTCGTCTGGAGGGGCATTTGGCTGGGAGTGAGGCCGCCACCCACTTGGCCAGTGCCTAGGAAACCTCTGTCCATAGGCAGCTCTGAGGCCTGGCCAGAAGCTGTCTGGACGAAGGAGCTGCTGTTGGCTGCGGAATCCTCCTCCTCTCCACCTTCCTCATCCACAGCCACCGTGGTGGTTCTGAACATGGGGCCACTTCCAGGAGCACTGTGTGAACAAGGGAGAAGAGAGAGAAAAGCTGACTGCCATCTGCACACCTCTGAGGTGGGAGTCATACCTCACCTGCAAGAGTCTTTTCTGCACTTCAAGTACTCTTGTGTCAGAAATACTTTGCATTAAACCAGCACCACACAGCCTGAGCAGTGCTGTGATGCTATTGAAGAGCTGAAGGTACTGCTGGACAAAGCAAGCTGGGGATGCTCTGTGTCAGTGAATTCACTCCTACCAACACCACAGCATGAGGCCAACCTTTTTGCCCTTCAAAGCTGTGCAGGATTAGAGGAGTAAGAATGCCAGTGCAGAATCCTTTCAAGAGAATGGGGCCTGGCTCTTGTCAGTGGTGCCCAGGGACAGGCCAAGGGACAATGAGCACAAACTAGAAACCCAAAAGGTTGCATCTGAAAGGAGGAGAAACTTCTTTGGTGTGAGGCTGCTGGAGGCCTGGAGCAGACCACCCAGAGAGCTTGTGGAGTCTCCTTGCCTGGAGAGATTCCAAACCCACTTGGCCACTGTGACCCTGGGCAAGCTGCTGTGGATGCCCCTCCTTTAGCAGGGGAGGTTGGACTCGACGATGCCCAGATGTCCCTTCCAATCCCCACCACACTGGGATCCCATGAAGGGCTGCAGTCCCCCACAGGACCCCTTCAGACACCCATGCTGCAGGGTGCTGAGGGGTGACCCCCACTCACCACTCCGGCTGCCGCCTCTGCTCCGCCAGCTCGTGCAGACGCCGCAGGGCTTTCTCCTGCTTCCTTTCATCCTTCCGTGATCTCGAAGAGACATTGCGAGCAAACTCCCTCTGCTTCAGATCTTTCAACCTCTGAGGCAAACAGAAAGCAGGAAGGGGTTAGAGAGCAGCAGTCTGCAGTGTCCGAAAGCATCTCTCTGCTGCGGCAGCGCTGGGGAACGCAGGGCAAAACCCCTCCCCAGCAGCATTTGTTGAGCTAGGATGGGAGCAGGAGCATCTTAGCTCAACAAACCCACTGGGGCAGATGTGACTGAGCTGCTGGGAGGGTGGTTAGGAGACAACTGCTGATCAACTTTTTGGCTATGGCCTTCAAGCTTGGGTGTGTGCATTTCCAATCGGCAGGACCGGGACTCTCTTTAGCATGGTACAACAAAGCTGATTTCAAAGCAACAAGCAAATTCTGGAAGGAAGAGGGGAGGGAAGGGGGGAGGGAACCAAAACAAACCAAACCAAAACAGAACCAAACAACCAAAACAAACCAGGACTCTTGCTGCTCTTGCAGGGTGCAAAATGTACTTGGGACAGACAGCACAGGACAGAATCTTAATAGCATGGGGCTGAGGAACAGAAAGGGATTAGCTGGTGCAAGAGCCACCCAGGTTATTTTTCCCTCTTACAAAAGCAATGTACAAGTTACATTGGAGAGAAGGTGCCCCCCAAAAAGATCCCCATGCAAGTGATTCCAAGTAAGCAAAAAGAATCAAGAACACAACATACACCACAAAGAGTTACTCTGCTTTCCTGACAGTAGTTCTGAGATGGTCTCTCCAGAAACAAAGTGTTCTAAAAAGGCAGTGGTGGGGAGGGGGTTCTGTAGGGGTTTAGAGATTTGAAAGGGATAAATAAAAAGCCACTGAAAGCCAAAAGAATCTTCTCCTGAGAGAAAGTAAACCCAGACCCAAGGGATTTCAAACATCACTGAGGAAATCTCCAGCTCCAATTCCATCACAAATTGAACATCCAAGACTTCAGGCAATGTTTGAAAGTCCTTGTCCCAAACACTAGGAAAAGAGGCTGCTGTTTGTCCTCTGAACACAAGCGAAGGCAGTTTCTGAGTGCTCTGTAGAAGGTTTTAGTGACAGAAAGCAGCAAAGACAAACCTCTACCATCCTATGGGATTCCTTGGCCTGGTTGCTGGGGGGTTTTTTTGGTGCCACAATTTGAAAGCCTTTCCAAGGGCCCAACTGCAGAGAGCAGCACGTGCCCAGCTGCGGAAAAGCTTTTGAGGCACTTCATGAAGGGCCTGAAAGGCTGAGGGTACTTAAAGCAGCAGGAAAAAAACTCTTAGCCAAGGCAGCCAGGAGGTGTGCTCAGAAGCCAACAAGGCTCTGGGCAGCCAGGAGGTGTGCTCTGAAGCCACCAAGGCTCTGGGCAGCCAGGAGGTGTGCTCTGAAGCCACCAAGGCTCTGGGCAGCCAGGAGGTGTGCTCAGAAGCCACCAAGTTGCTGAGCAGCCAGGAGGTGTGCTCAGAAGCCACCAAGTTGCTGAGCAGCCAGGAGGTGTGCTCAGAAGCCACCAAGGCGCTGGGCAGCCAGGAGGTGTGCTCAGAAGCCACCAAGGCTCTGGGCAGCCAGGAGGTGTGCTCAGAAGCCACCAAGTTGCTGAGCAGCCAGGAGGTGTGCTCAGAAGCCACCAAGTTGCTGAGCAGCCAGGAGGTGTGCTCAGAAGCCACCAAGTTGCTGAGCAGCCAGGAGGTGTGCTCAGAAGCCACCAAGGCTCTGGGCAGCCAGGAGGTGTGCTCAGAAGCCACCAAGGCTCTGGGCAGCCAGGAGGTGTGCTCAGAAGCCACCAAGGCTCTGGGCAGCCAGGAGGTGTGCTCAGAAGCCACCAAGGCTCTGGGCAGCCAGGAGGTGTGCTCAGAAGCCACCAAGTTGCTGGGCAGCCAGGAGGTGTGCTCAGAAGCCACAAGGCTCAGGGCAGCCAGGGGGTGTGCTCAGAAGCCACCAAGGCTCTGGGCAGCAGGAGGTGTGCTCAGAAGCACCAAGGCTCTGGGCAGCCAGGAGGTGTGCTCAGAAGCCACCAAGGCTCTGGGCAGCCAGGGGGTGTGCTCAGAAGCCACCAAGGCTCTGGGCAGCCAGGGGGTGTGCTCAGAAGCCACCAAGGCTCTGGGCAGCCGGGAGGTGTGCTCAGAAGCCACCAAGGCTCTGGGCAGCCAGGGGGTGTGCTCAGAAGCCACCAAGGCTCTGGGCAGCCAGGGGGTGTGCTCAGAAGCCACCAAGGCTCTGGGCAGCCAGGGGTGTTGCTCAGAAGCCACCAAGGCTCTGGGCAGCCAGGAGGTGTGCTCAGAAGCCACCAAGGCTCTGGGCAGCCAGGAGGTGTGCTCAGAAGCCACCAAGTTGCTGGGCAGCCAGGAGGTGTGCTCAGAAGCCACCAAGTTGCTGGGCAGCCAGGAGGTGTGCTCAGAAGCCACCAAGGCTCTGGGCAGCCAGGAGGTGTGCTCAGAAGCCACCAAGGCTCTGGGCAGCCAGGGGGTGTGCTCAGAAGCCCCCAAGGCTCTGGGCAGCCAGGGGGTGTGCTCAGAAGCCCCCAAGTTGCTGGGCAGCCAGGGGGTGTGCTCAGAAGCCACCAAGGCTCTGGGCAGCCAGGGGGTGTGCTCAGAAGCCACCAAGGCTCTGGGCAGCCAGGGGGTGTGCTCAGAAGCCACCAAGTTGCTGGGCAGCCAGGAGGTGTGCTCAGAAGCCACCAAGTTGCTGAGCAGCCAGGAGGTGTGCTCAGAAGCCACCAAGGCTCTGGGCAGCCAGGAGGTGGCTCAGAAGCCACCAAGGTCTGGGCAGCCAGGGGGTGTGCTCAGAAGCCACCAAGGCTCAGGGCAGCCAGGAGGTGTGCTCTGAAGCCACCAAGGCTCAGGGCAGCCAGGAGGTGTGCTCAGAAGCCACCAAGGCTCAGGGCAGCCAGGAGGTGTGCTCTGAAGCCACCAAGGCTCTGGGCAGCCAGGAGGTGTGCTCTGAAGCCACCAAGGCTCAGGGCAGCCAGGAGGTGTGCTCTGAAGCCACCAAGGCTCAGGGCAGCCAGGAGGTGTGCTCAGAAGCCACCAAGTTGCTGGGCAGCCAGGAGGTGTGCTCAGAAGCCACCAAGTTGCTGGGCAGCCAGGAGGTGTGCTCAGAAGCCACCAAGGCTCTGGGCAGCCAGGAGGTGTGCTCAGAAGCCACCAAGGCTCTGGGCAGCCAGGAGGTGTGCTCAGAAGCCACCAAGGCTCTGGGCAGCCAGGAGGTGTGCTCAGAAGCCACCAAGTTGCTGAGCAGCCAGGAGGTGTGCTCAGAAGCCACCAAGTTGCTGAGCAGCCAGGAGGTGTGCTCAGAAGCCACCAAGTTGCTGAGCAGCCAGGAGGTGTGCTCAGAAGCCACCAAGTTGCTGAGCAGCCAGGAGGTGTGCTCAGAAGCCACCAAGTTGCTGAGCAGCCAGGAGGTGTGCTCAGAAGCCACCAAGGATCTTCTGGCTGCCTGTCTGAGGGAGCAGAGCTGAACTGGGCCAGGAAGAAACAGACCTGAAACCTAACCCCAAATGAGAAGAATTCAATTGCCCCAATGTAAAGAGAACATTGCTTTGTGAAACAGGGTGGGGGGGAGATGTGACAAGACAGAGAGGATTCTCTTACCTAATCCTATTTCTAAATGCAGTTGAGCATGACCATCAAAAAAATAATGGGGGGGGGGGGAGGGGAGGCAGAGGAGGACACACAGAGAAAAATCAATGAATAAATAATAATCATATTACAGCTACAGACACTAGTAGAAAGAAACTCACTCTGGTGATCTGGACTCCCAAATTAGAAGGGTTTGCTTTCAATACATCAGCTGAGAACGTCACATCACAAAGAGAAAAAGAAAGTGAAAAGGGAAAAAAAAATATAACCAGAGTGGAAGAGAGAAACAAAACAAAAGGAAAAGAGGGGGGAAAAAAAAGGCAGCATTACTACCCAGGCAGCCCCAGCCCTGCCAGCTGCTGCAGGCAGCAGGAGCTGAGCCACAGCAAAGCTACAGGGGGAGGAGGGGAGCTCAGGGGAGGCTGCAGGAGAGAGGGGGGAACCACAGCCACACACGGACACAGCAATGATCCCTCCTGGACCGCAGAGCTACTTCATCACCAGGACAAGTAAAGGGCTCAAGGGTTTTTGTGGTGTATGTGCACAAAAGAGGCAATTTGGGTTGGCTGGTTGGGAGGGGAAGGAGGAGAAAACTCAAAACCAAACCAAAGGGGCTAAGCAATGCTATCAGCTTTTTTTGTCATGCTGATTTCCAAAGCACACCTAAAACTGCTGCAGGAAGTTCAAGTCACCAACAGCTGACCAAGCTATTTAACTGGGCTTGGATGCCAAGGCCCTGGGTCCCTCAGCCAGCTGGAAAAAACCATCTCAGCCAGCTATTTACAACTGAGCTGAACTGTGACCTTCAACTGCCAGAGAGGAAGGTGGAACTGGGCACTCACCCCCCCCAAACACCTCCCTGTGAACTGCAATCAGAGAGTGGTGAGGGCTGGAAGGGACCTGTGGGGATCATCCAGTCCCATGGAAGAGGCTCAGAGTCAGTTGGTAGCAGTGCAGCTCTGCCTTTGTTGCCATGGCCAGGATCAGATGTTCAGTGCCTTAATGCTGCCCTTTGGGTGCCTCTGCTGCCCTAAACTTCCCACTCTCAACACTTAGAAGTCAGAAGTGATGAAGAAAATGAGCTGCCCTGATGTACTGCAGCACCCAGCTACACTCACACCTGGGCCTTCACAGACCTGTGGAATGGTGAAGGCTGGAAGGGACCTCTGGAGATCACTGAGCCCAAGTCCCCTGCCAAGGCAGAGTCACCTACAGAAGGTCCCTCAGGAACACAGCCAGGTGGGTCTTGAATGTCCCCAGAGATGGAGACTCACCACCTCCCTAGGCAGCCTGCTCCAGGGCTCCATCATCCTTAAAGAAGTTCCTCCTCCTGTTTAGATGAGCTTCCTATGCTCCAGCTTGTGCCCCCTACCCCTTGTCCTGTTCCTGGGCACCCCTGAGCAGAGCCTGGCCTCAGCCTCCTGCCACCCACCCTTGAAGTACTGATCAGCACTGATGAGCTCCCCCTCAGGCTGCTCTTCTCCAGACTGAACACCCCCAATCCTCTCAGCCTTTCCTCATCACAGATGTTCCAGGCCCCTCAGCATCTCTGCAGCCCTTTGCTGTACCCTCTCCAGCAGTTCCCTGTCCTTCTTTAACTGGGGAGCACAGAACTGGACCCAGAACTCCTGATGAGGCCTCAGCAGGGCAGAGTAGAGGGAGAGGAGAGCTTCGGTCACCTCTGACCACACTCTCCTTGATGCACCCCAGGATGCCATTGGCCTGGGCCACGAGGGCACACAGCTGGCTCACGGTCACACTGCTGTCCCCCAGCACTCCCAGGTCCTTTTCCCCAGAGCTGCTCTCCAACAGATCAGCTCCAACCCTCCAACCTGGGCTGACCCATGGGGCTGCTCTTCCCCAGCTGCAGGACTCCCTACCTGCTGAGAATTTATTCCTCCCTAGCCTGGGGGAAGCTGCTGTTGATTTCACACAGCTGACTGTAAAGGACTGAGAGACCTCAAGGCTGAGCCAGGGGCCAGAAGGGGCTTGCTGGGTAAGCACAGGACAGAAAAGCTGCACAACTGCACCCTGCCTCCTCCTTGGCAGTGTCAAAGTGGGAACACTGCAGCTCAGCATCTGTGACTGACCTAAACTGAGGCTCCTGTTGTCAGAGGCAACTTCTCAGGCCTGCAGGGAGCCAAGCTCCACACAACCTGGCTGCACTTCTACATCAATGCAGCCTGGAGAAGGAGGGACAAGACCAGGCTGCTCCTCTGCAACCCCCAACCACCACAGGAGCAGAGGCAGCTGGTTAGTGCTGAGCTTTGAGCATGGCCACAGCTTCTCAGACTCCCCATCAGAAGCTGTTCCTCACAGGGGATAACCAGTTAGCTCCTGCTAGGCCCAGCCTCCTCCCCAAGAGCCTGACACTGTCCACAGCAGTGAGGGGAGGGCAGGGAAGCAAGGAAATGCTCTGCAGCACACTCCAGGTCTGAGCCTTCCCAGAAAGCTATTTGAACTCCCATCTATTTAAGCCAGGCTTACACTAAAGAAGTTTCCACCTAATCCTCAGGCAAGCTTCATTATTTTAATCCTCCAAAATCTCTAAATGACTTTTTTGGACCACAGCATACTGTGTGGCTGCTCACAGAGGCTGGACAGTGCTGAAGGGAGACTCCCACAGCTGCTCCTTCCCACCCCCACCCCATGAAGATACCGAAAGAGGAGTTTTAAACAGAGCCACTCCACCACAGAATGGCCTGGGTTGGAAGGGACCTCCAAAGGTCACCCAGTCCAAGCCCCCTGCAGTCAGCAGGGACATCCTCCACTAGCTCAGGCTGCTCAGAGCCTTGTTGAGCCTGACCTTGGCTATCTCCAGGCATAAGGCCTCAACTACCTCCTTGGGCAACCTGTTGCAGTGCTCCAGCACCCTCATGGTAAACAACATCCCCAGGGAGCTTCTCCCTCCTCAAAGCAAGGAAAAGAAGCCCTGGGAACTCATCTTCCTGGGGTGAAATCAGCCTTTTCAAGTCTTCCCACAGCACTCAGCAAGACCATAATGCCTGCCAGGGGATCAGAGCCACCAACCTGCATTCAATCAGACCTACAGCTTCGTGCTACTACAGGATTTACAACCCAGGAAGCCTTTTCCCCTTCCCTGGCAGCACGTTTGCTGAGGGAGCAGAAGGCTTCTCTGTGCAGCAAGACATTTACCAACTGGAGATGGCAGCAACCAGGAAGCCAAGAAATCTTTCTTCCTTGCTGCTCAATTCCTCCAGCTGTAAGAAGGGCCACAGCAGCAGGGCCAGCAAACAGGGACACAAACCTCCAGCACTGCACAAGTTTGTCCAAATTCCAGCATGCCAGCAGCAGCAGCACTTTCACCACCTCCTCCCCACTCCCTTCAGCTGGGGCTTCATTAATTGTTCCAAAGCTGTGGTGGGTGGCAGCTAAGAATATTTGAAGTCTGCAGCCCTGTTGCTAACAAGAAGTCCCTGCACTCGCCTGGGAGAGCTAAGGGAGCTCTTCAGGAGCAGCTTCCTGTAAATCCACAGCTCCCTCAGCACTCCAGCACAGAGAGGCTTCAGGAATGGATTATCTGCCCATCACTGCATAGCTCAGGAGGGGCCAAATTGGCAGAGGATGCCATTACCTCACAACTCTCTCCAAATCGGCTTAAGCGAGCTGCAGTGCGGCAGCCTGGCGCAGCCCCAGGGAGCCCAGGCAGGGCAGCTGGCTCAGCAGAGGGGACAGGCAGGATGCAGGAACTGTCCTGCCACAGAAGGACTCAGCCCAGGCAGCCACAGGAGAGGATTTGCTAGTGAGGGTGTGCTGGCACCGAGGTAAGAGCCTCCCAGTCCCAATCTGGAGGGTGCTGATTTTCAGGCTCAGGGCAGCAGAAGCACAGAATGGCCTGCTTGGGAAAGACCTGCAGGTCCCACCAGCCCCTAACCCTCTCCCACCAGCCCCTAACCCTCTCCCTGTAGACAGCTGCTAGACCCATCCCTGAGGTCCCCATCCAAACAGCTTTGAAACCCCTCCAGGCATGGGGACTCCACCACTGCCCTGGGCAGCCTGGGCCAGGCCTTGGTGATCCTTTTTGTGAAGAGATTTTTGCTCCTGCCCAACCTAAACCTCCCCTGGTGCAACCTGAGGTCATTTCCTCTTGTCCTGCCACTGCTTCCTTGGGAGAAGAGATCAACCCTCACCTCAGTCCAGCCTCCTGTCAGGGAGCTGCAGAGAGCAATGAGGTCTCCCCTCAGCCTCCTTCTCTCCAGGCTGAACACCCCCAGCTCCCTCAGCTGCTCCTCCCCAGCCCTGCTCTCCAGAGCCTTCCCCAGCTCTGTTGCCCTTCTCTGGACTTGCTCCAGCCTCTCAATGTCCTTCTGGGAGTGAGAAGCCCAAACAGTAGCAAATGGCCTTTCTCAACTTCAGGTGACAAAGCCACAACGTTTAGCTGAACTGAGGCTCTCTCTTTGCCTGAAATTGTCAAGCAGAAAGAGATTTTGAGGTGCTGGAGGGGGTTGAGAGAAGGGTAAAGCAGCTGGTGAAGGGTCCCCCTGTACTGGGCACTGGTGAGGCCATACCTTGAGTACTGGCTTCAGTTCTGGGCCTCTCACTCCCAGAAGGACATTGAGAGGATGGAGCAGGTCCACAGAAGGACAACCAAGCTGGTGAAGGGTCTGGAGAACAGGGCTGGGGAGGTGCAGCTGAGGGGCCTGGGGGTGTTTAGTTTAGAGAAGAGAAGGCTGAAGGGAGACCTGAACTCTGCAGCTCCCTGAAAGGAGGCTGGAGCCAGGTGGGGGTTGGGCTCTTCTCCCAAGGAATGAGGGACAGGATAAGAGGAAATGGCCTCAAGTTGTATCAGGGAAGGTTTAGGCTGGACAGTAGAAGCAGCTTCTTCACTGAAAGGCTTCTTAAGCCCTGGCACAAGCTGCTCTGGGATGTGGTTGAATCCCCATCCCTGCAGGTGTCTAAAAGGGGCAGAGATGTGGTGCTGAGGGCCATGGTTTAGCCCCAGCCTTGGCAGAGTTAGATCCTAAAGCTTTTTTCCCACCAAAACAAAGCTCTGATTCTTCAATGAGAAACCTGCTTCAGGAGACCTGATCCTTGATGACAAACCTTAAACTGAGGAGACCAAGATCCAAGCTGAGGGAGGTTTCTGCCCTGGTCTGAGATGGGCAGCAGCTCATGTGACAGCACAATCCCACTGGAGCCTGCTGCTCCCCTGCCATTGTTCTCTCCCTCTGCCAGCCCCCATCAACTCAAACACCACTGAAGGACTTCTCACTCCCAGCCAGCACACTGCTGCCTTACTCAAGTTCTGCTTGATTCTTTGCCACAAAAGCTTCTGGGAGGGATCTGCAGCCTCAGCTAAACATCAGCTCAAGGGATGGAAACCTTCATCATTTCATGCAAGCCACAGCACCAAGCCCTGCTCAGCTTTGCTGCTCAACAGTCTTTGCACACCCCTCAATGAAGTGAAAAGAGCAGAGGGGAAAGGGCACCCAGCTGCAGCTTGATTCCATCTTCATTGCTTCCCCAACACCTTCTTTTCAACTCAGTACAACACAGCAGGTGCCCCCACAGCCCAGATAACCCAGTGACACCAACCTGCCTGTCTGCCCTCTGGGAGACCACCACCCCTCCTCATCACCACCTCCAGGCCTTCTGTTGAACACTCCCCATGCAGAAATGCTCTGCTCAAAGAGAGGAGAGCCATCAGCAAGGAGTGGCTGAGCAGGGCCTCCAAGATCAGAGAGCTGTAGAATGGGTTGGGTTGGAAGGGACCTTGAAGATCAGCCAGTTTCAACCCCCTGCCATGGGCAGGGACCCCTCCCACCAGCCCAGGTTGCTCAAGGCCTCATCCAGCCTGGCCTTCAACACCTCCAGGGAGAAGGCAGCCACAGCCTCCCTGGGCAACCTGTGCCAGAGTCTCTCCACCCTCACTAGAAAGAATTTCTTCCTCACCTCCAGTCTCAGTCTCCCCTCTCCCAGCTCAAAGCCATTGTTCCTCATCCTGCCACTCCCAGCCCTTGTCAGAAGTCCCTCCCCAGCTCTCCTGGAGCCCTTCAGGTACTGGAAGACTGCTCTGAGGTCTCCCTGGAGCCTTCTCTTCTGCAGGCTGAACAGCCCCAACTCTCCCAGCCTGTCCCCACAGGGGAGGTTCTGCAGCCTTCTGATCATCTTTGTGGCCTCCTCCAGACCCTCTCCAGCAGCTCCAGGTCCTTCTTGTGCTGGGGGCCTCAGAACTGGAGGCAGTGCTGCAGGTGGGGTCTGAGCAGGGCAGAGGGGCAGAATCCCCTCCCTGTACTGCTGCTCTCCCTGCTCTGGATGCAGCCCAGCACACAGCTGAGCTGTGGTACATGGGAGACTCTTCAGACCTCCACAACCAAGCCCTTACTAAAGACAGAAGTTTTGGGGCAGCACAAGCCCAACTCTGCCCAAACCAAAAAGCTCAGGGGTTGCATTCAGAGTCCTCACCCAGCCCAGCAGTGACTGTTGGCAAATTCTGTTGTGCTTCAACAGATCCCTCCCTGCTCAGCACCAAAAGCAAAGAATCAGATACTTAAGGCACATCTATGCCCAGTTCTTGGCTCCACCTTCCTTCCCCAAGAACTTCTTGATGGAAATACATTCCCTTTGTCCTTTCACAAGGAGAATCTGTGCTGAACTGAATCACCTACACCTCCCAACTGCCAGGCACTTCCAAACAACCAACACAGAAGCTGGAGCAAAGGCTGCATTTCAATAGAGGTTTGTGTTCCCACAGCCAACCTGGCAAGAGTTCACACAGGAACATGTTTGCTCTTCACACTGAATTCAGCAGGTGAAGGTTTTTGTTCTGCTGGGTCAGTGACTCAGGAAACAGCTCAGCCCATCACCAGGCATGCCAGGAGGAAGGAGTCTCTAAGTTCTCCAAGATCAAGTAAAGAAACCAGCAAAGGCTGCCTGGAATTGCTGCATCCCTTACACAGCAGGTAATCCCCACTCTGACAGCTCTCACGAGCTGCTCCAGGGGCCACAGGTCAGAGAATCACAGAATGCTAGGGCTTGGAAGGGACCTCTGGAGATCATCCAGTCCAACCAATGCAGGATCACCCAGGGCAGGTCACACAGGAACACATCCAGGTGGGGCTTGAAAGCCCCCAGAGAAGGAGACTCCACAACCTCTCTGGGCAGCCTGCTCCAGGCCTCCAGCACCCTGACACCAAGGAGCTTTTTCCTCATCTTGAGGTGGAACTCCCTGGGTTCCAGTTTGTGTCCACTGCCCCTTGCCCTGTCACAGGATACCACTGAGAAGAGCCTGGCCCCTTCCTGACACCCACCCTTGAGATATTTGTAAGCACTGATCAAATCCCCTCTCAGCCTTCTTCCTCCAGGCTTGACAGCCCCGAGGCTCTCAGCCTTTCCTGCTCACACAGATGTTCCAGGCCCTTCATCCTCATACCATCTGCTGGGCTCTCTCCAGCAGTTCCCTGTCTCTCTTGAACTGGGGAGCCCAGAACTGGCCACAATACTCAAAGTTGTCTCACCAGGGCAGAGTAGAGGGGGAGGGGAACCTCCCATGACCTGGTGGCCACACTCTTTGCAATGCACCCCAGGATGCCATTGGCCACGAGGGCCATCAGGTTTGTCTGACATGAAGCCACAAGCTGGGTACAGCCCCAGGGGAAGTGCCCCACATTCATCTTCACACAAACCTGACATGAACTCCTCTATCTTGAAGGCAAAGCCCAACCTCCAGTTAAAGGCCCATTTGGGTGCAGTGCCCTAAGGATATGTTCCCACTGCGCCTGGAGTGCCCTAGGGCTGCAGGAGCTCTTGAGCATCTGGGCATGGATGACCCAAGGGCTGCAGCACCTCTGCTGTGAGCACAGGCTGAGGGAGCTGGACCTGTTCAGCCTGGAGAAGAGAAGGCTCGAAGGAGACCTCAGAGCTGCCTTCCAGTACCTGAAGGGAGCCTGCAGAAGGCTGCAGAGGGACTTTTCATGAGGGTGTCTAGGGACAGGACAAGAGGGAATGGTTTGAAGCTGAGGGGGAGCAGGGTTAGACTGGAGCTCAGGAAGAGGGTCTGCAGTACAAGGCTGGTGAGACTCAAGCAGGTTTCCCAGAGTGGTTGTGGAGGCCTCCTCCCTGGAGGTTTCAAGGCCAGGTTGGATGAGGCCTTGGACAACCAAGTCTAGTTTAGAGGTGTCCCTGGCCATGGCAGGGGGTTGGAGTAGATAATCTCTGAGATGCCTTCCAACCTAAGCCATTCCATGACACCACAGATGTGCAGGAAAGCAGCACAAGCCAGGTCCACCTTCACAAGCAGGTTCCTCACTAGCTGCAGGAGATGGTTTTTTCCTGTATCTGGTGCCAGGGCTGTGTGACAGAGGCAGAGAGTCCTTCATAACCACTCTGAATTTGCCAGGCTCAAGATCCTACAGCTACAATCACAGAATGGTTTGGTTTGGAAGGGACCTCCAAAGGTCATTGGGTCCAAGCCCCCTGCAGTCAGCAGGGACATCCTCCACTAGATCAGGTTGCCCAGAGCCTTGTGGAGTCACCATCACTGGAAGTCTTTAAGAAGAGCCTGGATGAGGCACCTGGTGCCATGGTTTAGTTGATTAGATGGTGTTGGGTGAGAGGTTGGACTCCATGGTCTCAAAGGCTTTTTCCAACCTGCTCAATTCTGTATTACTTTGAATATCTTCAGGGATGAGGCCTCAACTATCTCCCTGGGCTACCTGTTCCAGACTTCTGCCACCTTCACGGTGCAGAACTTGTTCCTAACATCCAACCCCAATCTACTTGACATTTCAATCCACCCACTGGAGACATCAGTGGCTTTCCAGGGCACAAGAAGTTCTAACATCTCTGGTCACAGCTTTCTTCCCAGTTGCTCACTGAAGGATCTTGAAGTGGCCTGAGTTTATTTTCCCCTCTTGCAGTGCCACCTGCACGAGCTCAGGTTGCCTGGTTTCCCCTGAGGAACCTGGTGAGGAGGTTGAGCTCCTGTTCTTGAAAACATCTGCACTTCTCATTTCAGTGGCAGCCTCACTCCAAAGCCCTGGAGGACAACACTGCACACCTCCCCCAAGACCTCCGAGGTCCAACAGCTCAAACAGCTTTGTGAGAAGAAACTGAAGATGAGGTTCGCCAGCTGAGCTAACCTAGAAATACAGCTAGAGACTGGGTGCTGAGGGCCATCCAGCCATGTCCAAATGCTCTATGAAACCCAGCAGAGGCAGGAAATCAGAATAATCAAAACCTCCCCTTTAATTGTTTGGTGGTTAACAAGTTGGTAGGTCCAAAAATGCAGCCGGTAGGGATCAGTCCACTTACCTATGGTCCCTGTTTCGCAATAATCCTGAGCTCCTCCCTGGAATACAAGACAGTGTCTTTATAACTGGGGAGCAAGAGAGGGATCTGAGGATGGAGCAGCTACTGACAGGGCCAGCCTAAGGCTGGCTGAGCCACAGAGGGAAGAAGCAAACACTTGAAGGTTGTGGGGAGGTGTCAACTGCAGAGACCGAAAAGCAAAACCGATCCCTTGGCAGCCTGTTCCCTGAGCTAGGGAGAAGGCAAAAAGCAAAGCTGCCTCAAGAGTCACTGCTGAGAAGACAAAACACTGCAGACCATGACAGCAAAGGGGCTTGATGGGCTTTACCTAGGGCACTGCAACCTCTCCTCTTCCCATCAAAGCTCACTGTTTAGCCTGCTTGGAAGAAAACTTCACGGTTTACCTCAACCAACCTACCAAACCTTTAGGTATCTTTGCCCTTCTTGTCCCAAGAGGCAAACCACAAACCATCCTTGAGCCAAGTGTGAAGAGAAGGGAAGGGTTGGGGGTGGCTGCCTTTTTTTGCAAGGCCCTTACCATGCAGAGCAGTCTGTCAGAATTGAGCCTGCAGGGAGTGGGACTGAGCAGGAGGGAGATGGAGCGAACGATGCAAGCTGCCCTTCGTTATTCCTAGGCAGCTGCAAGTTCACTCCCTGCACACTGACCCAGCAGGGTCACACACACATCTCCACAGCACAGAAAGCTTGACAAGCAATTTTTTGCCTTCTCTTTTCCCCTAAGCAAAGCATGATTGCTGCTTTGTTTAAATCCCTGTGTAGCCAGACATTAATGCTGGGTGACGTGAGCCCAGCCTGAGGGCTCATTTGCTCCCAAGTCAGACAGCAATTCCTTTCACAATGATCAGCAGGACCAAGCATCCCCCAAATCCTTCCTGCTGCTGAGGAGATTAAACCCACCCCTGTGTGTCCCAAGCTGTTTCTCTTGCAGGTCACCCTTCTTGGCCCCTGCTGATGAGTCCTCTTACACCAAGGACTGGTGTAAGAGGACTACCCTGCTCTCCACAGGGTTGTTTCTCCCTCCACAGCATCTCTGGATTCATAGATTCACAGAGAAGTTTGGGTTGGAAGGAATCTTAAAGATCATCCAGTTCCAACCCCCCTACCCTGGGCAGGGACACCTCCCACCAGCCCAGCTTGCTCAAGGCCTCATCCAGCCTGGCCTTCAACACCTCAAGGGAGGGGACATCCACAGCCTCCCTGGGCAACCTGTGCCAGTGTCTCCCCACCCTCACTCTCAAGAACTTCTTCCTCATCTCCAGTCTCATTCTCTCCTCTCCCAGCTCAAACCATTGTTCCTCATCCTGGCACTCCCAGCCCTTGTCCAAAGTCCCTCCCCAGCTCTCCTGGAGCCCCTTCAGGTACTGGAAGGCTGCTCTAAGCTCTCCTTGAAGTCTCCAGGGAGCCCTAACTCTCTCAGCCTGTCCCCATAGAGGAGGATTCTGCAGCCCTCTGATAATCTTGTGGCCTCCTCTGGACCCTCTCCAGCAGCTCCAGGTCCTCCTTGTGCTGGGGGTACCACAACTGGATGCAGTGCTCCAGATCCTCTCAGCCTTTCCCACCTCATGTCAGTCCCCTGATAATCACCCCAGGGTCTCAGACAGGAGCTGACACAACCATTCTGCACCAGCAGGCTGCAGGAATGTGACACCACCAGGTCCTCCACCTCTGATCTCAACGCATGCCTCTGCACTCCGGTTTCAGCAGAGCTGCTGGAAAACTTCAGAGGAGGGCAGAGCTATCAGGTGTCTCACCTGTGCCACCAGCTGGGCCAGGGCACTGGGCAAAGGGAGCTGCTCTGGCAATGAATCCATTTCTGCTCTTCATTCTGTCCAACCCCAGCTCACCACACAACTCCAAGAGGCACTGCCCTGCTAGGTGCAGTGAGGCTCCCCTGGTGAACTCGC
Source organism: Colaptes auratus (assembly GCA_015227895.2). Classification (NCBI taxonomy): domain Eukaryota; kingdom Metazoa; phylum Chordata; class Aves; order Piciformes; family Picidae; genus Colaptes; species Colaptes auratus. The sequence goes on along the minus strand of JAAWVA010000042.1, from coordinate 3,263,093 downwards.
CCTCAGCTCTCACCCCCCAGGCTGCATCCATGGGGGAAAGGAGAATACCAAACTCTGATGTCAGATTCTTGTCCTTCAGCTGCTGCTTGGCTGCTGGCTTGCAGGATCCAGCACTCTACAAACATCCTCCAGAGCTCAGCAGCTTCGTTTTTATGATTGTGTTGTTAGAATTTATGACTAGGAGTAAGAAAAAGCCTCCTTGGAGCAATTCCACCTCTCACAGCTCTGCCATCTGAGGCCCATTTACATCTCAGTTAGCAGCTCTGCACGGCCCAGGAGCTCAGGCTGCCACCTGAACTTCTGCTGTTCCCTGAGCAGTAAGCAGCACCCCGCAGCCACTCTGGTATGTCCCTGCCTGGGGACAGAGGCAGTGCCACACAGATGCAAATCACTACAGAATGGCTCAGCCTGGAAGAGACCTCAGAGATTATCTACTCCAAGCGCCCTGCCGTGCCCAGGAGCACCTCTCAACCAGACTCAGCTGCTCAAGGCCTCATCCAACCTGGCCTTGAACACCCCCAGGGAAGAGGCAGCCACAGCCTCCCTGGGCAACCTGTGCCAGTGCCTCACCACCCTCACTCTACAGATTTTCTTCCCCAGCTCCAGTCTAACCCTGCTCTGCCTCAGCTTCAAACCACTCCCCCTTGTCCTGTCTCCGGACACCCTCATGAGAAGTCCCTCTGCAGCCTTCCTGGAGGCTCCCTTCAGCTATTGGAAGGCAGCTCTGAGGTCTCCTTTGAGCCTTCTCTTCCCCAGGCTGCACACCCCCAGCTCCCTCAGCCTGTCCCCACAGCAGAGGAGCTGCAGCCCTGAAATCATCCCTGTGACCCCCTTGGAGCTCACTCCAACAGTTCCATGTCCTTCTCCTGAGGGTTCCAGAATCTGGGGGGCTGCTTTTCACCATCCCTTTGCCACAGCCCAGGACTTCTCACTCTGTTCTCAGCAGCCTGAAGCGCTGCAGCTCACACCCAGTGGCACCTCCACAGTCCCCCAGCCGTGCTGGTTAATAGCTGCTGCAGACTGGGAGCCATCCACCTCCACATCTGCTCTGCCCAGGTGCACAGCACCACAGACCTGCTCCTGGGGCACTCAGAATCAGGCTCCTGGTGCCAGCCATGGACAGGGGCTTGGTTTGGTTGCTGTTTGGAGGGGTTTGAGGTTGTTTTTTTGGGGGTGATGGGGTGTGGTTGTGGGGGGTGGCAGTTTGTGGGTTTGATTGTGGGGTTGGGGGAGGTGAGTGTGGGTTAGGGTTAGGGTTTGGGGGGGGAGGAGGTGAGTGGTTTGGGGGGGGGGAGGAGGTGAGTGTGGGTTGGGGGGGGGAGGAGGTGAGTGTGGTTTGGGGGGGGGAGGAGGTGAGTGTGGTTGGGGGGGGGAGGAGTGGTGTGGGTTTGGGGGGTGGGGAGGAGGTGAGTGTGGGTTTGGGGGGGGGGGAGGAGGTGAGTGTGGGTTGGGGGGGGGGGGAGGAGGTGAGTGTGGGGTTGGGGGGGGGGGGGGAGGTGAGTGGGGTTGGGGGGGGGAGGAGTGAGTGTGGGTTGGGGGGGGAGGAGGGTGAGTGTGGGTTGGGGGGGGAGGAGGTGAGTGTGGGTTGGGGGGGGAGGAGGTGAGTGTGGGTTGGGGGGGAGGAGTGAGTGTGGGGTTGGGGGGGGGGGAGGAGGTGAGTGTGGGGTTGGGGGGGGAGGAGGTGAGTGTGGGTTTGGGGGGGAGGAGGTGAGTGTGGGTTTGGGGGGGGAGGAGGTGAGTGTGGGTTTGGGGGGGGAGGAGGTGAGTGTGGGTTTGGGGGGGAGGAGGTGAGTGTGGGTTGGGGGGGGAGGAGTTGAGTGTGGGTTTGGGGGGGGAGGAGGTGAGTGTGGGTTTGGGGGGGGAGGTGAGTGTGGGTTTGGGGGGGGAGGAGGTGAGTGTGGGGTTGGGGGGGGGAGGAGGTGAGTGTGGGTTTGGGGGGGGGAGGTGAGTGGGGGGGTTGGGGGGGGGAGGAGGTGAGTGTGGTTGGGGGGGGGAGGAGGTGAGTGTGGGTTGGGGGGGGAGGAGGTGGTGTGGGTTTGGGGGGGGAGGAGGTGAGTGTGGGTTTGGGGGGGGGAGGAGGTGAGTGTGGGTTTGGGGGGGGGAGGAGGTGAGTGGGGTTGGGGGGGGGGGGAGGTGAGTGGGGGTTGGGGGGGGGAGGAGGTGAGTGTGGGTTTGGGGGGGGGAGGAGGGGGGTGGGGGGGGGGGGGGGAGGAGGAGGTGAGTGTGGGTTTGGGGGGGGGAGGTGAGTGTGGGTTGGGGGGGGAGGAGGTGAGTGTGGTTTGGGGGGAGGAGGTGAGTGTGGGTTTGGGGGGGAGGAGGTGAGTGTGGGTTTGGGGGGGAGGAGGAGGTGAGTGTGGGTTGTTTTTTCCTTTGTTTTGGGGGTTTTGTTTCTTTCTTGTTCTGGGGGTTTTTTAATTCCTTGTTCTGTGGGGCTTTTCCTTTCTTCTTTGAGGATTTTTCCTTTCTTGCTTGCTCTGGGGTTGTTTGTTGTTTCCTCCCCCCTTTCTTATTTGGAGGGGGAGTTTGTTAACTGCGTGGTGGGCATAAGAACCTTAGCAGAACACAGCTACAGCTGGGGCTAGGAGGAAACCAGAGACACAGGGGAAATTCCAAGTGACCAACCACAGACAAGGTGACTGCCATGAATGCAAGCAGCTGGGCTCTGCTACCCACAGGCTGGTTACCTGCTTGTGAGCGTGGTCGTAGGAGTTGATGTGGTTGTCAAACTCCTGATGCTTTTGGTACTGCTTGTCACAGAGTTCACAGTAGAAGTTTGCTCTCAGGTCTTCCAAAGCCTTGGCAATTGCCCTTCTCCTTGTCCACATAATCCTGCAAAATTCATAGAATCATAGAATCAATAAGGTTGGAAGAGACCTCAGAGCTCAGCAAGTCCAAGCTGGCACCCAGCACCTCCTGACAGCTAAGCCATGTCTCCAAGTGCCACATCCAATCCCCTCCCTGCAGGGAGTTGCAGAGAGCAAGAAGGTCTCCCCTGAGCCTCCTCTTCTGCAGGCTAAGCAAGCCCAGCTCCCTCAGCCTCTCCTCCCAGGGCTGTGCTCCAGACCCCTCCCCAGCTTTCTTGCCCTTCTCTGGACACCTTCAAGTCTCTCAATGTCCTTCTTGAACTGAGGAGCCCAGAACTGGACACAGGACTCAAGGTGTGGCCTCAGCAGTGCTGAGCACAGGGCACAATGACCTCCCTGCTCACCACACGATTTATGATGCAGGCCACAAAGGCTCCTGTGAAGCTTCCTGCACAAGCTGGGAGATGAAGGAGGCCTGCAGGGGGAAACAGGCCCTGAGAGAAAGCTCAGCATGCAGCAATCATTGTATTGATTGAGCTGATCAGGCTTTGCAGAATCCAAGGCATAAATCCCAGAAGCACAGAATCATTGCTGATGGAAAAGAATTTTAGTACCATTGAATCCAGCCCTTAACCAACACTACCAAGTCCAATGGTAACCCATGGCCCTCAGCACCACATCTCCACAGCTCTGAGACCCCTTCAGGGATGGGGACTCCACCACTGCCCTGGGCAGCCTGGGCCAGAGCTTGACAACCCTTCTGGGGAAGAAATTGTTCCTCATGGCCAACCTAAACCCCTTCAGCACAATTTGAGGCTGTTTCCTCTTACTCTATCGCTTGTTGCTAGGGAGAAGCGGCCAACCCCACCTGGCTCCCAGCCTCCTCTCAGGGAGCTGCAGAGAGCCAGGAGGTCTCCCCTCTGCCTCCTCTTCTCTGTGATGAACACCCTCAGCTCCCTCAGCTGCTCCTCCCCAGCCCTGTTCTCCAGACCGTTCCCCAGCTTGGTTGCCCTCCTCTGGACCTGCTCCAGCCTCTCAATGTCCTTCTTGGAGAGAGAAGCCCAAACCTGAACCCAGGATTCCAAGTGTGGCCTCACCAGTGTCCAATACAGGAGCGTGATCCCTGCCCTGCTCCTGCTGAGCACACCACTGCTGCTCCAGGCCATGCTGCTGGTGGCCTTCCTGGCCGCCTGGGGCACACCCTGGCTCATCTTCAACTGCTGGTGACCAACTCCCCCCCCCCCCCCCCCAGGTGCTTTTCCACTGGGCACTTTCCAGCTGCTCTGCCCCCAGTCTGGAGCGTTCCTGGGGGTGCTGTGACCCAGGTGCAGCACCCAGCCCTTGGCCTTGCTGAACCTGATCCCACTGGCATTCACCCACTGATCCAGCCTGGCCAGGTCCCTGTGTAGAGCCTCTGAAGGTAACTCTGCAGCAGTACCAAGCTAGCAGTGACTCAGTCTGCTCCCAGAGGCCACCATGCTGCCCTTAGCAGAGGAACCAGCAGCAGGCTGCTCGCAGAAAGCCGTCGAGCGCCGCCGGCAGTCCTGCGGCTGCAGGAGGATCGTCTGAGCTCAAAGGAGAAGCTCCTCCAAGCCTTGAGCTCACACAAACAAACTGGCAGCTGCCTGCTTGGATAAGATGTGCAAAATATGCCTCAAACCAGGGAAGAGCTTTGGGAACAGAATCCCAGAACTTTAACTGCTGATGCTTCCCCCATCTTGAGTGCTACCAGATGTCTGCTGCAGCTCAGCCTGCCAGCAGCTCAACAGGAGGGACTCAGACCTGTGGCTGGAGAAGCTCAGCTCAGAAAGCTCTGGGCTTGGTTCACAGCACTGTCCCCACACAGTGACACCTTCCCTGGAGAGATGCTGTCCACTGAGCACAGCTCAGACACAGCAGTGACACCAGAAGTGGGTGCAGGCAGCTGCCATCTGATGACAGAGGGGAAGGGACATCAGCTCAGGGGGAGCAGGCAGTGCTTCCTTTTTGCCCTGATACAGAACCAGAGGATTGGTTTGGTTGGAAAAGACCTTTCAGGCCTTCCAGTCCAACATTACCACAGCATGGTCAGGACACCACTAAACCACAGCCCTCAGCATCACACCTCCACAGCTCTGAAACCCCTCCAGGAGTGGAGACTCCACCACTGCCCTGGGCAGCCTGGGCCAGGCCGTGACAACCCTCAAGGGGAAGAAATTGTTCCTCATGTCCAACCTAAGACTCCCCTGGAGCTACTTCAGGTCACTTCCTCTTGTCCTATCACTTTTCCTTGGCGGAAGAGACCAACCCCCACCTGGCTCCCACCTCCTTTCAGGGAGCTGCAGAGAGCAATGAGGTCTCAGCCACAGGGGTTCTGAACTGCACCTGGTGCCAAGAGACTCACAAACACCAGGAGAATGCTCTGGGGCCTGGCAGCCCTGCCATGGGAGGAGAGGCTGGGAGAGCTGAGGGTGCTCAGCCTTGAGAAGAGAAGTCTCAGGGGAGACCTTCTTGCCATGGACAAGCACTGAAAGCGTGGCTACCAGGAGGATGCAGACTCCCTTCTCACAAGGAGTCCCTTGGAGAAGACAAGAGGTGATGAGAAGTTACTGCTGGGGAGAGTCCCACTGGACTGCAGAAGGAGATGTTTGCCCCTGAGCACAGCCAGAGACTGGAATCATCCCCCAAGGGAAGTGGTGGAGACCCCTACACAGGACAGTTTTCAGCCTCAGCTTGCCAGGCTGCTGGGCCAGAACCAGCACCCAGCAAGCTTGGACCAGGAGATTCTTGGGGTCCCTTCCAACCTGGCATTCCACGACCACCAGGTCTAAGCAGCCTCCTCCTCTAGCCAGGTGGTTTCAGTTACAACCCCTCCAGCCAAATTAATCAAACACAGCACTGCTGGGAAGGAAGCAGGGGCAGGTTTACCTTACCAGGATGGAAACACTTCCACTGCTGTGAGCTAACCCCCCTGCAGCTGCTGCAGCATGAGGCAGGCTGTGCTCACACAGCACAGCACACACAGCTCTTCACCAGCTGCACTGCACTGGGATAGAGGGAAATTAGGGGAGGAAAACAAACACCTAACACTTGAGGGAGCACAGAGTTAAAGTGGGTGGCAGTGCTGCTCTGCTGCAGAGCAGGAAGGCCCTGCAAAGACATCTGGCCAGGCTGCAACCATGGGCTGAGGTCAGTTGAATGAGGTTCAACAAGGCCAAGTGCTGGGTCACAAATAACCCCATAAAGGCTCCAGGCTGGGGGCAGTGGCTGGAACCTGTCCAGTGGAAAAGGGCCTGGGGGTGTTGGTTAACAGCAGTTGAAAATGAGCCAGCAATGGGGCACAGGTGGCCAAGAAGGCTACCAGCATCCTGGCATGGATCAGCAAGAGTGAGGTCAGCAGGAGCAGGGCAGTGACTCTACCCCCCTGCCCTGGGCACTGCTGAGACAACAGCTCAGGTCCTGGGTTCAGTTTGGGGCTTCTCTCTCCAAGAAGGACATTGAGAGGCTGGAGAAGGTCCAGAGAAGGGCAACAAAGCTGGGGAAGGGTCTGGAGAACAGGGCTGGGGAGGAGCAGCTGAGGGACCTGAGGGTGTTCAGCTGGAGTGAAGGAGACTGAGGAGAGACCTCTTTGCTCAATACAGCTCCTGGAAGGAGGTTGGAGCCCGGTGGGGGTTGGGCTCTTCTCCCCAGTATCAGGAGGAGAGGAAATGGCCTGAAAATGTGCCAGGGGAGGGCTAGGTTGGAGAGGAGGAAAAGTTTCTTTGCTGTAAGAGTGGTGAGGGGTTGACACAGGCTGCCCAGGGAGGTGGTGGGAGTCCCCATGCCTGGAGGTGCTCAAGAAACCTGTGGCTGTGGCACTTGGGGCCACGGCTGAGTGGCCATGGTGGTGCTGGGCTGACAGTTGGACTTGATGATCCTGGAGGGCTTTTCCAGCCCAAGCAATGCCATCACTCTACAAACCTCTCACTGGCAACCTCCCTGCAGGAGCCACAGGAGCTAGCAAACACTTAAAGAAGATCAACTCTGAAAGCCTTTTTCCCTTTGCATTTAAGACCTTGCTCAAGGCACTGTGGTTGATCTCCCACTTACCACAGCACATTTCCATGAAAAACAAGACTGCTGAGCTTGTTTGCTCGAATGCAAAACCACTTTCAACACCCCAAGGGCCGGGAGGGGCGAGGGGAATACATCTGAAGAATTCAACTGCTCCGAGGGTTTTGTTTCCGTTTAGAGCCCTGTCCACCTTCTGCATAAAAATCTACTTCAAGTTCCTGCTTCCATCTATTACCAGAGGCCCTTGTTATGATAAAAACGACATAAATCCACAAAACTATCTGGAGGTTTGAGGAGGCCGAAGGAGGTCCCCAGGAAGAGAAGAAAGGGAAACAGAGCAGCGTGAGCCTGGCTGAACAATGAGGACTGAAGTTCCTCTGGAGCCCCGAACAAGCTTCCTGCACCATGTGCAGGGCTCTTTCAGAAAGCATCCTGTGGCTCCACAATGAAAACACAGCCCTGGGAGTGATCAGAGGCTCTACAAAAGGGAGGAATTAAAGAACATTTCTTGGTTGCAGAGTTATCTGCGATTCCTTTGAGACTGCCTGAATGGTTCATCAGGATGCGGCCACAGTTGGCAGTTGCATAATGGACTCCTGCAGAGCCAGGGGAAAACGACTCCTGCCGAGGCTTTTTTTCCACAGATTAATCCAGAATCAGGCAAGCCCAAGGACAGGGCCTAGCCAGGGAAGCCCACCAGAGCTGGGAGAGGCTGCTGCTGCTGCTGCTCAGAGCCTGACAAGCTCTGCTGAGGAAGGGCAGCAGGACAAACCTGCCTCAGGTGGCAGCGCAGGTTCTACAGCCAGGTGGGAAAGGCTGAGAGGATCTGGAGCACTGTGTCCAGTTCTGGGGCCCCCAGCACAAAGAAGGACCTGGACCTGCTAGAGAGGGTCCAGAGGAAGCCACAAAGAGGATCAGGGGCTGGAGAACCTCCCCTATAGGAGAGTTGGGGCTGTTCAGCCTGGAGAAGAGAAGGCTCCAGGGAGACCTCAGAGCAGCCTTCCAGTACCTGAAGGGCTCCAGGAGAGCTGGGGAGGGACTTGGAACAAGGGCTGGGAGTGCCAGGACCAGGGACAATGGCTTTGAGCTGGGAGAGGGGAGATTGAGACTGGAGATGAGGAAGAAATTCTTTAGAGTGAGAGTGGAAAGACACTGGCACAGGTTGCCCAGGGAGGCTGTAGCTGCCTCCTCCCTGGAGATGTTTAAAGCCAGGCTGGATGAGGCCTTGAGCAACTTGGGCTGGTGGAAGGTGCCCCTGCTGCAGGGAAGGATCTGGGCTGCCAGATGGCCAACAGCAGAGCCAAAGCTGCCCTTCACCACGTGCCAGCAGAGTGCCAGCCCACAGGAGAGTGGAGAGCATGGAAAGAGAAACATCAGGGATGTGGTTGAGGCCCCATCCCTGGAGACATTCAAGATGTGGCCCTGGGCAGCCTGATCTCATTGGATGGGTCCCTGCAGACTGCGGGGGGATTGGACAAGACGACCTTTGAGAGGCCCTTCCACCCCAATGCAATCTGTCAATCTTCCCAGGAGAAGGTGCAGCTGGATGTGGAGGAACCAGCTGGCACCAGCTGCAGAAGGCCACCCAGGAGCACAGTGGTACTTCAAAGTGTGCCAGAGGAGATGGTTAACTGCCTTCAGCTCCAGACTAATCAGTAGCTGGAAAGGGCATCACAATGGCCTTTGGTTCTCAGATGAAGAAATACAGCAGCAGGGCACTGAGCAAGTCAAAGGCTCAGCCTCAGCAAAGGGATAAAGGCTTGAAAATGGAAGAGGGAGACTCAGACTGGAGAGAAGGGAGAAATTATTGATGCTGAGGGTGGGGAGAGCCTGGCCCAGGTTGCTCAGAGAGGTGGGAGCTGCCCCATGCCTGGCACCATTGCAGGTGAGGTTGTTTGGAGCTGTGAGCAACCTGCTCTGGTTGGGGCTGTCCCAGCTGGCTGCAGGGGCTTGGACTGGATGATCTTACAGTCACAGAACTGTTTGGGTTGGAAAAGCCCTCCAAGATCATCCAATCCAACTGTCAACCCAACATGGCCATGGCCATCAGCCCACGGCCCCAGCTGCCATGGCCCCAGGTTTCTGCAACACCTGCAGGGCTGGGGACTCCCACCACCTCCCTGGGCAGCCTGTGCCAACCCCTCACCACTCCTGCAGAAAAAAATGCTTTCCTCCTCTCCAACCTCAGCCTCCCCTGGCACCATTCCAGGCCATTTCCTCTCCTTCTTTCACCTGAGACTAGGGAGAAGAGCCCAACCCCCACCTGGCTCCAACCTCCTTCCAGGGAGCTCTAGAGAGCAATGAGCTGTCCAGGCTGAACACCCCCAGCTCCCTCAGCTGCTCCTCCTCAGCCCTGTTCTCCAGACCCTTCCCCAGCTTGGTTGCCCTCCTCTGGACCTGCTCCAGCCTCTCAATGTCATTCTTGGAGAGAGAAGCCCAAACCTGAACCCAGGATTCCAAGTGTGGCCTCACCAGTGTCCAATAGAGGGGCATGATCCCTGCCCTGCTCCTGCTGAGCACACCACTGCTGCTCCAGGCCATGCTGCTGGTGGCCTTCCTGGCCGCCTGGGGCACACCCTGGCTTATCTTCAGCTGCTGGTGATCAACCCCCCCCAGGTGCTTTTCCACTGGGCACTTTCCAACCGCTCTGCCCCCAGTCTGGAGCGTTCCCGGGGTTGCTGTGACCCAGGTGCAGCACCCAGCCCTTGGCCTCCAGCTCTGTCACCCTTTGAGTCCCTTCCAACTCAAACCATTCTGGAAGGACCACCTCCAAAATCCCTCTGGACAGCAGGCTGCCCAAGCTGCTGGGCTCATTAACTGCTGAAGCAGTGAAATGGAATTTCCACTTTGCCAGGAGTTAGCTTACATTTTAATGGGATTTGAACTCCTTTCCCATTATTCCTGCAAGAATTAAAATTTATGCAAAAGCAGCACTTGATCCTGCTGTCTGTGGCTGCTCTTCCACCCTGGTGCTCCTTAAATCTCAGCACAATTTAACAAGCAGGCATTCCCAAGCCCTGCTTCTGTGCTTTCCAGGCTGGTAAGCAGGAGAGTGGATTAAAGGAGCAGCAAAGGCTGCACAGAAACTCGGTGACAACTAATCCAAGCGAGCCCCAACATGTCACACACGCAGGCAGCACCATGGAGGGAGTTGTTATCTCTCAAAAGGTAACAGCCTTTGGCTCACAAACCCCTCCATGGGTTCTGCAAAGCCCATGGAGATGCAGAATGTGCTGCTCAGTTTTAATGCTGCCTGAGAACTTCATAGAATGGCTCAGGTTGGAAGGGACCTCAGAGATGTACTTCAAATGCCCTGCCACTCCTCTCAACCAGACTTGGTAGCTCAACGCTCCATGCGCTCTAGCCTTGAATACCTCCAGGGAGGAGGCATCCACAACCACTCTGGGCAGGCTGTGACAGAGCCTCTCCACCCCTGTACTGCAGAGCATCTTCCTAAGCTCCAGTCTAACCCAGCTCTGTATCACAGTATCACTAAGGTTGGAAGAGACCTTGAAGATCATCGAGTCCAACCTGTCACCACAGACCCCATGGCTAGACCATGGCACCAAGTGCCACATCCAAGCCCCTCTTGAACACCTCCAGGGATGGGGACTCCACCACCTCCCTGGGCAGCACATCCCAATGGCAAATGACTCTCTTGGTGAGGAACTTTCTCCTCACCTCCAGCCTAAACCTCCCCTGGCACAGCTTGAGACTGTGTCCCCTTGTTCTGGTGCTGGTTGCTAGAGAGAAGAGGCCAACCCCCACCTGGCTACAACCTCCCTTCAGGTAGTTGTAGAGAGCAATGAGGTCTCCCCCTGAGCCTCCTCTTCTCCAGGCTGAACAATCCCAGCTCCCTCAGCCTCTCCTCATGGGGCTTGTGCTCAAGGCCTCTCACCAGTCCAGCGCCTCCTGGAGTGTGGAGTCAGCCCCCAGCTCTTTGTCCCCCCCAGGCATCCTCAACCAAGGCGAGGGAGTCCTGATCATCTTCGACGAGCCCCCGATAGACAAAACCTGCGAAGCCTGCTCTGCCTCAGCTTCAACCCATTTCCCCTTGTGCTGTCTCCAGACACCCTCAGGAAAAGACCCTCTGCAGCCTTCCTGCAGGATCTCTTCAGGCACTGGAAGGCAGCTCCGAGGTCCCCCTGGAGTCTTCTCTTCCCCAGACTGAACACCCCCCAGCTCCCTCAGCCTGTGCTCACAGCAGAGCTGCTCCAGCTCTTGGATCATCTTTGTGGCCTCCCCTGGACTCTCTCCAGCAGCTCTGTGTCCTCCTTGTGCTGGGGGCACCAGAACTGGAGGCAGGGTTGGAGAATGTGAGCACAGTCAAGGGAGAGAATCTCCTCTCCTGCCCTACTGCCCACGCTCCTCTGGCAGCAGCCCAGCACACAGCTGCCTGCAGGGCTGCGTGAGGGCACTGCTGGCTCTTCGGAAGAGACAGAGCCCATGGATGTCTCAAACCTGGGGCCAAGCAGTGCCTCTCCTCAAAGCAAGGATTATGGAGCACTATCACACTGCACTGCTTGCTTAGTAACAGCCCAAGATCTACTCTACTGCCAGCTGACAACTGCCCATTGCAGCTGCATCTGCAGATTCTGCACTGGAAACATGGCAGGTTCACTACAGAAAGTTGGCAGCCCCAAGGCTAGGGAAGGAAATGTCCTGCTTAGCCCAGGACTGGTCCTTCCAGAACAGGAGGGAAGCACACAAAGGAAGCCCTGCTGTTACCCTGTAGCTCTTCAGCAGCTAAACCAACAGCAAGGTTAATTCCAGGAAGTGAACAACACCTTTGTTAAAACAAATAACCAGAGAGCCACTGAATCATCTGGGTGGGAAACAGCCTCCAAGAACATCCAGTCCAAGCCTTAACCCAGCACTGCCAGGGCACGACCAACCCATGGCCCTCAGCACCACACCTACAAGGCTCTGAAACCCCTCCAGGGATGGGGACTCCACCACTGCCCTGGGCAGCTTGGACCAGGCCTTGACAACCCTCAAGGGGAAGAAATTGCTCCTCATTTCCAAACTAAACCTCCTCTGGGGCAACTTGAGGCTCTTTCTCCAGGCTGAGCAACCCCAGTTCCCTCAGCCGCTCCCCACCAGCCCTATTCTCCAGACCCTTCGCCAGCTTGGTTGCCCTTCACTGGACCTGCTCCAGCCTCTCAATGTCCTTCTTGCAGTGAGGGGTCCAAAACTGAATCCAGTACTTAAGGTGCAGCCTCATCAGTGCCCAGTACAGGCAAATGATCACTCCCCAACTCCTGCTGGCTACACCATTGCTGATCCAGGCCAGGATGCTGGTGGCCGTCTTGGCGATAGTATCATAGTATCAGCCAGGGTTGGAAGGGACCACAAGGATCAGCCAGTTCCAACCCCCTGCCATGGGCACGGACACCCCACACTAGAGCAGGCTGCCCAGAGCCTCATCCAGCCTGGGCTTAAACACCTCCAGGGACAGGGCCCCAACCACCTCCCTGCACAACCCATTCCAGGGCTTCACCACTCTCCTGGGGAAGAACTTCCTCCCCACCTCCAGCTTCAGTCCATTCCCCCTAGTCCTATCACTCCCTGAGATCCTGAGCAGTCCCTCCCCAGCCTTCCTGTAGGCCCCCTTCAGATCCTGGAAGGCCACAATGAGGTCACCTGGGAGCCTTCTCTTCTCCAGCCTGAACAGCCCCAACTCCTTCAGTCTGTCCTCACAGGAGAGGTGCTCCAGCCCTCTGCTCCTCCTTGTGGCCCTGCTCTGGACATCCCAGATCCTGGGAAGAGAATTGGCAGGTCTCATTGACAGGGCTTTAAACTAGCTTCGAAGGGGGAAGGGGCAGGAACCAGTCGCCTCAGGCAGGAGTCTGGGGGAGATAAGCTAGGGCTAGAGGTGAAACCAGCAGCCCAGCTGCAGTGCATGGACACTAATGCACGAAGCATGGGTAACAAACAAGAGGAGCTAGAAGCCCTGTTGCATCAGGAAAGTTATGATGTAGTTGCCATCACAGAGACGTGGTGGGATGACTCACATGACTGGAGCGCTGCAATTGACAGCTACAGGCTGTTCAGGAGGGACAGGCAAGGAAGAAGGGGTGGAGGGTGGCCCTGTACATCAGGGAGGCACTAGATGCCGTTGAGATGGAGATCAGGGATGATCAGGTTGAGTGCTTGTGGGTAAGAATTAGAGGGAAGTTCGGGAGGGCAGACATCCTGGTTGGAGTCTGTTATAGAGCACCCAACCAGGAGGAAGATGTAGATGAGGCATTCTATAGGCAGCTTAAGGCTGTCTCAAGATCACCTGACCTCATTCTCATGGGCGACTTCAACCTGCCTGATACCTGCTGGGATCTCAGCACAGCAGAGAGGAGGCAGTCTAGGAGGTTCCTGGAGTGTATGGAGGACAGCTTCTTATCCCAGGTGCTGTGTGAACCTACCAGGGGTAAGGCTCTGCTTGACCTCCTCTTCACCAAGAGGGAAGGGCTGGTGGGGGATGTGGTGGTCAGAGGGTGTTCAGGCACCAGTGACCACGAGATAATCAAGTTTTCGGTACTCAGCCAAGCCAAGAGGGGCAGCAAGAAGACCTCCACTCTGGACTTCAGGAGGGCAGACTTCAGGCTACTCAAGGAACTAACTCAGAAGGTTCCCTGGGATACAGCCCTTAAAAATAAAGGGGTCCAGGAGAGCTGGAGCTGCTTCAAGGGAAGAACTCTTGAAGGTTCAGGAACAGGCTGTGCCAGTGTCCCGGAAGATGAGCCGCCGGGGCAGACGGCCAGCCTGGATGGGCAATGAACTCTTAATAGAACTAAGGGAAAAAAAGAGGGTGTACCATCTCTGGAAGAAAGGGGAGGCAACCTATGGAATGTTTAGGGATGTTGCTAGGACATGCAGGAAGAAAATGAGGGAGGCAAAAGCCCATTTAGAACTTAGACTGGCCTCTGCTGTGAAGGACAACAAAAGGTCCTTCTATAAAATACATCAATAGCAAGAGGAAGGGCAAGGACAACCTCCACTCCTTGGTGGGCAGGGAGGGGAACGTTGTAACAAAGGATGAGGAAAAGGCAGAGGTGCTTAACGCCTTCTTTGCCTCAATCTATCCTAGCATGGCAGAACATCTTCCAGACAGCTGCCTGCAGAGCTGGCAGAAGGAGCCAGGGAGCTGCATGGTTTCCTGCTGCTCCAGGAGGTAGTTAGAGATCTTCTGAGCCGCTTGGACTCCCACAAGGCCATGGGACCGGATGGGATCCATCCTAGGGTGCTGAGAGAGCTGGCAGATGAGCTGCCAAGCCACTCTCCATCATTTTTCAGCAGTCCTGGCTCACTGGAGAGGTCCCAGAAGACTGGAAGCTGCCAACGTGGTGCCCATCCACAAGAAGGGCCGGTTGGAAGAGCCAGGGAATTCCAGGCCTGTCAGCCTGACCTCAGTGCCAGGCAAGATCATGGAACAGGTCATCTGGAGTGCGATCACGCAGCACTTACAGGATGGCCAAGGGATCAGGCCCAGCCAGCATGGCTTTAGGAAGGGCAGGTCCTGCCTGACCAACCTGATCTCCTTCTATGATCAGGTAACCCTGCCTGGTGGATGTGGGGAGGCCTGTGGATGTGGTCTGCCTGGACCTCAGCAAGGCCTCTGACACCGTCCCCCACAGCAAACTCCTGGCCCAAGCTGTCAGCCCCTGGCTTGGATGGGAGCACACTGTGATGGGTTAGGAACTGGCTGGAGGGCCGAGCCCAGAGAGTGGTGGTGAATGGTGCCACATCCGGCTGGCGGCCAGTCACTAGTGGTGTGCCCCAGGGATCAGTGCTGGGCCCCATGCTCTTCAACATCTTTATTGATGATCTGGATGAGGGCATCGAGTCCATCATCAGTAAATTTGCAGCTGACACCAAGCTGGGGGCAGGAGTTGATCTGCTGGAGGGCAGAGAGGCTCTGCAGAGGGACCTGGACAGGCTGGACAGATGGGCAGAGGCCAAGGGCAGGAGATTGAACACAGCCAAGTGCCGGGTGCTGCACATTGGCCACAGCAACCCCAGGCAGTGCTGCAGGCTGGGGGCAGAGTGGCTGAGAGCAGCCAGGCAGAGAGGGACCTGGGGGTGCTGGTTGATGGGAGGCTGAACATGAGCCTGCAGTGTGCCCAGGCAGCCAAGAGGGCCAAGGGCATCCTGGCCTGCATCAGAAACAGTGTGGCCAGCAGGAGCAGGGAGGTCATTCTGCCCCTGTACACTGCACTGGTTAGGCCGCACCTTGAGTCCTGTGTCCAGTTCTGGGCCCCTCAGTTTAGGAAGGAGGTTGAGCTGCTGGAAGGTGTCCAGAGAAGGGCAACAAAGTTGGTGAGGGGTTTGGAAGACAAGCCCTATGAGGAGAGGCTGAGGGAGCTGGGGTTGCTTAGCCTGGAGAGGAGGAGACTCAGGGGTGACCTTATTGCTCTCTACAACTACCTGAAGGGAGGTTGTAGCCAGGCAGAGGTTGGTCTCTTCTCCCAGGCAGCCAGTACCAGAACAAGAGGACACAGTCTCAGGCTGCGCCAGGGCAGGTTTAGACTGGATGTTAGGAGGAAGTTCTATACAGAGAGAGTGATTGCCCATTGGAATGTGCTGCCCAGGGAGGTGGTGGAGTCCCCATCATTGGAGGTGTTCAGGAGGAGACTTGCTGGGGTGCCTGCTGCCATGGTCTAGTTGGTTAGGTGGGTTGGATTGGTTGATGGGTTGGACACGATGATCTTTGAAGGTCTCTTCCAACCTGGATTTATTGTATTGTATTGTATCTTCCAGCACCTCCAGATCCCTCTTGTCATAGGGGCTCCAGAACTGGAGGCAGTACTCCAGGTGGGGTCTCCCCAGGGCTGAGCAGAGGGGGAGAATCCCCTCCCTTGCCCTGCTGGCCACACTTCTCCTGCTGCAGCCCAGGCTCTGATTGGCTTTCCGGGCTGCAAGTGCACCCTGAGAGCTCCTGGGGAGCTTCTCCTCCCCCAGCACCCCCAAGGCTCTCTCCTCAGGGCTGCTCCCCAGCCAGTCCCTGCCCAGCCTGGATTTGTGCCTGGGGTTGCCTCGACCCAGCTGCAGGACCCTGCCCTTGGTCTTGTTGAAGCTCCTGAGGTTGGCCTGTGCCCACCTCTCCAGCCTGCCCAGGTCCCTCTGGATGGATCCTTCCCTCCAGCGTGTCTGCTGCACCCACACAGCTTGGTGTCATCAGCAAACCTGCTGAGGGTGCACTCAGTGCCACTGCCCATGGCACCCACAAAGATGTGGAACAAGCCTGGTCCCAGGACTGATCCCTGAGGGACTCTGCTTGTCCCTGGCCCCCACTGGGACATGGACCATTGACAGCCACTCTTTGGGTGCAGCCATCAAGCCAGTCACCTGGATACACACACTGGCTTCTCTGCTAGTGCCAACTGCCAACCTGCACCCCCACTTTCTTTTCCATCAGGCACTTCCCAGCTACTCTGCCCAGGCCTGGAGCATTCACAGGGTTACCACTGGTTGGACTCAACGACCGTAAAGGTCTTTTACCACCAAAACAACTCCACGATTGTAAAGTGCAGGACTCAGCACCTGACCTTGTTGAACCTCATCCCATTGACCTCAGCTAACAGAGGGCAGCCTTCCTGCCCTCCAGCAGATCAACACTTACACTCAATTTGGTGCCACCTGCAAACAACAATCAACAACCACAAAGGCCAGGAGCCCTTTGCCTCCACCACCGTTCCGCAGCTTAACCAGCTAGCTGCGTCCCATCAGGACCAACCCCCTCTGCCTTCAGCCCACCACGCTCTCCCATGCAGCCCACAGCAGCTCTGCAGTTGATGTCCCCATTTCTGTACCTTGTACTTCTGCCTCAGCTCCTCGGTGTCTTCTTTCTCCACCTCCAGCACACGCCTCCGCTCGGTGGCATCTTCGGCGTAGTCAAGCTTGTTACGTTAAAAAGGGGGGGGAAAAAAAGCAGCAGAGATGTGATTTGTCCCCTAAATACCCTGCACTGCTCAGCCTGCCAGAGCCTGCAGTTTGAAGATGAGCTTTGAAGCAGCAGCTTTGCTCTCTGCACTTGACTCTCCCTGCTCTGCCACCCCCCACCCCCCCGGTGTAGCCCACAGGCAGTGTGGTTTGTTACTCCTCTGAGGTGGAGGCTCTCACAGGCCTGGCCGTGGCCAGCAGCCACTACAGCAAAATGGCAAAGCCCAGGAACTCCAGGTTCATAGAATCATGGAAAGGGGTGGGTTGGAAGAGACCTTGAAGATCATCCAGTTCCAACCCAGCTGCCATGCTTGGGCAAGGACACCCCCCACCGGCCCAGGCTGCTCAAGGCTTCATTCAGCCTGGCCTCCAACACCTCCAGGGAGGAGGCAGCCACAGCCTCCCTGGGCAGCCTGTGCCAGTGTCTCCCCACCCTCACTCTAAACAATTTCTTCCTAATCTCCAGTCTCCAGCTCCCCTTTTCCAGGTCAAAGCCACTGCCCCTCCTCCTGTCATTACAAATCCTTGGCCAAAGTCCCTCCCCAGCTCTCCTTCAGCTCCCTTCAAGTACTGGGAAGCTGTCCTAAGGTCTCCCTGGAGCCTTCTCCTCTTGAGGCTGAAGAGCCCCAACTCTCTCAGCCTGTCCCCACAAGCACCCAGGGCTTAACAGCGTGTGTGTGTGCTCTGAGGAGAGCTTTCTGACTTGTGTGGATCCAGGAGGAAGTTTTTCTTTACCTTTGAAGCACAAGCTCTTAATTTCTTCCCTACCACCTCCCCGAGAGCCTCGCAAGGAGCGTCAGGGCGCAGGGCTCAGCTGCTTACCTCCATCTCCATCCGCCCCATGCCCATGACATCGTACTTGACGACGATAGGGATGGGATCTGTCCTCCCTGTAAGAGGAACACACACAGAGGTGGTCAGCAGGCTGGCTCCTCACCACAGCTCGCTTGACACATTGGGTTTGGGTGGTTAGAGATCTTGCCTTGGAGTGCAGAGACCAGAAAGCTACAGTGAACCAAACACGAGCCATTCTCACAGCTTACAGACAAACCTGCTGCTCAGCTCCAGGCTGCTCCCAGCCCCACGGCCCCTTCCCCCAGCGCTGCTAAATGGTCACGTTCTGAACATTAACTGGTGACAGGCAATATTCTCCTGGTTAATGTTCAAGTCCTAGGGGAGGGCTGGCAACAAAGCAAACCCTCCCCTCCGTGCTTCCACCTGAGGCAATGCAGACTCCTCAGCTTCTGCTCGAAAAGCTCTTAAATACATTTCCCTGCCCTACCCCATTAATAAACCCATTAGGATCTTTTCCTGGCAGAGCTGTGGAAGTCTCCCCTCCCACCAAGTTTTGTCCCACCCCAAGGGTGAGGAAAGCTGGCAGAGGAGCCAAACTTCTCCCTCTCCCCACCCACCCCCAACCCCAAATCGACCATCGAGGGCAGGTGGTGGAGCAGCTGCTCCCCCATCCCCCAGGCTCCCAGCTAGCTGCTCAAGCACTGGTTGTGCCACTGGTAAGCTGTGAAAAGGACTGGTTGCGAAGAAAATTGACTTGGAAACTAATCAAACTATGCTGGAGATTTGGTTTTTATTTGTTTGAAAGAAAAAAAAGAAAGAAAAAAAGGAAAAGGAAAAAAAAGGGAGAGGAAAAAAAAAACAACCACCAAACAAACCAACCCAAAAAACATCTTTAATCCACTCATAACCAGCCAAACAAAGCAAAATGGGGCAGACAAGCACTTTACTACCACAGCTTTTGAAGGGGAGGAGGGAAGGGGGGAGGGGGGGGATTGGTATAATTTTCACTCTGATTCTGATTCGGTTTTGTTACATCACAACTGGCTCTGGGTTGTGATGTAAGGCCACTGAGAAAGTACTTACCTGCCGTGGAGGGGGACCTTGAGTGAGAAAACAGAGTGTTTACTGCCCTTGTTACCGCTCGGGGGTGGGGGTAAACAACTGCTTTGTTATACACACAGACACAGCTCTTATACCTTTGGGCTAAAAGATCTCCAAAGCTTTTCATCAGGCCAAAGGTACTGCCCTGCCGGCCACAGGCAGGACAGGATCAAGGCTTTCAAAGGGCCTCCAAAACATCTCTCTGGGCATCGATTCTCTTCTCCAAGAGCTGCTTGAGCTCTGCTATGAGAGACAGGCAGAGAGCTCAGACTCCGCAGAGGCCTCGGAGGGAAGCTGCTCAGATCAGATTTGCCTTTCTTGAACTCTTCAAAGCCAGAAGTAGGTTTTGGCTTCCAGAAACAAATCCACTCCCTTCATCATAGCCTCACAGAATGGTTTGGGCTGGAAGG
This sequence comes from Colaptes auratus, assembly GCA_015227895.2. Classification (NCBI taxonomy): domain Eukaryota; kingdom Metazoa; phylum Chordata; class Aves; order Piciformes; family Picidae; genus Colaptes; species Colaptes auratus. Next base: position 3,244,015 of record JAAWVA010000042.1, on the reverse strand, counting down.
GACCTCCAAAGGTCATCCAGTCCAAGCCCCTGCAGTGAGGTTAGGCTGATCACCAAACCAGTCACCGATCCGTTCCACCTAAGCCATCAACTCCGTGTCATTAACCATCACTTTATTTAGATGCCCACACATTGGATGGGCAGGAACCCACCAAAATCAGCTCTCCCCTTGATCCACAGCAGCTTTGCCTTTGCTTTGGGGGAAGTGCTGCGGGTCTGGAAGCTCTTCTCTTATGCCCAAAGGTATAAGAAGGGAAGCAGTGGCTGCAAGTTTTAGCAAAAGGACCAAATCAAAGACAGGTTATAAAAATGACTCCCTAAGGGCAATGTCACTGGCACAGCGACTCAGCAGGGGTTTACTGGTCAGTGGGGGACCCAAGTGGATTGGCTGGCAGCAAGGGCCAACGATTTATCATTGTTCTTTTTTGGTTTCCTTTCCTTTTTTTTCTTTCATTTTAAAGTTTTTATCTTTTCTCCTCATTTTACTTTTTCAAAAAAGCTCTCCTCCAAAGCTCTCCTCTCCTCTCCTCTCCCCTCTCCCCCCCCCAAAGCTCTCCTCTCCCCTCTCCCCCCCAAAGCTCTCCTCCAAAGGTTTCCTTGTCTTTCTTTTTTCCCCAGCCTTTTTACAAAGCTTTTCTTCTTCCCCCCCCAAAGCTTTTAATTTTTTTCCTTTTTCAAAGCTTCTTTTCCAAAGCTTTTATTTTGTTTCTTTTTCTCCCCAAACTTTTTTCCCAAATATTTCTTCCTTCTATTTTTTTGTTCTCTTTTTTTCCAAAGCTTTTCTTTTTTGTGGTTTAAAATATTTGCTCTTCCTCCCTTCCTTCCCTCTCTCTTTTCCTCCCTTCCTTCCCTCTTTCTTTTCTAACCTTTTCTTCTTTCCTTTTTCTTTCTTTTTTTTCCCCAAAGCTTTTCTTTTTTGTGGTTTCTTTTTGTTTCCCCAAACTTTTTTCCCCAAATATTTTCTTTTTTTCCCCTTCTATTTCTTGTTCTCTTTTCGCCCAGAGCTTTTCCTTTTTTTTCCCCAAAGCTTTTCATTTTTCTGTTGTTTTGCTTTTTTGTTTTTCCCAAAGCTTTTCTTTTTTTTCCTTTCCTTTTTCCTTTCCTTTTCTGTTTCTTTTTTTCAAAGCTTTTCTTCTTTCCTTTTTCCTTGTTTTTTTTCCAAAGCTTTTCTTTTCAAAAGCTTTTTTCGTCATTGTTTTTTTTCCCAAATATTCATTTTCTTTTCCTTTTTTCCTCTTTTTTCCCTCCAAAGCTTTTCTTCTTTCCTTTTTATTTCTTGCCTTTTTTCCCCAAAGCTTCTTTTTTTCTTGTTTCTTTTTTCCCCAACGTTTTTTTCCTCTTCTATCTCTCTTTTTTTCCCCAAAGCCTTTTTTTTTTTCTTTTTTCCCCAACGTTTTTTTTCCTCTTCTCTCTTTTTTCCCCAACGTTTTTTTTCCTCTTCTCTCTTTTTTCCCCAAAGCCTTTTTTTTTTCCTTTTTTCCCCAACCTTTTTTTTCTCTTCTATCTCTTTTTTTCCCAAAGCCTTTTTTTTTTTCCTTTTTTCCCCAACCTTTTTTTCCCAACCTTTT
>JAAWVA010000042.1:3212619-3241948 GCA_015227895.2 Colaptes auratus | reverse complement strand
ATCCCTGGATCTGCTCTCATGGATTAGAGGTTCATAGAGTGCATCAGGTTGGAAGGGACCCTCAAAGGTCATCTTGTCCAAATGCCCTCAACTCACCAGGAACACCTCCAACCAGAGCAGGCTGCCCAGGGCCACATCAAGTCTGGTCTTGAACGTCTCCAGGACAGGGCCTCAACCACATCCCTGGGCAGCCTGTTCCAGTGTTCCACCACCCTCATTGTGCAGAACTTCCTCCTCAAGTCCAATCTCAATCTCCCCTACTCCAGTTTCAAACCACTACCCCTCACCCTATCACTTCAGGCCCTTCTATAAGGTCCCACCCCAGCTCTCCTTTAGCCCCTTCACATATTGAAATGTAGCTCTAAGGTCACCCTGGAGCCTTCTTTCTTCCAGGCTGAACAGCCCCAACTGTCTCCCAGCCTGTCCCCACAGGAGAGGTGCTCCAGCCCTCTGATCAGTTTTGAGCCCCCTGCACTACAAACCTCACTGCAGGAGCCTGAAGCCAGGAATCAACACCCCCAGGAACACAGGGCACAGTCACCACCCAGCTACAGCATCTCTGTGGGAGATCAGGAGTCGCCGTGGATGAGCTTCACTTTCACAGGGCAGGGCTCTTCAACCTCTCAAAACCTTCCTACCACATCTCAACAGCACCACAGCTGTCCTGTTGAAAACTCAAGACTCCTCATCCAGTCCCTCCCAATGGGGAGGAGGAGACTGACTAAGTGCTGGCATGCTCTGTGATGCTCCTTGCTGGCTGGCAGTGACATTCTGTTCTCCAGCTCGCTCCGACGGCTGCAAGGAGCAGGCAAACAAACAAGGGTGACCTTTTGTCTTGGTCTCCTTTGGGATCTGGATGTGTGAGCTCAGCCTGTTGATGTCAGATTGCTGGAAGGGGTCATGAACAATCAGATTCAAGTGAAGTCTGGAATGTCTGTCATCCTCTGTGACAGGCATCAAAGACCCAGTGAAGGGAAACCACTTTCCAAGCACCTAAAAACTGTGCTGTGAACTTCATCCTTACCGAGCAGGAGAGAAATGCCAAGCAAAAAGACAAGTTACAAACACCCCAATTGGATGGAAAACTTCAAGAAAAGAGCTCAGAACTTCCTGAACACTCAAGCCAAAGGTGACACCTGCAGAAAAAAACCAAGCAGAGCTCCCTGAACTTCTGCAAGGGAAAGCACCTCATGGAGTCTGAGTCAGATTGAGACTAGAGACTAGGAAGAAATTCTTCAGAGTGAGGGTGGGGAGACACTGGCACAGGTTGCCCAGGCAGGCTGTGGATGTCCCCTCCCTGGAGGTGTTCAAGGCCAGGTTGGATGAGGCCTTGGGCAGCCTGGGCTGGTGGGAGGTGTCCCTGCCCATGGCAGGGGATTAGAACTAGATGACCTTCAAGGCTCTTTCCAGCCCAAAGTACTCTGTGGATCCCTCACCCAAAGGATGATGAACACAGGAGATGTCAGAGCAAGAACAGAAGCCCTGCTTGCTCTAGAATGACATCAGAGAGAAGAGCTGCTGGTTTACTTAACCTCAGGAAGCAGGAGAGAGGGCTGAAGGGTCCTGTCTGATTTCAGGCTGGGGCAGGCTGTGCAGGGCCATGCTTAGCCACTTCCCACACACATCTTCCACAGCTTCATAAAGTTGCTTTAGCATTACACAAAGGGCAGTGAGGCTGACACTAAGCCAATGGTATCTCTGTCACAACACACACATGTGGCTGCAGGAAGAATGGTTTCACTGACTGCACACACTCAAGGAACCCAAAAACCTCCCCTCCACCATTCAAAGGAAGGATCCTGCACATTCAAAAGCAAACAAGGGGCAAGTTGCTGTCCCCAGAGGAGGGGGAACAAGTGGTGTCCCTCAGGGGTCTGTACTGGGACCAGTGCTGATCAATCTCTTCATCAATGCTACAGACAGTGAGATTGAGGCATGCTCAGCAGGTGTGCAGATGACACCAAGCTGAGTGCTGTGGTTGATAAGACTGAGGGATGGGATCCATCCAAAGGGACCTGGAGAGGTGGGATGAGGAGAACCTCGTGAGGTTCAAGAAGGCAAAGTGCAAGGTCCTGCAGCTGGGTTGGGGCAACTCTTGGTATCAATCCAGTCTGGGGGGTGATGTGGATTGAGAGCAGCCCTGCAGAGGAGGACTTGGGGTGCTGGTGGGTGTGAAGCTGGACAGGAGCCAGCAATGGGCACTGGCAGCACAGAAGGCCAATGGCAGCCTGGGCTGCATCCAAAGTAGACGGCCAGAGAGAGAAATGGTAAGAGCCTGGGCAGCTTGATCTAGTGTTGGAGGTGTCCCTGCTGAGTGCAGTGGGGAGAAGATGACCTTTGAGGGCCCCTTACAACCCAGTGCAGTCTGTCAGTCTGCAGACCTCGCTCCGGGCCTGGGGCCTTGCGGATTTCAACGTGGCTGTGAAGAGCGGAGCGAAGCCAGCACAGCGTGGTGAGGGCAGGCTCTCAAAGCCACACTGCTGTTTCAAAGTTCACATGAAAGCCTTGAGTTGCTGAACTCCTGCAGTGATTAATGGGCAAACACAAGTGTGGAAAGCCTGCTCCAGGCCAGACTTCAGGTTCCCGTGAGGACGTGCTAAGAGACAAGCAGATAAGGTCGTGTTCACGTCCCTGCCTCGGCTACCACTGCCAAACCCTTCCATACTCCATGAATCAAGGCACTGTTCAACTGTTCTTATCTTTCCCTGCCATATTTTCTTGTGTTTCATCCAAAGCTTCAACACCCCACCCCCCACCCCCAGAGAAATGGAACAGTCCTTGTTTCCTCCTGGTGTTTCGCTCAGATGCTCATTGTTCCCTGTTCTCAAGGCCTGACAAACATCCACACTCTGGCTGCCTTCAGGAGACCAAAGGAGTGAACAAATGGAAAAATCTATTCATGTGTTCACCACTTGGTGAATTGGTGACAGAGCCCAGTGTGCTGGAAGGTGTCCAGAGAAGGGCCACGGGGATGAGCAGAGGGCTGGAGCTCCTCTCCTATGAGGACAAGCTGAGAGCGTTGGGGTTGTGCAGGTTGGAGAGGAGAAGGCTCTGAGGAGACTCCACCACCTCCCTGGGCAGCCTGGTCTAATCCCTGACCACTCCTGCAGCAAGGAATTTTTAATCATGTCCAACCTAGAGCTCCCTGGCACAATTTCCTTCTATCACCTGAGACTAAGGAGAAGAGACCAACCCCCACTCCAGATGTGGTCTCAACAGGGCAGAGCAGAGGGAGAGCAGAGCCTCCCTCGACCTGCTGGCCACACTCTTCTGCTTGCCCCCCAAGCATCCTGCTCACAGCTGCAGCCTCACTCAGGGCCTTCCCTGAGTGCCCACAGCAGTGCTGCCTGGCCAGACAGAGGCTTTGATCTAAACCCTGGCAAGATTTGTCTCCTCCAGAAGACCTCCCATTTGGTTTGTCACTGCCCAGACCTCTTCTCACAGCCTGTTCCATCCTCACTTCAGTCTCCCTGGTTTGCTGTTGTGAAAATCAGGCACTTGCTGTGCTCAGCTCTGCTGTGAGGACAGTCTGAGGGAGTTGGGGTTGTGCAGGCTGGAGAGGAGAAGGCTCCCAGGAGACTCATTGTGGCCTTCCAGGATCTGCAGGGGGCTCCAAGCAAGCTGGGGAGGGACTTCTGAGGTGTCAGGGAGGGATAGGACTGGGGGGGATGGAGCAGAACTAGAAGTGGGGAGAGTGAGACTGGATGTGAGGAAGAAGTTGTTCCCCAGGAGGGTGGTGAGAGCCTGGCACAGGCTGCCCAGGGAGGTGGTGGAAGCCTCCTGCCTGGAGGTGTTTGCAGCCAGGCTGGAGGTGGCTGTGAGCAACCTGCTGTGGTGTGAGGTGTCCCTGCCCATGGCAGGGGGTTGGAGCTGGCTGAGCCTTGAGCTCCCTTCCAGCCCTGACAGCTCTGTGGTTCTACCTTCTCCCCAAACTTTGCTTCCCACAAAGAGCCAGTTTCCTTCTCTGGGATGCACTGGCTGCATCCTCAGACAGGCAGAGCCTGGAACAAGCCTGTGTGTAGCCTCCCACTGCTCTCCTCCTCCAGCCCTGGCAGTGATGGGTTGGCATCTCCAGAGCAGCCCAGACCACGGTGCAGTGTGGCTGGGCACAGCATGGTCCTGGCTCTCTGCAGCCCCGATGGAGCTCAGGGCTGCACAGGAAGATCACCTCCCTGACAATTCCATGATTCAAGACCTCTGCAATCAAACCCTGAGCTTATTTCTGCAGTTCAAACCCTGAGCTTACTTCCCCACAGCGCAGCTGCCAAGCGATCACATTCGCAACTGCCCTCGGTTACTGGAATGGGCAAAGCTCTGCTTATTACTCCTGACAACATCTGGAGAAGCCAGCACCCAGCAAACACAGCCTGCATCACCCATGGCCACCTGACACAGCCATAGTACCATAGAATCAGTCAGGGTTGGAAGGGACCACAAGGATCAGCCAGTTCCACCCCCCCTGCCATGGGCAGGGACACCCCACACTAGAGCAGGCTGCCCAGAGCCTCATCCAGCCTGGGCTGAAACACCTCCAGGGACAGGGCCTCAACCACCTCCCTGCACAACCCATTCCAGGGCTTCACCACTCTCCTGGGGAAGAACTTCCTCCTCACCTCCAGCCTGAATCTCCCCACCTCCAGCTCCATTCCATTCCCCCTAGTGCTAGCACTCCCTGAGAGCCTGAGCAGTCCCTCCCCAGCCTTCTTGGAGCCCCCTTCAGATCCTGGAAGGCCACAATGAGGTCACCTGGGAGCCTTCTCTTCTCCAGACTGAGCAGCCCCAACTCCTTCAGTCTGTGCTCACAGGAGAGGTGCTCCAGCCCTCTGCTCATCCTCCTGGCCCTGCTCTGGACACCTTCCAGCACCTCCAGATCCCTCTTGTCAGAGGGGCTCCAGAATTGGAGGCAGTACTCCAGGTGGGGTCTCACCAGAGCTGAGCAGAGGGGGAGAATCCCCTCCCTTGCCCTGCTGGCCACACTTCTCCTGATGCAGCCCAGGCTCTGATTGGCTTTCCGGGCTGCAAGTGCACCCTGAGAGCTCCTGGGGAGCTTCTCCTCCCCCAGCACCCCCAAGGCTCTCTCCTCAGGGCTGCTCCCCAGCCAGTCACTGCCCAGCCTGTACTTGTGCCTGGCACTGCCTTGACCCAGCTGCAAGACCCTGCCCTTGGTCTTGTTGAAGCTCCTGAGGTTGGCTTGTGCCCACCTCTCCAGCCTGCCCAGGTCCCTCTGGATGGATCCTTCCCTCCAGCTGTCTGCTGCACCACACAGCTTGGTGTCATCAGCAAACCTGCTGAGGGTGCACTCAGTGCCACTGTCCATGGCACCCACAGAGATGTGGAACAAGCCTGGTCCCAGGACTGATCCCTGAGGGACTCTGCTTGTGACTGGCCTCCCCTGGGACAGTGGTGGGAGAGTGATTCTTGCTGCCCCTGGTCTCAGTCAGGAGCGTTCTCGCTGCCGCAGGCTCGCTCCTCACCTGCCAGCTCTCCTCTCCACGCACAGCTCCCAGCGGCTCTGGCAGAGAGCTCTGTCTTCCCATTCTACTCATCCTTTACACCAAGAAGGAAAACAAGAGCTTGTCTGACCAGATTTAGTGAAGAAGGTGCCAAGTAAGAACTGCATGGTAGTGGAAGTGGGGGGAAGGGGGGGAGCGGGACTATATTTATCCTCCTGATTTGCAAGTCAGAGCAGAGCTCCACTTGTGCCTTTAAAATAGAAAACCAGGCAACAAACCACAGTTTGATGGAGGACCTGAATTCCAGCATCTTCTACCAAACTGGACAGGACTGATTTTGCTGCCTTGAGAGGTAATGTAGACAATCAAGGACTTGGTGGGGTTAGAAAAGCCCTCTGAGGTCATCCAGTCCAACCAGCAACCCAGCACCACCACGGCTACCAAACCATGGCCCCAGAGTGCCATGGCCACACATCTCTTGAACACCCCCAGGGATGGGGACTCCACCACCTCCCTGGGCAGCCTGGTCCAATCCCTGACCACTCTTGCAGCAAGGAATTTTTCCTCATGTCCAACCTAGAGCTCCCTGGCACCATTTCCTCTCCTTCTATCACCTGAGACTAAGGAGAAGAGACCAACCCCCACCTCACTGCAACCTCCTCTCAGGGAGTTGCAGGGAGCAATGAGGTCTCTCCTCAGCCTCCTCTTCTCCACACTAAACAACCCCAGGCCCCTCAGCTGCTCCTCCCCAGCCCTGTTCTCCAGACCCTTCACAGCCTGCTCGTTTGTGTGCTTATGAAAGGATAAAACAACCCCCAGGTTGTGTCAGGCACACCTGGAACTGCTGCTGCCTACAATGCACACCAGGAGCCTGCAGCACACCTTCAGCAACAGGCACAGCACTGCCTTGCTGATGGGTACAGGGGGTCTGCTGGTGGTTTTAGTCTGAGTGGAGGAAAACAGGCATGAGGAAGGGGTTCCTATGGCACTGCCAGGAGCTCCCGTGGCACCAAGCACAGCTCTGAGCACAGGCAGCCTCTGCCATGGCAGGAGTGTGGCTTCTCTTTGGGAAGGTTCAGCCAATGTCTCAGGACACTGCTGCTGAAATGATGCCAACACTTGGCTAAGAACAAAAAGGAAGCTGCTGTTACCACAGAGGAATAGCAATCAGGGGACAGAAGGCACTTCTTTGGGACCAAAGGCCCCAGCCAAGCTACTGCAACTTCCACTGGCTGCCTCAGAAGGCACATCCTGCACCTAAGTCAGAGCAACCCTGGATATCAATCCAGGCTGGAGGATGAGACTGAGAGCAGACAAGGACTGGGGGGCGGGGTGCTGTGGGTGAGAAGGCAGGACAGGAGCCAGCAATGGGCACTGGCAGCACAGAAGGCCAGTGGCAGCCTGGGCTGCATGCAAAGCAGCATGGCCAGAGATGGAGAGAGAGGATCCTGCCCCTCTGCTCTGGGGAGACCTCACCTACACTGCTGTGTCCAGCTGTGGAGTCCTCAACACAGGGAAGGACATGGACCTGGTGAAATAGGTTCAGAGGAGTCCACAAAGATAATCAGAGGCTGGAGCACCTCCCATATGGGGACAGGCTGAGAGCTGGGGCTGTTCAGACTAGAGAAGGCTCGAGAAGGACCCCAGAGCTGCATTTCAGTACCTGAAGGGGACCTACAGGCAGGCTGGGGAGGGACTGTTCAGAAGGGTCTGTGGGGATAGGCCAAGAGGCAATGGGTTGAAACTGAAGCAGGGGAGATTTAGGTTGGAAATCAGGAAAAGGTTTGTCACAATGTGGGTGGTCAAATACTGGAAGAGGTTGCCCAGGGATGTGATTGAGTCCCTGTCCCTGGAGACATTCAAGATCAGACTTGATGTAGGCCTGGGCAGCCTGCTCGAGCTGGAGCTGTCCCTGCTGAGTGCAGGGGCCTGGACAAGATGACCTCTGAGGGTCCTTTCCAAGACAACACAGTCTGTGCATCTGTGAACTCCTGGGTTTAGTCTCACACCTCTCCCCCTGCAGTTCTGTTATCTCCTCTCAAGCACACAAGTCCAAAAGAAAACCCAGCAGCTTTCAGCACCATTGGCTGTTTCTTGTTTTTCCAGACAAGAGCTGCCATAAAACTGAAACCAGGGAAATTGTGAGGAGCTTACAGAAACATTTACAAAAGCAGGATTAAAACAATCCTGGCCTGCATGCCAACCTCTCCCTCATTTTCACAACAATTCCTTCACTTAATCCTTGAAATTCATATTCCATGAGAAATTGTTGGAGCCTTTGACTTCAGGGTTGCACTCAGCCCTCTGCTCATCCTTCTCACTTATGTAACTCCTCTGATTATCCCCAGGCCTCACTCTCAGCTACCACAGGGCTTCACATGAAGGTCAAGCACTGCTCTGAAGCACCTTTGCTCTTTTCTTTTTCAGCAGACCACAGAATTCCAGATTCTCCCCAGGAGCCAGCAGTGGCCTCCTGCAGCCCTGCAGGCAGCTGTGTGCTGGGCTGCAGCCAGAGCAGGGTGGGCAGCAGGGCAGCAGAGGGGATTCTGCCCCTGGACTCTGCTCTGACCTCACCTCCAATTCTGCCTCCAGTTCTGGTGTCCCCAGCAGAAGGACACAGAGCTGCTGGAGTGAGGCCAGAGGAGGCCACAAAGGTGATCCAAGGGCTGGAGCAGCTCTGCTGTGAGCACAGGCTGAGGGGGCTGGGGCTGTGCAGCCTGGAGAGGAGAAGGCTCCAGGGGGACCTCAGAGCTGCCTGCCAGGACCTGAAGAGATCCTCCAGGCAGGCTGCAGAGGAACTTCTCCTGAGGGTGTCTGGAGATGGGACAAGGGGGAAATGGTTTGAAGCTAAGGGAGAGCAGGGTTAGACTGGAGCTTAGTTCTTCAGTGTGAGGGTGGTGAGAGTCTGGCACAGGCTGCCCAGGGAGCCTGTGGCTGCCTCCTCCCTGGAGGTGTTCAAGGCCAGGCTGGATGAGGCCTTAAGCAACCTGGGCTGCTGGGAGGTGTCCCTGCCCATGGCAGGGGGTTTGGATGAGATGATCTCTGGGGTCCCTTCCAACCTGAGCCATTCTATGATTCCTAGCTGCCCATGCTCATCTCCACAGAGAAAGCATCCTACAACCACCATTGCCTCATTTGTTGGAGCACAACCATCAGAGTCTCCACACAACAGTGGCTCCACGAGCTGGGCTTCCTAGATTAAAAAAGATCCTTGGCAACCTCCTCTCCTGCTTCTCCATATTCATTGCCTGTTAGCAAGCTGAAGCAACGTCTCCAAATATAACACAAGCTGGGTTGTTGGGGGTTTTTTGATGAAAAAAAATGTGCAAAAGATCAAGGAGAAGAGAGGAGAGGAACACAAGAAAGCTGGGGAGGGACTTCTGACAAGGGCTTCTAGTGATAGGAGGAGAGGGAATGGATTGAAGCTTGAGGAGGGGAGATTGAGACTGGAGATGAGGAAGAAATTCTGTAGAGTGAGGGTGGGGAAGACACTGGCACAGGTTGCCCAGGGGGGCTGTGGATATCCCCTCCCTGGAGGTGTTCCAGGCCAAACTGGATGAGGCCTGGGCTGGTGGGAGGTGTCCCTGCCCATGGCAGGGGGGTTGGAAGTGGATGGCCTTCAGTCCAGGAAGGATTCTGAGGGGCTGGAGCAGGTCCAGAGAAGGGCAACCAAGCTGGGGAAGGGTCTGGACAACAGGGCTGGGGAGGAGCAGCTGAGGCAACTGAGTGAGTTTGGTCTGGAGAAGAGACCAAAGGGAGACCTTCTGGCCCTCTAAATCCCTGAGAGAAGGTGGGAGTCAAGTGGGGCTGGTCTCTTCTCCCAAGGAACAAGCAGCAGTACAACAGGAAATGGCCTCAAGTTGTAGCAGGGGAGGTTTAGGTTGGACATTAGAAGAGATTTCTTCACCTAAAGGGTTCTCAATGTCTGGCACAGGCTGCCCAGGGAGGTGGTTGAATCCCACCCCTGGAGGATGCTGAGGCATGGTAGTGAGGGCCATGGTTTAGCCCTAGCCCTGGCAGAGGTCCAGAATCGTTGGAGTTTATCTGGAAGGTCTTTTCCCACTGAAACCATTCTCTGATCCTGCAGAGCATGAGCCCAGCTGCTGGGTACCTGTGCACAACAGCTGCAGGCTTTGACCAGCAGCACTCAGCAGGTCTGAACCTGGATCTCTTCTGGTTGCCATGCACATCAGCACTCTCTCTGCTGGGTTATACCCACAGTGGGTGGTCAACAAGAACCACCACAAAGCACAGCCCTGCAGCAGCAAGCTCTTGGGGACCACCACCCCAGCAGCCTTCCTAGAAGAAATTCCCATTTCTGAGTGGCCAGTGGAACACAGCAGAACTTTAGGATTGCCTGAATCTAACTGGAGCCCCACTTGAGATGAACACCTAGGATCAAAAGCTGCCTAACAACAAGCAGCAGCACCCCGAGGTCATCAACCTCCTTTCAAACCAGAATCAACTGCATGGACAAAAGAGAAAGGCAGGATCCATCCCATGCCTGTAACCCAAAATGCAGGGGTTTGAGGGGGTGCTGCCAAGGCTTCTGCAGGGGGTCAGGTACCACAACCACAGTTCATGACTACTGAAAGTGGTTGCACTTCTGCATCTCCTACCCACAGGCTGTGTGAGACTTGAAGGCTCAAGCCCAGCAGGAAGCAAGCAGAGCTTACAACAGAGATACTCTGTGCCTGCTGTTCTTCCACCCCTTCAGGCACCTCTCCTGAGCAAGAGGGGAGTTGGAAGAGGGGAAGAAATTCTTTTGGTTTGCTCTTCCATTCTCAGGGCATATCAAGTGGCTGAGTCACCATCCCTGGGATGTGTTTAAAGGTCCTTAGGGATAGAGTTCAGTGGTGAACTAGGTAGGGTAGGGTTAATGGTTGAACCTGATGGTCTTTTCCAGCCTGAATGATTCCATCATTCTATTCTAAGCGACTTCACTCTTCAGACTCCTAAAACCAGGTTAAAATTGGATGCAAACATTTCCTTCCCAGCAGTTTATATTTGGGACAACCCAAGATTCATGTAAAAAGGTCACTGGATAATGAATTAAACCCTCCCAACATGTCCATCATCAATGCCAGAGGCGCCAGCTGCTCCTAACTACCCAGGAGGCTGCTGCTGCGTGTGCTGAGCAGATCTGCAGCACAGCAGCACTCCTGAGCCTGGCTGGCAGGTGGGCAGGACACTGCAAGGTGAAAGGCACCAGGTGATTGCTGCATGCTCTCCAAAGCCCAGGTCGGGAAGGTTTCAGCACCTACACCAGGTCTGTTTTCCCTCCTGCACATCCATCACAGCCTGCCCCCACGATCTGCCTGCAGCTTCCAGACAGTTCAAATCAGCAGAGCTTCAATAATCCCTGAGTCACAGATCCGAGGCTTCAAAAGGCACAGTGGGAGGAACAGCCACATCTGGACCAGGATCAAAGCCACAAAGGTCTGATCAGCCCTGCGGGCAGCCCTGGCTCTCTGCATCTCAGGACGCGATGCCACCGCCCAGAGTCACCTGCTGCTCACTGTCACCTCTCTGCCTGCCACCCCACCCTGTGTAGGCCTGTGCCTCTGGATCCAGCTGGGGCTGGCAGAGGGCTCTGGCTTCTTTCAAGGCTCTGTGGGTCCCCTTTGGTGGCACACAGAGCAACACAGGGCACCCAAAAGCCAAGCCAGACCGAACGACAGAGCCAGTGACAACCACGACCACATCCTGAGCTCTGGCACCAGCACAGGACATGAGAGGGCTGCAGGAGCGCCATGCACCAACCAAGGGATTCCAGATGAAACCAGGTGAGGGCAAGCAAGAAGCACTGACCACCAAGGCACTGTCTGAGGGGGTCAGAGTGCCTCAGCCCAGGGCTTAATGCCCACTCCCAGAGCTCAGGGAACTCATTCCCTCTCACCAGTACTCCACAGCACAGAACACTTATCTCTAATCAGGCTCACTGTAGGGGCACCAGTTCCAATTACAAGCTCCCAGGTCTTCAGACTACAGAGATAGGAACAGGAGTAGGTCACTGAGGAACTCAGAGCTTTTCAAGCACTTCAAGAGGTTGCCACGGAAGCCACCTAGGCACACAGCTCCGTGCCTGTGGTGAATATCCAGCATCTCACTCACAGTGTTGTGAGCTGCTGCTGACACACAGGCAGCTCACCAGAAGCTGACTGGAAGCACTACCTGGCACAATATGACTGTGTGTTCTCACCCTGGCAGGATCCCACAATGGACTGGAAGATCTCCACAGGTCCAACCCCCTGCAAAAGCAGGGTACCCACAGCAGCTTGCCCAGCAGCACAAGGTCCAAGTGGGTTTCAAATCTCTCCAGAGTAGGAGACTCTACAACCCCTCTGGGCAGCCTGCTCCAGGCCTCCAGCACCCTCACAACAATTTTCTTCTCTTCAGACAGAACCTCCTGGGTTCCACCTTGTGCCCATTGCCCCTTGTCCTGTCCCTGGGCACCACTGAGCAGAGTCTGGCCCCAGCCTCCTGCTCCCCAGCCTTTAGCTCTTGCTGAGCATTGCTCAGCTGCCTTCTGGGGCTGCTCTTCTGCAGGCTCTCAGCCCCAGGGCTCTCAGCCTTTGCTCCTCACAGGGCTGCTCCAGGCCCCACAGCAGCTTTGTAACCTCCACTGGACTCTCTTCAGTAGTTCTCTGCCTCTCTTGACCTGGGGAGCCCAGAACTGGACTCCAGACGTGTCCTCCCTAGGGCATAACACAAGGGGAAGAGAACCTCTCTCAACCTGCTGACCACACTCTGAACAGGAGCTACTGGCCAGGGGCATGGCTAAAGCCTCCCGCACGAACTGAGCAGCACTGGCTCAGTTTCCATCATGGGATTCAGCATAGCAGGGAGGATTCAGGCACAAGGCAGCACGAGGACTGAGTGCTTTGGTTCAACAAAGCCCTACAGCATCTCAAGATTTGCTGAACCTCTGACAAACTGAGTGCTGAAGAACAGAAAGAAATGAAACCAAATGAAAGCTCTCTGGAGAACCAGAAGCAGGCTTCTCCCATACATGAGGAATTCTGCCACCACTTGCAGCCTTCAGTGGGTCCTTCACTTGCCTTCTAAAGGCTTCTGCCACCACCATGAAACACACACACAGGGTCACTGTAACTACTTTGCATTTTTAATTCTTTTCTCTCAAAGCATCCAGCCAGCAGAACATCAGCAGAGCTTCAGAAGCTGCACAGCTCCCTGTTAGTAAGCAGGCAGTTAATCCACCTCCCTCCACAGAGGCCCAGCACAGCGATTCTGACACATCCACAACACACAGCTCACAGCTAACCTGTTCCAGAGGGGCAGCAACCCCCCCTGGACCAACAGGGGCAGCACAAACCCGGACCAGAAGGCCAGCAACCCGCCCCCTGGACCAACAGGGGCAGCACAAACCCGGACCAGAAGGCCAGCAACCCGCCCCCTGGACCAACAGGGGCAGCACAAACCCGGACCACAAGGCCAGCAACCCCCACTGGACCAACAGGGGCAGCACAAACCCGGACCAGAAGGCCAGCAACCCGCCCCCTGGACCAACAGGGGCAGCACAAACCCGGACCAGAAGGCCAGCAACCCGCCCCCTGGACCAACAGGGGCAGCACAAACCCGGACCACAAGGCCAGCAACCCCCACTGGACCAACAGGGGCAGCACAAACCCGGACCAGAAGGCCAGCAACCCCGCCCTGGACCAACAGGGGCAGCACAAACCCGGACCAGAAGGCCAGCAACCCCCCCCTGGACCAACAGGGGCAGCACAAACCCGGACCAGAAGGCCAGCAACCCCGCCCTGGACCAACAGGGCCAGCACAAACCGGGACCAGAGGGCCAGCACAAACCGGGACCAGAGGGCCAGCACAAACCGGGACCAGAGGGCCAGCACAAACCGGGACCAGAGGGCCAGCACAAACCGGGACCAGAGGGCCAGCACACCGGGACCAGAGGGCCAGCACAAACCGGGACCAGAGGGCCAGCACAAACCGGGACCAGAGGGCCAGCACACCCCACTGGACCAACAGGGGCAGCACCTCCTGCTTGCAAAGTGCTAAACTCAAGGAAGCTCAACGGTGCCTTTGTTTGGATGCATCAGCAATGGAAAGAAAGCTCTAATCTAGGAACAAGAGAGCAGAAATCATTTGGTTAAAGACTGAAGCTGGGGTTGAACATTTCAGACAGGAGCTGCTGGACTTACCCTGCAGTGATTTTCCCAATCCCTGGCCCAGCTTCCAGCCATGTTTCTGCAGTAAGCGATGTCCAATATTATCCTGACAGACAGAACAGAGAAAACAAACCAAAAATATTCCAATAATATATTCTTCCCTTCCCACTGACATTAAACATGTGATGAGCAAGAGAGCTTTGACTTCTTTTTGGTTTGGTTTGTTGGTTGGTTTGTTTTTTTTTTACTTCTACATATATACAGGCATGCAAAAAGAAAAATTGCTACTAAAAAAGGCAATTTCTATGCCCAAGAAAAGGGAAAGACAAATGTCACAAAATTGCTGGCTGGAGGTTGGGTTTTTTTTCTGGGAGGGGGAGGAGGAGGAGGAGGAGGAAGGGGAAGGGGAAAAGGGAAGATGGGGAACTCAGGGAGGGTCACTTTCTGATGGTGTGTTGGGCAAACTTTTGTGCCTCACTAGGAAAAGGATTCAAAATATCCAAAACTCAAGGGGCTCGGAGGGGACAAGAATCAACCTCAAGTGGCTCAGGGGGGACACCCCGACCGGCTCGACCCTGACGGGCTCGGAGGGGACACCCCACCGAACTCAAGGGACTCGGAGGGGACACCCCCAGCTCGGACTCAAGGGGCTCGGAGGGGACAAGAATCAACCTCAAGGGGCTCGGAGGGGACACCCCGACCGGCTCGACCCCGACTGGCTCGGAGGGGACACCCCACCAAACTCAAGGGGCTCGGAGGGGACACCCCGACCAGCTTGACCCCGACCGGCTCGGAGGGGACACCCCCAGCTCGGACTCAAGGGGCTCAGAGGGGACAAGAATCAACCTCAAGTGGCTCGGAGGGGACACCCCGACTGGCTCGACCCCGACGGGCTCGGAGGGGACACCCCACCAAACTCAAGGGGCTCAGAGGGGACACCCCCAGCTCGGACTCAAGGGGCTCGGAGGGGACAGCCCGATCAGCTCGACCCTGACCAGCTCGGAGGGGACACCCCCAGCTCGGACTCAAGGGGCTCGGAGGGGACACCCCGATCGGCTCGACCCCGACCGGCTCGGAGGGGACATCCCACCCTCCAACTCGACAGGCTCGGAGGGGACACCCCACCAAACTCAAGGGGCTCGGAGGGGACACCCCCACCTCGGACTCAAAGGGCTCGGAGGGGGAAAAAAAAAGTCAAACACAAAGAGCATGGAAAACCAAAAGCAGTCAGTGGATCGGGGGAAAAACCAAAAGCAGTCAGTGGATCGGGGGAAAAACCAAAAGCAGTCAGTGGATCGGGGGAAAAACCAAAAGCAGTCAGTGGATCGGGGAAAAACCAAAAGCAGTCAGTGGATCGGGGGGGGGAAAAACCAAAGCAGTCAGTGGATCGGGGGAAAAACCAAAGCAGTCAGTGGATCGGGGGAAAAACCAAAAGCAGTCAGTGGATCGGGGGAAAAACCAAAAGCAGTCAGTGGATCGGGGGGAAAACCAAAAGCAGTCAGTGGATCGGGGGGAAAAACCAAAAGCAGTCAGTGGATCGGGGGAAAAACCAAAAGCAGTCAGTGGATCGGGGGAAAAACCAAAAGCAGTCAGTGGATCGGGGGAAAAACCAAAGCAGTCAGTGGATCGGGGGGAAAACCAAAAGCAGTCAGTGGATCGGGGGAAAAACCAAAAGCAGTCAGTGGATCGGGGGGAAAACCAAAAGCAGTCAGTGGATCGGGGAAAACCAAAAGCAGTCAGTGGATCGGGGGGAAAACCAAAAGCAGTCAGTGGATCTGGGGAAAAACCAAAAGCAGTCAGTGGATCTGGGGAAAAACCAAATCAAAAGATTTGAAAAATCAAAATCAAAGGGAAAAAAAAAACACTAAAAAAAGGCAAATGTGGGAGGGGAAAAAAAAGAGAAAGTACCAATACAATTTTACAGTAAATTAATTCATAACCAAATAAAAAGCCTAAAATCAAGTTAAATGTCTACAATCATTTCCATCACCTACACAGCACCTCTTAGGATTTGTGGCCATTGGGGTTTGGGGGTGGGGGGGATGGGGGATGTCAAGAAAATCTACCAAGGTGGTTGTTCAGTTGGTTAGTTGTTTTTTGTGTGTGTGTGTGTCAAGGCTTTTGAGAAGGCTGAGTTGTAAGTGCAAGACTGCCCCACCACTAGGAACCAAAACACAACCAGAGCAAAATCCAGGCTAGACTTGATTGGGGTTTATACATGTGTGTGTATATATATATATATAAAAACTAGCATGCAGCCAATATTAAACTGAAAAAAGAAAACAAAAACAACAACAAAAAACCCAACAACAGTGAGGTTAGTTAAAAAAAAAAGGAAACAATAGGAAATAAATAATAATAATTAAAAAAAAACCAAAACCAAAGTAAAAAGAAACTAAAATAAAAAAAATCAATAAACAAAATGAGCTCAAGCACAGACTCTGGGTGATGCATTTCACATGGAAACTAACAAAATACTAAGATGTTAGAATGAAACAGGCCTAGCAAGTAAGTTAACAGCAGGAACCATTAGTGCATGGAGGGGAAAACAATAAGCAGAATGTCTCATCCTCGGGGGGGGGTGGGGGGGGTGGAGGGGGGGCAAAGAAAAAAACACAAGCTGGTTTGGAATCAATGCAGCAATTCAGTGCCAGCTTCTCAACGTAGGGCGGAGCAGGGCTCTGCCTGCTGTGGGTTGTGGTTTCATCACAGAATGGGGCTGGGGGGGGAGAAGGGATTCCCAAAGGTCATCCAGGCCAACCCCCCTGCAGGCAGCAGGGGCATCCTCCAATAGATCAGGTTGCTCAGAGCCTGTCCAGCCTGACCTTGAACATCTCCAAGCACGAGGCCTCAACCACATCTCTGAGCAGCCTGTTGCAGTGCTCCACCACCCTCACTCTAAAGAATCTCTTCTCATCTCCAGTCTCAGTCTCCCCTCTCCCAGCTCAAAGCCATTGCTCCTCGTCCTGCCACTCCCAGCCCTTGTCAAAAGTCCCTCCCCAGCTCTCCTGGAGCCTTTCAGGTACTGGAAGGCTGCTCTGAGGTCTCCTTGGAGCCTTCTCTTCTCCAGACTGAACAGCTCCAACTCTCTCAGCCTTTCCCCACAGGGGAGGTTCTCCAGCCTCTGATCCTCTTTGTGGCCTCCTCCAGACCCTCTCCAGCAGCTCCAGGCCCTTCTTGTGCTGGGGGCCCCAGAATTGGAGGCAGTGCTGCAGGTGGGGTCTCAGCAGAGCAGAGGGCAGAATCCCCTCCCTGTGCTGCTGCTCTCCCTGCTCTGGATGCAGCTCAGCACACAGCTGCCTGCTGGGCTGCCAGGGACCAGTGCTGCCTCCTGGGGAGTTTGTCATCAACTGACACCCCCCAAGTCCTTCTCTTCTGGGCTGCTCTCCAGCCACTCCTTGGCCAGCCTGGATTTGTGCTTGGGAGTGCCCTGACCCAGGTGCAGGACCTCACACTTGGCCTTGTTGAACTTCATGAGGTTGGCTTGGGCTCACCTCTGCAGCCTGTCCAGGTCCTTCTGGATGGAACCCTTCCCTCCAGTATTTCTAATCCAAATCCAGCCTCTTGACAGCAGTGGTGCTTTTCACTCACTCCAGACTGTAGAAAATGACCACACAGCTTGCAGACTTTGGTGAATCAGCCTGAAAGACAGGATCTTCCCAAGGATGCTGGCTGCATGGGTAGGGGTTTCCTCAAAAAATATTCCATCAAGTACCACTTCCATAGTGGTTTGGTTTTTTCTGCTATGGCATTAAACTAGTTGGTTTGTTTTGATGCCTTTTTCAAGGCAAGAGAGAACAGCTTCCACACCCTACCACCTCTCCCAAGGACATGGAATCACAAGGGTTGGAAGGGATCTCTAGAGATCACCTATCTGGAAAAGTGTGTCCAGTTCTGGGTTCCCCAGTTCAAGAGGGACAGGGAACTACTGGAGAGTTCAGTGGAAGGCTATGAGGATGATGAAGGCAGGCTGTGAGACCTGAGGCTGTTTAGTCTGGAAATGAGA
Organism: Colaptes auratus; assembly: GCA_015227895.2. NCBI lineage: Eukaryota > Metazoa > Chordata > Aves > Piciformes > Picidae > Colaptes > Colaptes auratus. The sequence continues at coordinate 3,224,339 of JAAWVA010000042.1, read as the reverse complement.
AGGCTGAGAGGTGACCTTATCAATGCCTATAAATATCTGAGGGGTGAGTGGCTGTTGAGGAGGATGGGGCCTGTCTCTCTTCAGTGATAGTCAGTGACAGGATGAGGGACAATGGCTGTACACTCAGACACAGGAGGCTCCACCCCAACATGAAGAGAAACTTCTTTGCTGTGAGGCTGCTGGAGGCCTGGAGCAGGCTGCCCAGAGAGGCTGTGGAGTCTCCTTCTCTGGAGAGATCTCAAACCCACCTGGATGCCTTCCTGTGTGACCTGCCCTGGGTAATCCTGCTTTTCAGGAGGGTTGGACTCAATGATCTTTGGAGGTCCCTTCCAACCCCTACCATTCTATGATCTAGAGAGAAGTAGGGTTACATGGGAGAAAAAAACCCACAATAACTAAAAGAAAAGTAAGGAAATACTTGGGAATAATAAAAGCTTAAACCAGTCTATGCCAAAAGAAAAAAGAGGAAAACTTCACAACTCTGGATTCCAACCACACCACCATGGAGGAGCTCAGCAGTTGGGAAGGGTTTGGCAAACTTACCTGGCAAACACATCTGCTGCAGCTCGCTCTGCACCAGCCACAACCACAGCCAGGCCCTTCCCACTGAGAGCCCAGAGAGCTGGGGGGGTGGGGAGGTGTGAGAGGAGTTGTGGAGAACACCCTAATTGTTCTACCCCAGCATCCCAAGCGTGGCTGACAAAGGAGTATTGAAGCCAGCTCTAAAAAGGCAGCGCTGCCAAAAATGGCTGCTTTGATTCTTGGGGGGGGTGGGGGGGGGAGGGGAGAGGGTGTGGGGGGAAGAAAGAAATAAATAAATGAAAAGGAAAGGACAAGGAGCACTTTTGGAGCCTTTGGCTGGGTGGAGATGAGACATTGTGCTGACTGTGTTGTGTTATGAATGCACTAAAATAAAAGACAGATGAAGCAAGTAGGCTATTTCCAAAAGCAGTGCAAGTGGAGTGAAAGCATTTCCATACGAACTGGCTTTAAAAACTGGGCTGTCAAAAGAACAGTTAAATGTGACACAAAGTAAGAAACTGTCCAATCACTAATGGTAGTTCTTTTATTTTATTTCTTTTTTTTTTTTTTTGCTTTTATCTCTTTTTTTCTTTCTTTTCTTTTTCCCTTTTATTTTCTTTTTTTTTCTTTCTTTTCTTTTTCCTTTTTATTTTCTTTTTTTTTCCTTTTTTTCTTCCTTTTTTCTTTTTCCTTTTTCCTTTTTATTTTTCCTTTTTTTTTTTTTTCCTTTTTTTTTTTTTTTCCCTTTCCTTTTCCTTTTTCTTTTCTTTCCCTTTTGTTTTTTTTTTTTTTTTCTTTTTCCTTTTTTTTTTGCTTTGTTTTCAATTCACTGCTTGCAAGTAATGTATTTATTAAAGAAGAGTGAAAAGCATAAAAGAAATTCAACAAGTCAAGACAGCTGGGAGATTCGAGAGCGGTGTGTTGTGACTGACACAGTGAAGGGGAAGGAGGGGAGAAGGGGGAAAGGGAAAGGGGGGGGGGGGGGGAGGGGGAATAAATGTTAAGGGGAGGGGAAGAAAAAATAAAAAAAGGAAAAAAAAAAAGAAGAAAAGAAAAAGAACTTTAGAAGGGTTATACACATTAGCACCACTCTTACAAAGCCACTCAAGAGGATGGTCACCAGTTGTTTGGCAGAAATTGCAATTGCACTGGAATGGTACCCAGGAATGAGGGGGTTCCTCCCCTCCCCACCCCCCAAGTCATTCCCATTTTTTTTTTTAAGGAGTGAAATCTCTTCCTGATTTGAAGTAGTCTCAATTTGGGAACTTGGTCTAGTGGGAGGTGCCCCTGCCCATGGCTGAGGGGTTGGAACTAGATCACAGTCTCACCAAGGCTGGAAGAGACCTCAAAGGTCATCGAGTCCAACCTGGCACCACAGACCCCATCACCAGACCATGGCACCAAGTGCCACGTCCAATCTCCTCTTGAACACCTGATGATGATCTCTGAGGTCTCTTCCAACCCCAACCATTCTATGAATCCATGAAATGGAAAAATCTTCTGATACCCTGAAGAGGGAGAACAACCCTAAGAGTTTAACTTTAACATCTCAGCTGGGACCTAGCTGTGAGTCTGATTTCTAGCCTTGTTCTACCTTCCTCCTCCGGCTCAAATGGCTACCACAGCCCTCTCTCAGAGGCAGGGCTGCTCAAGCCTGCCCTAGAAATTCCCTTATGGAAGGCCAAGCTTGCTGGGCTCCTACCTGAGAGCTGTTTTGCAAACCCTGCAGGACTGGGGAGCAGCCAGGGATAGTAAGACCAAAATGTGACAGGGGGCAGCAAATGTTCCAGCAGCTGGGAGCTTGTGGTGAAACTGCATTTTGAAGTTGAAGGTTTGTAACCTTCTGGGCTCTTTCACACAGGAAAGATGTGGTTTTCACACCAAACTTCCTGCCCATGTGAAGAACTGCCATTCCTTTTCAATCAGCTATCCTCACCTTCTAAGCAATGAAGAGGTGCAGGGAGCTCCAAAGCCATCATCAGCCCAAGGAGGAAATCCCCCTGGAGAGCTGACCTGAGTCTCACTTTCTACCCTTTGGAACTCCTTGTGATACAGGCACCACAAAAGTCCTTCAGGCAGCCACAAGAAGTCTTCAAATGGGTGTTGAGTGAGCAAGGAGCTCTCCTTCACTGTCCAAGCTACTGACAACCCCAGCACGATCTGCCAGGGCACCAGTCACAGAGACATGCTGGACACCAGACTGCGGGGTGCTCAGCAGGCCCTCAATGGAACCATTTCCACCTCCTGGCACTGCTCTCCCAGCTGGGGAGCTGTTCAGTAAGGATCATTTCAATTTACAGACAGATCTTTTGCATTACAGGGGGAGCATTCCTTTTCCAAAAGCCTCCAGGAAATGGAAAGGTCTTGACCTCACCCAAACTTCACAGGAGCCGGCTAAGCTACTTTGGAAAAGCCTCATCCAGAGTTACCTTCTCCAGCAGCTCAAACCAACCTCCTCATTTCCCCATCCTAAGCCCTGGCTGCTTTCCATGGTTATCAGAGCCTGGATGGGGGTCTTGGTGCCAGGGTTTAGTTGGTTGGGTGGTCTTTTCCAACCTGGTTAATTCTATTCTATTCTATCCATGATTCCTGATGGGAATACCTCTTGCTGACCAAGAAGAAGACACATTCAATGAGGAGCTGGGTACAATGGAAGGTTTGGTGATGCCATAGGTGGGATACAATCCACAGTGGGCAGGTTGAGCTGTGCTGTGGATATACCAAGCAGTAGTTTTACCCAACACAGGTTTGCCATGAGGTCCCCCCCCCACGTATTGTGCCCACACCATCCACCCCTGAGCAGCAACCATCCGACTCTTGAGTGGGCTGTAAGCTGTGCTGACTGTGTATGGAGGAATCTAGAAGCAAGGACTGGATGCTACTGGGTGAACCCATGCAAATAAAGAGGTTGAAGAGATTCCCCAAACAAAACCTAGAGCTCACTACAGATGACACAATGAAAGACCAGAGAGAAAAGCCCAATAGTAATGCTACACCATTCAGCTTCAAGAAGCACGTTATTATAGCGCTGTCCACAGATGGCTACTGCTAAATGTCAAATCAGCAGCCTCATCAAATGACACTTTGGAACTAGTGGAGTCCACAGATCTGTACAGATATCAGTGCAACAAAGCCCAGCCTCGGCTCCTCAAGCCACCTCCCAACAGCTGGGAGCCTCCCCCTGCCACCAACTGACGCCTGATCCCTGCGTGCTCGAGGGGCTCCTGCTGTAACTGAGAATTAGGAGGGGGTGGGGGGAAAGGACATTTGTTAGCTGGGACAAGGACAAGCTACCAAGCTTCCAGAACAGGTGGGAGATTGGCACTCTGGCCTCCAACCTGCAGTGGTGACAGCTCGGGTGCACTGCCTGACGCTCCGCGTGCTGCCTGTGCAGGCAAAGGGCTGCTTCTGGTGCTGGCTCTAGGGGGATGTTGCTACCTGCTACTCCACCTGCACTGCTGGGACAAAGAAAACCCTAAATTCACAGCAACAAGTGTCAGGAAACAAGGAGAAATGAGGAGTAAGGTGAAGAAAATCTGGATTCTATTTAAGCTGCAATACTTTGTGGCTTCCAGTCGAGGTACCTGGACTCGGTGCGCTTGCAATACTTTCCAACAAATCATGCAGCATCTTGAATTTCAAACCAAAGGGCCTAAGTGGCTCTGGTTTGCCAAGGACACCGACAGGAGGAGTCAGTGCAAGCACAGCAGCTTTCAAACCAGAGCACAACAACACACCAAAAAAAAAATTCCCAATTGTGGGGATGGGAGGGAAGAAAATATCAGTATTTGCAGCTATGAAGAGTCCATTGATATGAAATATTTCTTCAACTAGTAATGGAAAATAGCTGGCTCCTTGGCTTGGGCTGTGAACATCCCCTGGCTCCTGGCAGCTCTGCTCTCAGCAGTGTGCTCTGCTTCTAGTCGCATCTCTCAGTCCGGACAGCTTTGGCCTAAACAAGCTGTCCAAAACAGGACCTCCACCCAGCAGCAGCTAATTGAGGGCACCTTTCAACATTGTAATGATCTGTAGACTCCCAAACCTATTTTTCCAGCCACCTTTGAGTTGCATGCTGTAGCAGTACAGTCAGCACCTCTCAACAGGTAATGCTGCAGAGATGGATCTCGCCTCAGCGGGGTTGGCAATAAGCGCTGCAAGGGAACCCCCTCTGCCCCTGCCATTCCCAAATGCCAGCTGCCTTCAGCCCTTAAAGCATTCCATATCACTAAGATGTGAGAAGCTGCAGGAAGCATATTTAAGAGACTGTTCTTAATACACTTTCCAGTCTGTAGAATAATCAAACTTGAAGCTTTAACTGGGAGGAGCTCTGATCAGCTGCGGTTGCAAACAGCCTTCCTCACACAGACATCTGTCACCCAAATCATTTCCATAATGTGAGGCACAGGCTCTTACTCACTGCTCTGAGCAGATTCCTTTCTAAAGGTCACTTGAACTGCTAACAGAGAACTGGTTAAGGATTATAAACCAATTTGTTAACGTTGCAAATATTTAGATGGGTGGCATTTGCAAATTAGAGGCTTGCCCTTGCTCCTTCCTCTCGATTTCAGCTCACGGATGTCATCCCCTCCTGGGTGAGCAAACTGCACTAAATACAAGCTGGGGGAAAAAAAAGCCCCAAGCCCCAAAAGCAGCAGGATAATCATCTCTTTCCTGGGGAAAAAATCCTGCAGGAGAGGTGCACCACTGAACTCTGAGATGGAGAGGTCCTTCTTTTGCTGGGTGTCCTTTGCCAATTCAAAAAGCACACAGGTCAGTAGCAGCGTGGAAGCAGAACCATTTCCACCTGCCAAGATGATTCATGCTTTCCCAGCTACAGAATTTAAGCAGCACTAATGCATTTATTGAAGATTAAAAGTGAGCAGGTTGTTTCTGACACAGGGCTTGTTCAGGAGATTAGAAATCACCCTGTGCAGCACTCACCGCATTCACGTTCTGGGAGCAGCCCATGGAGCCAGCTCAGGTACTCTGACCGAGCATGGCTGCCGTGACAAAGCAGGACAGGAAACTACTGAGCTCTGTCACTCCATCCAAGGGCTGTGTGTCCCAGGTTGGGGTTTGACATCTCAAATGCTTGTCTCTCTTATTAGAATCAATGAATCATGGAATAGTTTGGGCTGGAAGGGGCCTCCAAAAGTCATCACTACAGACAATGGTGAAACAAAGTGGATTTTAAAGAGCAATTTGAGGTTTTAACTCTTGCTCCTTCTGAAGAACTAAGCCATTCCCTCATCCACCCCATCAAAGTGCTTTTAAAGGTAACTATTAGGCTGAACTGAGCTCACTAAACCCTACCCCAAAAGCTGTAAAGATTAATATGTCCCAGCAGTTGGCCAGGGAGACATACACCAATCAAATCTTACAGCCAGAACTGAATTTACTGTTTCTGTCACAGCTCAACGTTAATCAAACTGCAACAAACGAGGATCCAAGCTGCCCTGGGAGCCTGTGCTGCCAGGTCCTGTGCCAATGTTTTACAGACTCCTGCAGGCATCACTCCCTCCAGAACACCAGAGAGATGGCATCTGTGCCCACCTCTACTCCTCCGTTTGGGAAAGCACTTTTAGCACTCAGCTAAACCAGTCTGGGCCGAGCTGCATTTGAATTCTTTTGAAATGCCAATTTCCAGCATGGCAACCAAGAAGCACTCCTCATGATATTTAGGTAAAGAAACAAGCTTGGCATTTTAATTAAGCTCCCCACCTCCCAGTGTTTTAAGATTGAAGTATTCAGGAGAACATTGAATACCAATTCCATCTCTGCAGCATTATCTCATGCGTCATCAATTACTGCCATGCCTAAATCTAGCATCATGCCAGCACATTAAGACAGGAGGTACTATATGCAGTGTTCACTGGACCAGAAGAACAGAAATAAGAAGGGGGAGGGGGAAAAGAAAGGAACCTAGAGAAGAAATTAAAAAAGGCAGACCGTGCAATACAAACCAGATCATGGCTGCTTAGCTAATATGGGCCAACTGCTGCGGAAGAAAAACGTCGAACACCCCAAGTTGTGTAAATTTCTGTGTAAACATCTAAACACGCACACACAAACACACACAACACCAACCTACACACCAAAGAACCAGCTAGAGAACCCAGCCTGGCCTAGCACTGAGTGCACACTAACAGAGAGCTTCAGTTATTCAACAGGGAAGGGACACGCTGAACGAGGATTTGGGGTTTCGGAACAAAAACTCTGCCCTGAAGCAGGGCACCTGTGGTGGGTTGCGATTTCCCCCCCCCAACATTAACTCAGTGACCCTCAATGTTTGGAATCAGAGAATTGTCAGGGTTGGAAGGGACCACAAGGATCATCTAGTTCCAACCCCCCTGCCATGATGGGCAGGGACACCTCACATTCCAGGTTTTCTCCCTCTCGCACAAACTTAGTTAAAGCTAAAGGCCAAGGCTGGGGCCAGCTTAGGTTGTGCCCAAGAGCAGCAGAAGGAGCTTTGCAAAGATGAAAATTAGGAAGTTTGAAATGGTAAAACTGAGCAAAAAAATTGTCATTCTTCCCCATCTTATGGCCATGCTCTTCAGAGCTGACTCAAAGCAACTGCTGTACAGGAGCTCCCAGTGCAGCTTCAGGGTCACAGGGGAGCGCTTCTGTACTGCCTGGCCTCAGCCTAACACTTGGCTTGAACCAATCTGTTCATTTGCAAAAGAATAGAAACTTAAAGAATAAAAAAAGAGATCAAAATCTATTTCGCTACCCTGTTTCCACCAGCTTTGTCTAGGAATTTACCTGAGTCTTTAAAGAAAAAGGGGGGGTGTGGATTGTCTAGGAAGGAACATTTGCAATCATCTCTGAAGCATCCTCTTGAACTAAAATTTCCAACATCCTTCAGTTTTAGACCAACTCAGCCATTAAATCCCAGGCCCACTTGATCTCAGCATGCAATTTACCACCAAAAATTAACCCTGTGCTGCCAGGAAGAGGCTGGCTCCTACCCCATTGGACTGCATTCACATCAAGTACCATCCGAGCAGGGCCTAATCTCTGGTGGGTGGCTGATGCCGGGGGGTGCCTTACCGATTCGATCGGCTTGTCTAGAGACGCCTGCTCTATCTCCAGGTGCCCTTCTTCGTACTGATCAAAGTGATTGCCCTGGGAAAGAAAAACACAGTTAGTTCCACGGCACAGAACCTGCTGCCAAGAGCCTGCTGCGGTGATTCAGCTTCACAGATTCACAGAGCGGTTTGGGGTTGGAAGGGACTTCGAAGATTCACAGATTGCATCAGCTTGGAAGGGACCCTCCAAGGGCTTCTTGTCCAACCCCCTGCAGTCAGCAGGGACATCTCCAACTGGATCAGGCTGTCCAGGGACACATTGAGTCTGATACCGATTGTATCCACAGACAGGCCCCCAACCACACCCCTAGGCAACCTGTGCCAGCATCTCACCACTCTCACCCAGTTCCAACCCCCTGCCATGGGCAGGGACACCTCCCACCAGCCCAGGCTGCTCAAGGCCTCATCCAACCTGGCCTTCAACACCTCCCACAACCTCCCTGGACAACCTGTGCCAGTGTCTCCCCACTCTCACTGGAAAGAACTTCCTCCTAATCTCCAGTTTAAATCTCCCCTCCTCAAGCTTAAATCCATTCCCCCTCATCCTATCACAGAGTTGTGGCTGTTCAAGCCTGGAGAAGTGAAGACTCTGGGGAGACCTGAGAGCTGCATATCTGAAAGGGACCTGTAGGAAAGCTGGGGAGGGACTGTTCACAAGGGTCTGTGGGGATAGGACAAGGGGCAATGGTTTGAAACTGGGATTAGACATGAGGAGGAAGTTCTGCACAATGAGGGTGGTGAGACACTGGAACAGGTTGCCCAGAGGTGGTGGTGTCCCTGTTCCTGGAGACATTCCAGGTCAAACTTGATGTGGCCCTGGGCAGCCTGCTCTAGTTGGAGATGTCCCTGCTGAGTGCAGGGAGGTTGGACAAGATGACCTCTGAGGGTCTCTTCCAATCCGCTGCACTCTGTCACGCTGCGATCGGTGCTGTATTCCTTTTGCTAGCAGATGTGTTTATTAAAGACAGGCTCAATTCACTCCAGAGGCTATAAAAGCAAAACTTCCAATAATTATTCCACAAACTAAGCCAGTTTGATGTCAGTCATGAACTAGAGAAGCTGGCAGAGTACCAAGCATTTACAATGGCCACACACTGGAGATTTTACCTGTAGAATGACTATGAAAACACTGGCCAGTGCTGGCCAGCACACAGGACAGGCAGGAAGAACTCACCCCCACCACCCCCACAAAGAGTTTTCTCCTATCTTTTCTCTTGAAGGGTTTCCCTACAGCAGGGAATCCAAATTGCTTGAGGCATACAAGTGATTTCACACACCTTAAGCCAACCAAATCCCACAGTGGTACCAAAGGAAACCTCTCTCCATGCCCACAGCACTTGTCCATGCTGGGTAGCTGCACAGTGATCCCCCAACACGCTAAAGAGCTGTTTGGTTCCACCTCTAGCAGCCCACCAGCAGCTGAGTAGAACACAGAACAGAACTGTTTGTCCCAGAGGTCCCAGCTTAAAGCAGTTATGAGCATAGCACCCAAAGCTGCTGTGTGGGAAGTGACAGGCATGAGGCACAGGCCTGAGGAAAGGACATGCAGGGGAGTGCCCCACGCAGGTGTGCAGATCCTCATAGCAAGAAACACAATCATGGAACGGACTGGATTGGAAGGGTCCTCCAAAGCTCATCCAGTCCAACCCCTCTGCAGTCAGCAAGGGCATCCTCCACCAGATCAGGTTGCTCAGACCCTTGTTAACCCTGACCTCAAGGATCTCCAGGCATAGGGCTGCAACCACCTCCCTGAGGAACCTGTTGCAATGTTCCAGCAGCCTCCTGGTGCAGAACTTGTTCCCAATATCCAATCTCAATCTGCTCTGCTCTCATTTCAAACCACTGCACTTCCTGTCACTGCAGGCCTTTGTAAACAGTCCTTCTGCAGCCTTCTTGTAGCCCCTTCAGGTACCTGAATAGACTAGAATTAACCAGGTTGGAAAAGACCTCAGAGATCATCATGTCCAACTTATCACCCAACACCATCTGATCAGCTAAACCATGGCACCACAGGCCTCATCCAGGCTCTTCCTAAACACCTCCAGGGATGGGGACTCCACCACCTCCCTGGGCAGCACATTCCAATGGCCAATCTCCCTCTCTGTGAAGAACTTCTTACTAACATCCAGCCTAAACCTCCCCTGGCACAGCTTGAGACTGTGTCCTCTTGTTCTGGTGCTGCTTGCCTGGCAGAAGAGACCAAACCCCACCTGGCTACAACCTCCCTTCAGGTAGTCTTCTCAGACCCTCTTCTCAAGGCTGAACAACCCTAGCTCCCTCAGCCTGTCCTTGCAGCAGAGGTGCTCCAGCCCCTCCAATCATATTTGTGGCCCTCAAAAATGCTGCAAAGAGGAACGAACCCCAGCACCTTGCTTCCTTTTGTTCTTGGAGCAACTCAATGGAACATCTTTAGTCCTACAGGGTGGGCCTGAAGTAGACAGGACAATTAAGCAGGATTGCCATGATGCTGTGCACAGGGCAGCCTCTCCCTGCCCAACATAAGCACAACACAGCAGGCACTGGAGTGGAGAATGCAGTCAGAGAATCGTAAAATCATTCAGGTTGGAAAATACCTTCAAGATCATCAAGTCCAACCATTAACCCTGCTCTGCTAAGTGCACCACTAAGCCATATCCCCAAGCACATCTACACAGCTTTTAAACACATCCAGGGATGCCTGAGGACCCTTTCAGTGAAAAAAAATATTCCTAATGTGCAACCTAAACCTCCCCTGGTGCAGCCTGAGGCCATTTCATCTCCTCTTATCAGCTTGTTCCTAGGGAGAAGAGCCCAACCCCCATCTCACTGCAACCTCCTTTCAGAGAGCTGTAGAGAGCAATGAGGTCTGCCCTCAGCCTCCTTTGCTCCAGGCTGAACAACCCCAATTCCTTCAGCTGCTCCTCACAAGACCTCTACTCTAGACCCTTCCCCACCTTTGCTGAGCTTCTCTGGGCCTCAGTGTCCTTCTTAATGAGCCCAAAACCAAATACAGTACTTGAGATGTGCCCTCACTAGTGCCCAGGACAGGGGAACAATCGCCTCCCTGGTCCTCTGGCCACACCATTGCTGATCCAGGCCAAGGTGCTGGTGATCATCTGGCCACCTGGGCACACTGGTGGCTCATGTTCAGCTACTTGTCAATCATCAACCCCAGGTCTTTTTCCACTGGGCCGTTTCCAGCCTCTCTGCCCCCAGCCTGGAGTGTTCATGGGGTTGTTGTGACCCAAGTGCAGGAACCAGCACTTGGCTTTGCTGAACCTCACAACTGACCTCAGCCCATCCCATTCAGTCCAAGCCCTGCTGCAGAGTCTCTCTAACCCTCCAGCAGATCAACATTCCTACCAACTTGGTGTTGTCTGCAAACTTACTGAGGGTGCCCTCTATCTCCTCTTCAAGATCACTGAAGTAGTCCCAATACTGAGTCCTAAGGAACACCCTCAGAGGAGTCAAGGAACCCTCCACAACAGCAAAACTCCACCCTCCAGGCTTCTGCCTTTTGCCTTTCACAGAGGGTTGCTGAGCTGGGAGGGCAAAGGGCAGGGTCTGTCCTGCAGAATACCCCTTTGTGCTGAAACACCACAGCCATTTCAGAGAAGAACTCAGCTCTGTTGTAGCTCTGCTGGGATTTCAGAGGTTTCTGAAGCCTCACAGTGCTGGAGATGCACCCAGGTGAACCATCAGACCATTCAGCAGGTCTGTGAGGTAACAGCAAAAGCCACCAGCATTCCACAGCCTGGAAAGGAAAAAAATCCAGCTGCAAACCCAAAAGCAAAACGGGAGATGCCTGCAGCTGAGATCAACACAAAAACCATCAAAGGAGGAATTCCTTCTACAGTTCCTGGGCACTGCCAAGCATCACAGCCCTGTCAACCCCAGAAGGTGCTGTGGCCTGGCTGCCATCTCTGTCCTTTCCCATGCCCCTGCAGTGCCACTGAAAGATTCTCTGCCTGCTCAGCCAAAACCAACCCCCCGTAGGATCTATCTGCATCCAGCTCCACAGCTACTCTGAGAGGAACCACCCAGCCACCACTGGCCAAGAGAAACATCTTGTCACTCTCCTCTGCTCTACCAACAGCACCCTGTCCCTGCAAGAAGGTTAATGAAACC